>CM033471.1:33000051-33435289 GCA_019447015.1 Hymenochirus boettgeri
CTGGTATCTGTACACAAGCTGAGTAATAGTGTACATGAGTTTGTACAACTTGTCTCTGTACACAAGCTGAGTAATAGTGTACATGAGTTTGTACACCTGGTATCTGTACACAAGCTGAGTAATAGTGTACATGAGTTTGTACACCTGGTATCTGTACACAAGCTGAGTAATAGTGTACATGAGTTTGTACAACTTGTCTCTGTACACAAGCTGAGTAATAGTGTACATGAGTTTGTACACCTAGTATCTGTACACAAGCTGAGTAATAGTGTACATGAGTTTACTGAACTTGGCATTGCATCATCTGAACGCACAGAAAATCAGTCCTAGCAAAGTGTCTCCTGTCCTGAACTTGTTCAGAGCTATTTAAAGGTTAAAGAGACAGGGTAGAGATAGGAGAGCGATCAATGGTCAGTCACTATTCCGTTTTGTTTGCAGAGTTTTGAAGATCTTTTTAAATACTGTGAGTAGTTCAGCATTCGGGGGTCAAAAGATACATCAGTTTATAAGAGGGAAAGACGCAACATGTTTTCCTTATGTATTTTAATGCAACTGTAAAGCGCCACGGAAGATGTTGGCGCTATATAAATCCACAATAATAATAATAATAAAGTTCGGAAAATGAATCCAATCCGAGTGTCGGCCTTTTATTATCCACGACTCATTTCATTCTGAAGTTTGTTTTACGTAAACACTATAGATGAGCGAAGTTCGTGCCAATGGCGATTTCACGGAATGTGTTGAAAACCTACAAGCTTGGAATTATTTCATTTCTGACATTGCATTTCGGTAAAATTCAGCCAAGTTTCCCCCTTCGAAATTTTGAAAGTTCTGACAATTTTTTAAAAATCCGCAATTCCTCTTTGAAACCTGGGGGCTTGTTCTCTAACCTGCAGTATCGGAGGTTCCACATGGTATTGTACCGCCATAGTCAACTATCGCAATGGTATTGTATATATCGATTGTAATTGTACAATTGCTGTTTGTTTTAGGTACTTTGCTTTCTCTTAAAATGTTATATTTAACCTGCACTTGTAAACCAAGCTTGTTGTTCATAATACATGCTACCGGTATTTCTACGTGTAACATACATTGTTATTACACAGGCCTGTCATGTTTTATCACGCTAACAGGGAGATTTTTGCGGGCAATAGACTGCCTAGAGATATCGGACAGGTCAGGAAAATTTTAGGTATTTCAGGTACATTATTGTGGGTGATCGATGATCGAGTTTCGTTTAGGAAGTACTGATTGGCTGATTTTTGATTGGGAAGTACTGATTGGCTGATTTTTGATTGGGAAGTACTGATTGGTTGCACCATCTTTACAGGCTTACAGCCATTGAGCATGTATGGCCAACTTTAGAGCAACCCTCTCTGCTCCATTGTGATACAGTAGATGAATGAAATAAGGGGAGGAGGGAGTAGAATAGGATCAGTAGAAAATGGACAGGGTGGAATGGAGGGGAGAAGAGTAGAATGGAAGAAAGGGGCATCTGAATGGAATTTTGGGGAATCGGTGGGCTTTCTTCAGTTACAGTTGTGGTTTGCTATAGAAGGGGGGCACAGGGATCCACAATGTTGTGTACAATTCTCAGCATTATCCCTTGTTTACAGCTGCCCGAAGGATGCAGATTTAGTCTAAAAATTAGATTTCAGCTTTAACCCCCACCTGGGCCTTGGGCATAAATGTCAAACCTGGTATAAATGAGTCATGGTAAATGCTAATTGCGTTACATTAATGCGCAATACAACATGGTAGGAAATAAAGAGCTCCTGCAGCCCGTATTATTCTGCGTACTATGTCAGTCATTAGAAATAGACTGTGTTTCACAGGTGGCTTTGTGTGATGTGACATTTAAATAACAGGATTAGTGTATCTGCTTACTGAACCAATCACAATGTGCCAGCTTTATCACCAATATAATAACATTCCCATAATCCTCCTGCACCAGTTGCCCTGGTGTCTGTCTCATTGTAACATTATAATGTTTTATACCAGGACATCCGTACACCTGTCGATTCGCCACACAATTTTCAATAAGAAATGGAAACCAGAATCCCATCCCATGTTCACAAGTAAAGCCTCATATATGAACTAGATCGTAAATGACAGCTGTCAATCTAACTCAGAAGTGAAAAGCATGTGGGCACCCGATTGTGACACGTAAAAGGGGCAAAGTTGCCCAGATGTTATGGCCCTTCATGAAAAATACATTGGGCACCCCTGATCTAGCATCTGACCAGGTTCCCCCAATATTCTTTAGTGATCCTTGCAGCAAGATTTTTCTTGGCCCTTTCCTTTGACATATAACAGAACATGCTGCTCGTCTACTGTTATGCAACAATCTTTCCAAACTAAGCCCAGGAGTGGATGTTTATTTCAAACATTCTTCTCTGGTTCTGACCTAACGACATTTCCTCCTGGCCCATTGTTTGCTGTTGCCAGTCGATCACAAAAAACAACGGGTTAGGTAGTTCTTTGGACACTGCGTTAGATTAACGTTGAGCCAGGTTGGGTTTAATGTCCAGTTTGGATCACTAAAGGATGAGCAGTCCTATCATCTTCTACATTGTGGGAGTTCTCCGGATCAATACCCCTCCCTCCCTTCTTCATTCAAACAGAACTGACTGCTCGGTCACTGCCTAGCAGCCTGTCTGTACAGGAATTGATTGAAGATTATCTTTATGTCTGATGCAGATGAGACTTCAGATGTTCATAGTTTTGTCCTTTATAACTGATTATATGAGAGATCCTGATGAAAGATCAAGTACAGTCTGATTAAGGTTTATATTACCTCTCTTCATTGTTTTCTCTCTCAATGAACTGTGCCAACATGAGTCAGCAGTACGGTGTTGTGTGACTGACACGTCGTTTTTACAGAATCAATTAACTGGAGTTGAGATCAGGCAATCGACTGTCGTGACAGAGAGAAATACCCAAGAGCTCAATATGCAAAGAATTCAAAAGTAACCCAAGCAATGCAGTACAGGCATGGATTGCAGATGGTTTGCAAAAAAACAGACATGTTCTCTCTCCTTCGAATGGGACCTTATTAAGTGGATCATTACCCACCACAATGTTGTACTAGTTCCTATTGTTACATCAGCTTCATTTACTGAAATTATGTTAAAGTGGCCCAACATTGTGTTGACATTTCTAGTCGATTGCCAGAACTGTTCGTTCCTTTTCCTTTAAGACAATTCACAAAGGTTTTTTTTTTGGCCCCCACCAGGAAAAAACATTTCACAATCAAACTGCCATCGAAGAAATGAGTCCAGTCACACCCCATCCCCCAACATAACTGGTACAGTTGAGAACCCCAATTATTATAATTAAAGGACAACTAAACTGTATAAATTTACTTTTAAAAAATCAAATGCGCCGGAGACAGGGAGGTAGGATTGATTATTCCTACCTCCCAATATTGTTTTGTTGAGGAGCTACATCACATACAGGATTTTTCACCCCGACCGGCTGACATGTTTGATGTTGTTTTGCTGCTGCCGGTGAAATCACCTCAGATTTTTTAGCCCTTCTGACCGATAAATTATATTGTAAGGTAGAAAGTACCAATCCTAGCAATGAAACATTTCATCATAGATAAAATAATAAATTATATATCTGCTGCGAAATGGCAAGGAAACGTGTAAAAGATAAAGTGACCTTTTAAAGTGGGTGTGGCCTTTTGAAAGAGAATGTGGTCAAAATTTGATTCACGGGATCACACCACCAACAACGTGAATCAAACCGCCAGACATTGTTGGCCGGAACGGCCATTAGTCAGCTGCCTACTCATCGTGAATGGCAGCGCAATAGCACATTTGTGTACTTAAAGGGACTGTAAACTCCCATAATCCATAAAAATAACTATTTGCCATTCGTTTTAATTATTCACAGGGAGGTGAGAACGCTTATTCTCACCTCCCTGTGAATAATATTACGCTTGGGGGACCTGGAACTTACCTTACCGCCGCTCAACTGCAAGCCGCTCCTTCACTGACAGCCGCTCTGTCCCGACCGCGCGCCCTATCTTTGGCGCATGCACGAGAATACAAAAGGTAGGGCGTGCGATGGGGAGAGAACAGCTGTTCAGTGAAGAAGCGGCTGCGAGTGGAGCGCGGTAAGGTAAGTTCCAGGTCCCCCGAGCGTAATATTATTCACAGGGAGGGGAGAATAAGCGGTCTCACCTCCCTGTGGATAATAGAAATGAATGGCAAATAGTTATTTTTATGGATTTAGTGTTCCTTTATGAAAGAAGACATCTTTCCTGTCCTTAAAGGTGTTGAACTGCAACTCCCAAATGGCCTATGTTTGTCAAATTGTAGTTTGACTGTGGCAGACAAACAAAGGTTGGATGTTGCTATTTAAACAGTAACAAGTCCAGTATAATGAATACATTGCCCAAGGCCACTGCAATGTTTCCTTTCATTTGAATGGGCTTTGTGCACAGATATTCTGTAGAGAGAGATTTTCTAGAGAATTAGATTCTGTGCACGACATCCTTCACTGGCAATATTCAATACAAGCGTGCGGTGAACAGTGGCCTGCTCTCTATTTACAGTTCCCCTTTACCCTTCACCTGGTTAGTTCAGAGAAAAAAGTTCACTGGGCCGGAGTTTCAAACTTTGTCCTCTTTGCTAAGCTAAAATCCACAGAACACACAAACAAATTGTAACCTGCCGACACAATAGTGTGAATGGTGCAGTAAAGCACATAATCACTTTCTTATCAGTCTTTATAGAATAATTAAAGGGTATGTCCACCCCCCAGACACATTCATAATTAAGGACCTTCCAACCCTGAGAAGTTTTGGACACCCCCAAAAAAGTTGCTAGGTGAGGACCTAAACAGTTCTCACCCTGGGTACTTTCCTTTGGAGGGGGGGGGGGGTAAGGGAATCCAGTATTGTTGCCCTTTAAGAACTCACGCACCCCACAAAGAGACATGACGGTAAGCAGCCATAACTTATTGCTGCTACCAGGAAGGTGAACCTGCACATGGAAAGCACTGGCAGAGACTGGGAGGAACATCGCTTAAGGGACCACAGATACAAAGGTCAATGAAGGATTTTTGGTTTTTAGACAAAAAATGAATCCATTTTATTTGTAGGAGAAATCCCCTGATTATTAGCCAATTAGAATGATGAATCACTCATGGGGACGGAAATCCAGAAATGTTATACCGGATCATTTTAATGTGTATCTCTGCTTTAAAATGACTTAGATCTGCATGTGAAGGGAAACTATACTGAGGAGCATATTTTTCATCTTTTTTTTAAGTGAGAAAAGAAATCTTTATTTAATCTGTGCACCAGCATCTCCTGCTGCCCCTTCCTTCTCGCACCTCCTCTAACATTGGTGCACGTGCCTGGTTATGGTACAGATAGGGGGCTGTGTCACGAGGAGGTGCTGTTAAAGGTTAGCCAGTGTGCAAGTTTACTTTTCCTTACATCAGGACTAGTAAGTTATTGCTCCCATCTCACTAGGAATCATAGATTTCATATAACTAAACTTGGTTAGTGCCCCTTTAATTAGCAGTTTCTGGCCTGTAAGTCAAGGGAAAATGTGTTTCAAGTTCTCCCATAAGGGAACATAAAAACTGTTTTTGCATTTGGTCTTTCTTTTAATTGGCATATTTATTTGTGTCAACATTTCTTCAAATTTGAATAGGGATTTTCAAACAAAATTTTCCCCCCAACATTTTTGTATTTACTTAGTATTTACTTAGACTGAGTAAATAGGGCGCAAGGCAAAGCACGGGAAAGCTTTTCCCCGCATTATTGTCTGCTTGCACTGCGATCCGCGCAGGTTAATGTAATACAGTCTTTTTCTTAAAGGGGAAGTTCAGTGGGGGGAAAAATGATTATAGATAATAAGTTATTTATTTATATTACACATACCCAGGTATTTTACATATTGTCTCCATTTTCAAAAAAATCAATTTCATAACATTTCACATGTATTTCTGTGGTCAGTAGTGAATTACCATTCAGGTTCTGCAAAGGCCCAGTAATTTCTACTGATTGGCTGTTGGATGGGTCAAACACGCTCAGATCTCTACTGAGCAACTGAATCAACCCAGGGACTGAGACCATAACAGACACTATTTGGGGTCCTGCAAACAGGAAGTAAGGTACTTTGGAACCATTTATTTATACACACTGCATGGGAAGATTATGGTTATTGTAATGACAACATTTTTTAACAAAAAACATAATTATTTGTGCGGAACTTTCCCTTTAAGTTTTTTTTAAAGAAAAATATGACACTTTTAATCATTTACACAGAACATTAAGAATATTTGAGATAAATTTCTTGATGTTACTGGCCCTTAGCAAAAAAAAAAAAAAAAAAAACATTTAAAAAACAAACACAGTGCAGTGTTTAACGTACCGTGTGTGACTGTCACTTATTTAACTTTCTAAAGGTCTGTCAGCTTAGAGAAAGGAGTCGTGTAATGAAAGGCGTGCCTTGTTTGTGCATCACAGCGGCTTATACACAGTGCACATATACCCTGAGCATTACGGTTAGATATTATTACATCTGGTATCATAAATATCTTACAGCCCTTATGTAACAGAATGTTCTTCCATATATAAATGTTTATTTAGATGTGTACGTTCTGCATTTATGTGCTGGATGGGGATAGTGTTCTTTTGTACTGTAGAAATAGCCCGTGGCATTAAGGCTCTGGTCTTGAAATAGCCTCTTAACAAAAACTGTTCTACAAATGAAATTTGCTTTCTTCTTTAGACAAGGCCATAGACGCTCCATCCTAGAAGCATAAACTTGTATTACAATCCGGCTTTTGGCTTTTGCGACACCGTAAACAGTACATTTACAAATGTTATTGTTCATTCATACAGTACCAAGAGGTAGTAAAATACCACCATGGTATTGTATGGGCGTTTGTAAATCATCGATCGTGATCGTACATTACCGCAATCGTTGATTAATGACCGATATCTTAAATAGCGATACGCGCCCTTATAGCTATGGCACTAAGAACCTGACTGATGGGGAATAAAACTACTGTTGCCAGTGGATAATCCGCTGAGTTGGATCACCAACCACACCTGACTGAATGCCCATACTGGAATGAATTGTTGGCTGTTATGTTGGGTACAAACCGTACAAATTTCTGAAAGATGACAGATGACAGATGCAATCTTTCAAAGATCTGCATACACACAGTCCAGAGCGTTCTCCCTATGACTGTGTGTTTCCATTGGCTGCGCTAGACTCCTCTATAGTGAGTCTAGCGCGGCCGATGGAAATTTTCAGTCTTTCCCGAACGAGCGTTCGGCGGCCGCGTGCTCGTTCGGGAAACAAAGGCACACACATAACGAATCCGACGGTATCGGGGCTTTATCGTTACTGTGTGTACCCAGCTTAACAGCCATTCATTGTGTATTAAGGCGTCAGGTGCGCATCTGTTTGTCTGTAACTAAACCAACATTTTTATACTAAATAATCTGAGAGCATCCCCCCCCCCAAGAACAGCAATAAACTGTAAATTAACACTACACATGTACAAAGCGTACGCACATTACTGTCCATTTGCGCTGTGGTATGTGCAATTTTACATGCAAGAAAATGGTGATCACAGTGCATGCAATATGGCCATCCACATTGATATGTACTGCTCATCGTTTTCCTACGCTAACAGAATGCAAGCATGGTCCCCTGCCTAATATGGACTGTAACAGGATTGGCTAGAGGCAAGTAGGGGACCTTCTGTAATAAGTTCCTGCTGTAGCTTAGGACTGTGCAAAGACCATAATGGCCAGTGACCACACTGTGTGATACTGGAACACAACACAGACCCCATGTAAGAAAGATACATTTCCCAGCATCCACATCAAAATGTGAGGTGAGGCAAAGATCACTGCTGTTATATCGAGTGCTCGGCCTTTAACTTTTATGTGCATCTATGATCAAAGGTATGTGGAGTCTTTTTATCCAGTTACTGCAAAGCTACTCCAGTGCCCTCTCTACTCAGGACAAGAAGAGACAGTGTATTGAAGAAAACATACTAAATATTGAAATGTTTATTGTGTATAACTCCTTCAATCCTTATTAGGCTCCTTTAACCACTACTGAGATTAAAATATTTTAAGCAATCAGTGTTGACCCGTTTCTAGTAAAAACATATAAAACATATTAATAAACAGAAAATAATGTAAGGTCAAAGTCTGAACATGGAGGGCGTGATTTCATTCTTATTTCAACCAAAGAGAGTTAAAGGGCATGTCCACCCCAAAAATTAAAATTTTACCCACTACTGGCCCCACTGTGTAGTATTCAAAAATCCGTACCTTACTTCTCAGCTCCTTATGGTTTTCCTGTAGTGCCTGTTCAAAGTCCCAGAAAGTGAAGACTAGGAACCATTTCCTGATGAAATATGTTTCTGCCTCTAATTGTTCCCAAATGGCTTTTTATGAGGGCAAGCATGCTCAGTAATCACAATGAGGCAACATTGGAAGAGGGAATTTCCCATCATGCAATTCACATGATTTGCATGAACACTGTCTCCATTCCAGTTATAGCAAAACTGCACCAAGCAGAAGATGGTTCTGATTGGATATCTAAAGATAACTATTGTTTCAGTATAGATGATCTTTTATACCTCGTACCCTTAAAGGAAATGTGCTTACAATAAACGTTGATTTTTGTTGCCACATTACAAAGGTCTTTTTACTTATGTGCGTCCTGCCACGGGAATGGCGGCAACGAAAGAGTTCCTATGTTACCTAACATAACATACATAACATAGGAACTCTTTCGTTGCCGCCATTCCAGTGGATTATCCAACCATTCACTTTCTGTATAATGAGGTATCCAAGATGTCTTTTCCTGGCTATGCAGTGCTCTGGGGCAATAGAGAAATCATTTCCCTGCTCAGCACAGGAATAAACTGTGATTTTGCATTTGTTACCATATTCTTTATTTTATAATAAGCTTATATTGTAAGTGGATGTATATATAGTTATCAGATTATAATAAATGTAAGTAGCAGGGCTGCAATAATTACAACCTGGTTGTATTTACACTGCACTGATTCTGACAGCCTTGCTGCATGTATTCAATATATATAACCCCTAACATTCCATAACTGTCCTCTGCTGTATGAGAGTGCTTGTCAGGAAATGGTGGAAGTAGCACAACTACATATGCACTAGGATTGCTCACAGTTTTGCAGGCTATTTGGCTAAAGTAAAGCAATTTCTAGCTCTGTAATCAAAAAACTATTATCACATATCTGTTATATCAACACGTATGAACTGTTTATGGATTACTATACTATAGGTTAATACACATGTGCGATTGCGGGTGCTGACCTGACCTGTACGTTCGTCCGATAATCGCCACTTTATCGGGCGAAATGGACGTTCTTTCGGGGATCCTTGCCCGATCCACCAGGGGGGCCTCTGAACAAGCGGCCATTTTGGCTGATAAAGTGCCCATACACGGGATGACTATCGCCTAAAACAGCTGTTAGTACACATTGTGCGTGGGCACCCACAACTGCACATGTGTACAAACCTTATGATTCCATAGGTAAGAAACCCAGAAACTACATAAAATTTATTTCTGCAGTCGATCCAAACAACCAGCCATCTACTTGCAAATCTCTAATCTAATTTGACTGCTGATTATAAACTGAGCTCCTCTAAAGTAAGCGACAAGCTGGAGAATACAGCTAGGGAGCTCATGACAGGGACTGGGACGGAGCTGAGGGGTGGGTGGAGGAGTACTGGCAATCTATGATGTCAAAGGCTGGCTTCTATTGTTGCTTCTTCCTGGTGTTCCAGGTACCAAAACTCCTTCTGCACATGCTAACTAGCTACTTAGTGTTTGTTTCCCACTCCCCTTATGCTAAGCTGCATGTAAAAGTTGAACTCCGAGTCCCCACCTGCCAGTTTCTCCCAGCCAATGATCAGAGATAGCAGTGAATATTATTAGCAGATTTTCCTGCTCAGACAGTGGGGGAAGGTGTTAACCCTTTTCATATGTATTTAGGAAGCAACTTGTTAACCCTTTATATTTGTGAGTATTTCTGCAAGACTGTGTCTTTGTATGTGTTTATTTCTGCGCTCTACCATTTATATTAGTGTGTGTATTGCTAAAATGAACATTTAGGGCACGGCCACACTGCAACGCACCTGATTCGCACACGATTTACATGCATTTGCGATTTGTCCATTGTCATTATTAAAACGCATGCGTTTTCATAATGACAATGGACAAATCGCGAACGCATGTAAATCGTGTGTGATTCAGGTGCGTTGCAGTTACCAAATTGCTGACACATGCATGAATCGCAACTCACCCAAAATCGCAAGATTTTGGTGCGTTGCTATGATTTCAATGCAATTGGAAAATTGCTATCACCTGAAAAACGCGCTTGTGTGGCAATTCAATGGAACTTAACAATTTCCTGAGGCTGTGGCCTCAAGTCCAAGGAAGGACACATGGTCGCAATAATGCACAATTGTGGTCGCTTCCGTGCATGAGCTTAGCGCTTCCACAATTAGACCCTAGCAGAGAGCATGCAATACAGACAAAAAAATAGTGATCGCATGCACTCCAATAGCATGCGGAAACGCATCGCATGTAGTGGGGCCGGTCTCATAGGCTATTACACTTCTACCTGCACTCCCACTAGCACAATCTGATCGCAAACCGCAATCCAAAACGCACTAGTGGAAGCTAGCCCTAAGTGTTTGAGTATTAAAGGGAAATCTGGCAACCTCAGTAGAATTAAACTGACCACTTTACAAAGTACACTTATAAAAACAAAACCGCTCAGAGCTGCAGGTGCAGCATATTGACATGAACATGGACTTAGCGCAGCTCTGTGCAATGCGTTTTAAAGGGGAATGTTGGAGCCTGGAAGTAGTTTTGGAAGTAGTGTAAAGGCAATGGCCACCTTTGCCTTTAAGACCCAAACACTTATAAATATACATGTTGCAGTGCTAAGTACCACTGCATTAAATACAAACTGTATCAGCCTGCATCATGCTTCTAAAGAAAATACGAACAACCTTTTGTTGTGTACATATTATCAGGCCTATGTCATAAAAGTTCTTATCAATTTTTGCAAAGACATAAGTGTTGTCGCCTTGTCATATGGGCTTCACCTGTGACTAATAATGGATCAATTAGGTGTCAGGTGTGTATAAAAAGAACCCCAGTACATTAGACCTTCACATAGATCTCTGCAAACATGCCTAAGATTCACCCTGAGACTGAAGTCTTGATTATCGCCAGGCTGAAGACCAAATCCACTGCTGATGTGGCGCACACCTTCAATGTCTCTTAGCGTCAAGCTCAGAGGATAAAGAAAAGTTATGAAGAGACTGGAAAAGTTTTTGACAAGCCCAGGTCAGGCAGACCCCGCATGACAACTGCTCGAGAGGACCGTTTGTTGGCTCGAAAATGAAAGGCAAGACCATTTTCAACTGCAGCAGAGCTCCAGGAGACCTGGACACCTGAAATCCCTGTGTCAACCAGAATAGTTGGTCGGATTCTGTCTCGAAATGGCCTCCATGGTCGAATAAGTGCCCATAAGCCAGCACTAAACAAAAGACAATTGAAAAACCGTGTGGCATTTGAGTTTCCCATATCCTACTGTATTGTAGGAGACTCCTTCAAAGTGTACAACACTGTTATTTCCAGGTTAGAGGATTGTATCCTTGCTGATTTTCTTGTATTTTAACACATATGGGAAACCCACCGCCTGCTAAAAGGGTGGACGCTGGAAAAGTGCCAAAAGGTGGATTTTTCAGATGAATTTTCTGTTAAATTACACCACAGTTGCAGCAAATATTGCAGGAGACCTACTGGAACCCGCATGGAGCCAAGATTTTTCCAGAAAACAGTGAAGTTTGGTGGAGGCAAAATAATGGTCTGGGGTTACATCCAGTATGGGGTGTGTGAGGGATCTGCAGGGTGGAAGGTAACATCAATAATGTAAAATACCAAGAAATCTTAGCTACCTCATATATTCCCAACCATAAAAAAGGGCAAATTCTTCAGCAAGATGGTGCTCCATCACATACTTCCATCTCCACATCAAAGTTCCTTAAGGCGAAGGAGATCAAGTTGCTCCGTGATTGGCCAGCCCAGTCACCTGACATGAACATCATTGAGCATATGTGGGGTAGGATGAAAGAGGAAGCATGGAAGACGAAACCAAAGAATATTGATAAACTCTGGGAGGCATGCTATTCCTGATGATTTCATCAATAAATTGTATGAATCCTTGCGAAACCGCATGGATGCTGTCCTTCAAGCTCACGGAAGACATGCAAGATATTAAATTTGGATCTCAAAGCACCACTACTTAATTTGCTGACATATTTTTGGATTGGCTGTAAAGTAGATCATTTTCTGTATAGGCGACAACACTTTTGCCTTACAACATTTGGATGATTTTTTTTTTCAGTGAAACTATTTTTTACCAGTACATTTAATATTATTTGGGAGGGCTTTAGCTTTTTATATGAGCTATTTCTAACACCAATTGATCAATTAAAAATCGGGTTAATAGCAGGAGTTACTGCAAAATACACAGGCGACAAGACTTTTGTCAGAAACTGTACATCACGCTACAACACTGTCAGGCAAAGGAAAATGTCAGATTCAGATTAGGGGAACAAACACAACCTAAAATGATCTCATAGAGGTAAAGAAACGGCCCCTGAGTGGAATCTTCCATGCTGAGAAGGATGTTGAGGCAAGTACTTTCTAACTTAAACTTTAATTTTTTGGGTTTAGTTCTCCTTTAAGAATGTTGCAGCAACTAATAAAAGTAACTTAATAAAGGACAACAGTAAAGGTTCGTACACCATGTTCACCAGACCCCTGAGCCCTGACCGACCCCAACGAACACCCACACCCTGACAGATCATTGATCCGTAGGTTCAGACAACCACATGCTTGTATTTTTTTTCAGACGTTGAATGTCAAATCGTCTGTATCTACAGTTTTTTGCACTTTTCTGAACATTTTTTTTGTTCCATAAGGACATATATTTCTGTAGAAGTTAAATTTTAATGTTCCCACCCAATGTGTTAAGTTTTGTTATTGCTCTGCTGCATGCATTTCTTTAAAATGGGGGAATACTTTGTATTTTGTAGTGTTAACAAGACCTAAATCTGAAAGCACATGCTAGATAATTGTAGGGCAAAATGGTGCTGCACATTTTAGATCGTTGGCCTTAAAATGTAGTGGCCAGCTGATGACATTGGCAATCTGATCAATGAATGATATTGGCGAGCAACCAGCATTATTCTCCCAAGCAATAGGAGGTCTCCCTTTTACTGTTCCATCCCCAGGAATGATTGATCGGGTACTGTAAGATTTTAAACATTTAACTCCCCAAACAAGCTTTATCTAACCAGTGTATGAGGCCTTCAGCTTACACTTTGATTACACGGTGTCAATAAGCTTCGATTTTTCTATTGCACTAAATATTTGTGCTTTAACCTGCTTTTATTTGTACAAGTATTTTCTGTGGATGATGCACATAGAGTAACGTTAAAGGACATGTCCACCCCCAAAACTACATTCTCCCCCATTACTGGCCCCACTGTGCAGAGTTTAAAAATCCTTACCATACCTCTCTGCTCCAAATGGTTCTCTTGTAATGTCTGCCCAATGTCCGCCTCTTAGGTGTCCTGAGAGGTTTCTGTCTTGCTCAGTGCAGCCCCCCCTCCCAATCCCTGTTAGATGCCCATTTTTCTGTAGTATAGGGCACCCTCTCCCACCCTCAGACAATGTAAAGCATTGTTTTGTTTTTGACTACGTTGTGCAGTGATACTCTATATTGATTTTATTGGATTTTGTGAACTTTTAAAGGAAGGATTATTTGGCCAGTATGGCTGCTCCTACACACCTATATGTACAAGTAACTTTTAACACAATTAAAATATGGGGTGCTGTCTTTTGTTAATATTTATATCCATGTAATAATGTGGTATTGTTGGCATCATATTCGCTTTATTCTGAAGATTTATCTGACCTCATTTTGTTCTTGCAAATCTTGGGGGGGGGGGGTTTGTTTGTTTTTTTGCGGATCTGTTCATCTTTCTTAATGAGTTTGAATCTTTACAATACAGCGCTGAGACGTTATAGTATTTATTGGTGAGGGCAAATGTCTGTAAATATTTAGTTTTCTTTGTATTTGAGAACTTTATCTGACAAGGAAAACCCTGCAGCCCCTTTCCCAGATATAAAGATCCTAGTGATGTGTTGTGTAAGTACCCCACTTCTAAAAACAGGGGAGGTATAACTATCTTGCATTAAGGATCAGACTTGTTGCTCATGTATA
The DNA here is from genome assembly GCA_019447015.1 of Hymenochirus boettgeri. Taxonomy (NCBI): domain Eukaryota; kingdom Metazoa; phylum Chordata; class Amphibia; order Anura; family Pipidae; genus Hymenochirus; species Hymenochirus boettgeri. The sequence continues at coordinate 33,014,392 of CM033471.1, forward strand.
TTTGCTATCCTATTTACTTGAGTATAAAATGCCCCGAGTATAAACCGAGGCACAGATTTATACCTGAAAAAAAGTAGTAAAAGTGATTGACTCTATAAACAGAGGGTAGAAATTATGACCTACTGCCTTCTGATTCTGTATTGTTTTGAGGCTTTAGTTGCCCTTTAAATGGACAGCAGAATTCCCATTCAGTAGTCCCATACAGTAATAGCCGAATCCAGTATTGCTATTACTGTAAGGGACTACAGTATGGGGATTCTGCTTTCCATTTAAAGGGCAACTAAAGCCTTAAAACAATACAGAATCGAAAGGTAACTATATACCATTCTTCTGATTCTGTATTGTTTTGAGGCATAAGTTGCCCTTTAAATGGACAGCAGAATTCCCATACAGTAATAACCATATTGGATTTGGCTATTACTGTATGAGAATTCTGCTGTCCATTAAAGACAGCTAAAGCCACTCCAGATGTTTGGAAACTACAAATTCCAGCATGCTTTCGTAGCTGGGAGTTGTAGTTTCCAAACATCTGCACACTTACCCTCCCCCACAGTCCAGTGGGCATCCTTCTGTAAGCAGCAACCAATCTTCATTGAAGTGATTCAGTCACTTCCTTAGTGACTGAAAATCGTCTTGCTGTGACAGACTTTAAGCTGGGTACACACCATACAGTAATTCGACCCAACCAACATTTCAGTGTTTCAGTCAGGCCATATTATTTTATGGGTTCTTCCTGCGGCTGAGACTGACCGTTTGTTCATCCGAATCAAATGAGCACATGATTGGACATGTCTGAAAACCACGGCCGATCGTGAGGTCCTCTATGGACCACACGCTCGTTCGTGGGCTAAATGTTGGATGGGGCTGCTTTTGCTGTGACCGACAGTCCTTTCTCCTGGCCAACCGATCAGAAGCCTTGAAGGGTCAGTCCCAGCTTAACTGTTTGTCAACCAACTAATCATGCTGTGTCTCCTCTCCTTTTGCATGCACACTGTATCGGAATGAAGACTGGCAACATGCATCCAACGAGGACAAACTAAGTGTAAATGTGTAAACTTTCAAAGGTGAAAGGGAATGTAGGAATACCAGCTTTTAACTTTCCTATCATTATAGAATGAAAGGGGATTTTTTTAGGTATAGTGGTCATTAAAGTGTACATTGGGGTATATGTGTTTATTTAAAAAGGTTTATTTTGTATGTTAAGAGGAACAAGAGATCATTAGTCAAACACCCTAAATCAGTGGATCTCAAACTTTCGAATGTCGCACCTATGATCATACTGCTGGACTCTTATGATAATTAATAGTACTTTTTACAGTTTATAAATCTATTTTAACAGAATATGGGTATTATTATCGTAGTGCAAGTTATATCCTGTATTCAGATTGTTGAAAATGTTTTTAATAGGATGTAACAAACGTAATAAGGCTAACAATATTTTCACTATCTGGTTCTCTCAATGCTGCCCTAGATCTCTGCCTTAGTCTACTTTTTTTTTTAAGTTCTACCTGTGCTATTTATGGAATGAGGCATGGGCTCCTCAAATCCAGCATACGGTACTTTATCTGACTCTGCTTCCTTTTTTATATTTGGCCCCTGGTTTCCCTTTTAATTGGACCTGAAGTGCTATATTTTTAACTTTAAGGTGCTAAAACATTTATGAAAAACTGTTACTGACGCAGCAGTCATGGTCTGTTTTTCAGTAAATGTAAGCAGGTTTAAACCTAATATAGCCTTTTTAGTCCACATTAAACAGAAGATCACCAGAACATCTTTCTTAAAGGGACAGTTCAGTGGAAATTATCAATATTTATTAAATTGTTTGTGTAATGCCTTCTTAGTTATTCTACATATTATCTCCCATTTTGGAAAACCAGTTGATTTCCTAACCTTTGCTGTTCCCTGTTGACATTAGTGAGCTGACATTTCAGTTTCTAATGGTCCTTCTTCCCAGGATGCACAGCTATTCTGACTCATAATTTAAGTTCAATCACTGCTAACCAATTATACCATATCAGAAAGGGTAGACCTTTAGTTTCCCCAGGGTGCCTCTGAGATCTTCCAAGGATGCACCACATCCTTGGAATGTTCCTAATAGTAATTTCTACTGATTGGCTGTTGGATGGGTCCAAGATTCTATTCTCACTGAGCAACTGAATCAACCCAGGCGCTGGGTCAAGGGCAAGACCATAACGGTTCTATTAGGGGGTCCTGTAAACAGGAAGTCAGTATTTCAGTTGCATTTATTTATACACAGACACAATGCGAATGGGCAGATTAAGGTCATTGGGATAAAAAAAAAATTTTTGTACAAAACATTCTAGTTCAAAGCAAAGTTCTCCTAATCACCCAAGAATATGGATATGTAATGCAATAATTCCCACCAAATTGGCCAGGTGAGACATTTCACCCTGATATTCACCAGAGCTGACAGTGGTGTTCATTTAGCTGGATTGTCTTTACTTTTCAAGAATGCCATTTGTTGGACTTCCCAATGCCTATTGAAAAGAGATTTCTGCTGATCCTATAATCTTCTTAGAAGCAGAGGGATGGTTCGGGAGGACTTCAGTGGCTATTCTGTTTGGCACAGTGTCTTGGGTAGAAAAACCCTTTACTATAGGGTATTAGTGCATTTTTACACTTCCATTTTTTATGTGTTTAACTTATTCATATTTGCCTGCTTTGGAAAGTGGCACATGGATAGGAGAAATACTATGACTTATAGGGGAATACTGCTAGTTGTAACAATTTAGTTTTGGGAACCTCTTGAAAGGTCCTTTGAACTTGCTTAATAATTGAATTGTATGGTATATTGTTATTTCTATAATATTTACTGGTCAGGTGTTTGTTACCATGCCATTGGCAGAATTAGTCATGCAGGCAGTTATGTGTTTAATTGTCTCCTTTCTCTCACATTCTGTTAGGCTGGGTACACACCAGCAGATATTTTCGGCCGACCAACCGATTCACGGCACTTTCGGTCGGCCGAAAATATCTGCTGGTGTGGGGCGGCCAGCCGCCACCCGCCTCATTCGTTCATACGGATCGGACATGTTGGTAAATTCCCTATGGGATTGCACGGTCGATCGTTCGCCTTTTCTGCCATGGCTGATGGACATTTGTCCCTTCGTGTGTACCCAGCCTTAGTTGGCTCACCAGGCATAACAATTTTGCTTGTCTTTTGATAAACTTGCATTGTAAGTTTAGTGGAAAAATAATCTTGATTCTCTATACCCCTAGGCATTCTAAATATTCATTATTGAGCACTCAATTGATTCATACACTTTAAATGCTTTTCTCTGGGGGGTAACTTTAAAGGAGAACTATAGTGCGTATACACTGTTCCCAAAAACTTAAAATGAAAAGTACCTGGGGTAGGGAGGTAGGATTGGTACTTTCTACCTCCTAACATTGTTTCTATGAGAAGCGGCCGCAGAAAGAAAACTGCTTCTGCCAGGCTTCCTAAATGCTTCAGCCCTATCTTTAATACAGGATGGCCCAGGGCCATAACCTGCCAAATGAAAACTGTAGGTGCGTAGTCCTTGACAAAACAATATCGGGAGTAGGGAATAATCAATCCTAACTCCCTGCCCCCGGTACTTTTCATTTCTAGAAAGTTAAATTTTACAGTATAGTTGTCCTTTAATTAAGAGAAATAACACTTGTAATTTCTACTGACTGATACAGTGAATGAACCCAGGGACCGTAATTGAAAATATTAGGGGTCTGCAAACAGGAAGTTGGTATTTTGAAAGTCTTATTTATTACAGAATGAGAAGTCACTGGATGGGCAGATTGAGGCATTGAAATAAGAAAATGTGTCTTCGTCCCCCACCCCCACCCTTTGGTAGTACATTATTTTTATGGGTGCCTGCTAGTCTCCAAATGTTGCTAAACTAACTAAATTCAAATAGCAAAGCACTTAAGTAATTAATGAAGTAGTGGCAACTATGTGTGTAAATGGATGGTATATGTTAAAAAGATATTTCTGGTCCCCACCAAGCATTCATGGGACTTTTATCAATGTGCTCCCAAGTGCTGAGTGAAAAGTATTTAGTTAGACTGTATATCTAAATGCACACACACTACTGGAACTCTTTGTTAAATCCATATTGCAGTAAGAGGATCTTAAAAGCAAGATTATGAGGCTGTGAGGGTTATCGGCACTGGATTAACAGGCAGAATAGAGTTATTGTGACAGTTTTATTTCAAGCATTACAGGCAGAACCCTGAGTTGCTAAATGCGGGAAATGCACAATGAAGACCTTTGCCCAGCTAGCACCACTTATTGCCATTTTGTAATGTGCTTTTGGATTGCCTGTGCTCCCTAGAATATTTTCTTCTTTTCAAGGGACACTGTAGTGAAATCATTGGGAGGGGGAGTGTTGTGGGAGGAGAGAAATCCTCCTTACTACTTTGAAATGGTCTAAGCCATGAGCAGCCCATTAAACTACCCCGAAACATGCAGTGTTCCATGGTAGGATTGGGAATATAATGATGGGGTAGCTGGGGCTATCTAATGGTTGCCTACTTTAGATGTAACTGTTTAACTCTACTAACTGAAACCTGTTTGCAAACCCATGAAATACTTAGCATTTTATTAGAAATTAACAGATATATGTAGAAATAACTTATGATACAAGAGGGGAATAAAAAGCTTTTATTCCTAGGAGTGTTGTAGCTTGGTAGTAAAACAACAATGGGCATGTTGGAAGTAAAAGTGGCCATACACTATTACGATCGTAATTATGATCATAAACTGACCAATACTTTGATAGACATGTACAATGATAAATGTACTAAGATGTACCATATATATTGATCGACATTCAATTTGTTTTGTGATTAATGTTGAATGTCGTCTATTGTGAGGTTAAATAACATTTAATTGGAACTTCAGAAAACGCTACAATCATTTTACCAATCAACTTAAAAAAATTACTTTCCCGATTGTAATAACGATCGATTTTACGATCTAGTGTCGCATTATAAGATTGGGCAAATGTACAGTTTTTTTGGCCAATCAATGTAAATGTCGGATTGTACATAAAATCGGCCTAATGTACTTTTAGGCTGGGTGCACACCAGCAGATATTTCCGGCTGGCTGGTCAGTTGGCTGGAAATATCTGCTAGTGTGGGGTGGCCGGCCGCGATGGAGCTCGGTCACCTGTTCAGATGAACAGCGCTGGTAAATCACAGCAGATCGTGCGGTTCCCTATGGGACCGCACAAACGGTCGTTCGCACTGCCGGCAGTGGCCACTATTGCAGCTACAGTCGGTCATTTTTCCTGGCTAAGTGCTTGTTTACAGTGAGCACTCAGTCGGGACAAATAATAGTACCCAACCATAAGCTTCCAACATGCCCATTGTTCCCTCTAATTTTTCTTCTGCTGTGTGCACAGATATATATCTTTGTGAATACAAAAGTGCACACCGTGGTTCTTATTTTTCAGGAGATGTTTGTGCAGGCCGACCAAGTTGTGTGCATACACACAAGTACACATAGTGGTAACATTGTTATAACTTTGGGTAGCAGTTTTCTTATGGCAAGAAGTTTTACAGAAAACATCTTTCCCAACCTTCCCCATGTGTATGAAAATGTTTCCATCCGACATGCTGATCTAAATGTGATATGACACTAAAGGAATACAGTTTGGAGCCTGGACGGTCAGTACAGCACAGACCTAACTTAAGATACTATAGAATACTTCTTATTTATCACACTGAGCTTGCCTGAGGGTTATGAAATACCAAATGTTTGCAGAAATACGTTTTTGAACTGTATTCTTAACCGATCATTGAAGGTTTCACTTGCCACCTATAATTGTTTAAAGGCGTGTCCACCTTTATAAAAAAATGTTTCCCATGTGATAGCATACTTTCCCCCAACCCCTATAAAATAATTTTAAGAAAGTGCCCCGATCTTTACTTACCTTCTCTCTCTCCTCCGATGCACTGCCTGGCCTTCTGCTTGCAAGACACTGCAAGCAGGGGGCGGGACCGGCAGCTGAGAGGCAGCCAATCACGGACGCGGCTGTCGGCTGCTCAGAACGCCGGGGGAGAGAGGGAAGGTAAGTAGAGTTCGAGGGACTTTCTTAAAAATCTTTTTCAGCGGTTGGGGCTGGGGAAATGAACCCTACTATATGGCCAAGGTTTTCTATGCTAGGGGGAGGGATTGCAAAACGGGAGGTTGAGAATGGCTGTAGTGCGCATGCCAAACTTCTCCCGGAGATGAGACAAGAAGCGGACTCCTATATGGACTCTGCTATCCTCCTGGTGGGCAGTTTTTGGAACTTTTGGGGGGATTACTGGAGAACCATTTGGAGCTGGGATGTGAGGTAAGGATTTTATTACACTACATGGTGGGGGCGGGGTTTATAGTTTTGGGGGTGGACATGCCCTTTAATGTACAGCACAAGAACAGCAGCATTCTCTGACAGATGGCGAAACCTGCATCCCTCTCGAGTGTTTGAATGTTTGCATTTTGTGACCAAGGTATGCTGGGAGATGTAGTTTCCAAACATTCTGAAAGGCAGCAAGTTTGACATCCCTACTCTGTCTGTAGATCCAAGGTGCTACTGCAGATTGAACTGGGTTTGAAGGCACCAAAGGGCTTGAAACAGTCAAGCTGTGCATGTAGCGTGAAGATGTTCCCTCAAATTAAGTTCTAAGATTAATGACCGATATTGCAATATCATTTAAATAGGAAGAAACCACCTCCTAATCATATCCCCTGAGCTGGCTCCCTGCAATTGGCTTGGCACTGTGTACAGATCTGGTCTCTGTAGGGAATTGTTGCTGTCACAGCAAGCAGAAGTTGTCATGTGAATCCAAGAGACCTAGCAAATAACGGTGGCTCCGGTAACATTTTTTTTCTTTGTGTGTAAAGCAGCAGCAGTTTTGTATTTGGTACCAGCGCAGGACAATCTACTCGTGATCAAGTTTCTGCACAAGGTGGGGGCTGAACTGATGGCAGAGAGTTGCTCTTTTAACAGGATCTGGCTAGGTCACTGCCAAAAAAGATTAATTTGTTTAACTGCTCAGTTCGTGGTGACTTTACCATTAATAGCAGAGCATTGCACAGTGACTGCTGTCAATGTATGTTACAGTAACTTAGCTACTTGGCATTGGCAGGGTTAACTTAATTTATGAACTTTAAATTTCAGCTAAGAAAACAGACAAGCACCATGTCCGTTTTATTATTTCGTGTCCCTAGTTTCGTCCATTATGAACTGTATGTCTAAGAAGAAATAATTAATGACACTTTAAGACTGTTTATTTTAGTTAACGAGTGCCAGTTGGTCCACAGTGTACATATTTGCAAATAAATTTTAGTGAGCCTACATCTATGTGGGAGGGGTGTCCTTCCGGGCATGCTACATTATTGGATGAAGCACCAACCCTCATCTTTGCCAGCAGCCTTTTTTTTTGGTGCTTGTATTTTAATTAGGAATTCCAGGAACTAGGAGACTACTGTATTTTATAATGTTAGTTTTTCTTTATTACATTTTCAGGTGGCTGTGACCTCTATCTAATGGTGTCTCTAAACTGTTAACTTGGTGTTTTACAACAGTTTATGCGTTACTGGCAATATATAGTGCTTAATATTATCTTGTGCATTAAGCTGGTCATACACATCAGATCCCCCGGATATGCTGGCCATGGGGAGGGTTCAGGACCGGAGTAAATCTGCAAGGCCGTATTATTATTATTATTATTAATTGATATGCCATTAATAACAATGAAAACGTAAATGTCCTTGCATACTCGCCTATGAATAAGAACTAGGCCACATTTCTTACTGCTTCTGAACAAAGAAACCCATGACCATGTATCACAACGTGTGTTGCCATTTGGGCATGCAAAAGCATTTTTTTCTTTTTGAATCGCATGTGCTCTGATTCTGGTCTATTACCAGAAGAGCAGCGCAACATCTTTTTGGCCACAGCCTCAAGTTTTTTGTTTTTTTTTATTGTAGTCTTCATTCTGGCCTGCAACAAAGAAACTGAGAACCCAGCACAAAACAACTTTAGAAAACTGAACTCTAAATGTAAAGCTCAGGGAATATGTAGAGCATTCTATAGGTGGCCCGTGCTTTGCATACATTTTCTTTCTGTGTGTCATGCTCTAAAGTGAGTTGTTGCATTTTATTCTAAATGTATTGTGCTTTGTTTACCTTTGCAATTGTGATCCTGTAGATATGGCAAGTTCTAAAGTTTAGCTGATTGGCTGTTTTTTTCTTTTTCTTTTTCTACACTTTCTTAAAGAAGGAAATTACATTACTTTTTAATTCATATTATAGATTGGCCCTGAAATAAAGTCCTACAAAATGTTCACATCACATTATAGAGGCCATTTTGACAAGAAATTATAACCAAATACATAAGGGTTTTTGCGCTACCTGAGTTTTATAGATTGTTATACTGCTTCGTTTACTTCTTGAGCCTAAACTTCTAAAGTGTGACTTTGTAACTGCTTGATTGTTTGGGGTTTAAAAGATGTTCAGTCCTGGAAACTGCCAATTACAGTGATGTTTTACTTGACTTACCTATTCAGTCCCATGCAGAGATAAAATTGTGTGAATTTAAGCCCTCCAATAACTTGCATCTCCTCCTCCTTGTCAAATCAGTGGCTCAGACTTGCTCATGGTACTTAACTCAGCAAAAGTAACCGCAGGGCTTGTATAAGAAGTAACATGTTTAGCACTGGTATATCTTTGGATAGGAATTACTTGGAAAGATATAAAAGCTAAATTATCAAGGGTCTTTTTTTTTTTTTTGGTCTTCGCAGTACATCCAACCGGACATGTTTTGTTGCTGATTAAATGGGAGGGCCCTTGAAGAACAGAGAAAGTGCTTGAATGTTTGGTGCATAAAGACTGATTCTCTAGAGGTTCTTGGTTTAGAACCTGGGACTTGGTGTGTTTATATGTAACCTGGCTGTTCAGAGCTGTGTGGATTGGGGGTGGGGAGTGCAGTGGGAGTTCCTCTGCCATGAAATTCCATTAATCTCTTCTTAAAAATAGATCAGACCTTGATGAATGTCACAGGGTTGAGTGATAGTCCATTTGAAATAATCTTATAAAACCTTGGAAAATAAATATTGACTCAGGTGCTGGTTTTCAGGGTCACCGTTTCGTTCCTGATATGAGAAGCTGTCTACTGGCATCCAATGGGCCTGAAACACGTCTGGCTACAACCTAATGACTCAGACCTGTGTCTTGGCAAATGGAACGAGTTCAGCGTTGGCTTATCTGCTTGTGTACATTGTAGGAGCAGTGTGCTTGGTGACTTCTAATTTAGAGCAGGAAATAGTGTGTTTAGCACTTCGGCTGTTGCAGAACTTCAGCTCCCACTTGCCACGTGCTCTTGGAGGGAATTCATGAAATGTTTGTACCACTAAAAGGAATGTGAATAGATACATGTAAAACATTCCATATTCCATGCTTGCCAATTTAGTTTTGATTGGACAGCAGTTGGAGATGGTCTATGACTCTCATTCCCTCTGTAGTTGAGGAATGCTGGGAGTTGTAGTTTTCAAACATCTGGAGAGCCGCAGTTTGAGGATCACCGGTCTATGTGGTTGGTTTGCGTCGATCATTCCTGTTGGTCATACATGTTTGACACACAGGCTGAAATGCTAGCTTGTACACCTTTTTATTCTTCACTGGTCTATTGGTTGGGAAATCTGCCCACGTGTACCAGGCCTAAGTATCTGTGAAAAATGTAAACCTTGGAACATGCAAGGCAGCAATCTAATGCTGGATGCTTTTTACCCCGGTGTATGAGGTACAGTTAAGTCTGGGCTATCTTGCAATGAATGCAACATATTAACTAAATAAAAAAGGTGTGCATGCTACATTCTGCTTTCTTAACATTTAAACTATATATTTCTCTTAGGACTTGGGGCTAGTGCTTCCTTCCCCCCCCCCCCCCCCCCCCCATTCATTCATATGCTGAACAGTCTCCAGGACACGTCATGCTACAGACATTCCCTGTATGTTTCAGTGAAGGTTAACTAGTTGGCTACTGAATGTTTATTAATTGTAACAAAGTCCACCTTCCAAACAAAAAGGGCAGCAGTTATTCTGTTCCAGTTGTTTGTCGTAAGGTAGCTGGCTAATGTTACAATGTGTTTCCTTACTGGTATAAATAACATTTTTGTTTCTTGTGATATGCTATCTTGTTTTTTACCATTTCCATAAAAAGTAAGCTGAATACTTGAAACCAAATAGACATTTATCTATGGCGTTTAAAGGGCAACTATACTGTACTTTGCCTCATCTTAATCTGTAAATTAATACATGTAATAGTCCTTACTCTGGGGTGTGTATGTTGCTACATGCCTTCGGTCCAGAACTTGGTTTGCTCAGGCTAAGAATTCCCCTCCTTCTCTTAACAGACTTTTCTTTACATCTGATATGACTTTCTAAGAAGTCAAGCATGCTCGGTAGTCACTGAATCATCACTGAGAGGGAGGATTTCAAACCATGCAATTCACACATTCCAATTTTCACTTTCAGTTACAGCAAGAATGCACACGTCACAGAAGAGTTTATGATAATATTGCACTTGATTGACAACTGAAATGTAAGATGTTTCTAAAGCTATCCAAAGAAATAGGGTACAAATCTACAAAAAATTATCGTTGTAGTTGGGAAGAATTTTTTTTTTTTTTTAATTTTCCTATTACTGGAAACTTTTTTTTTTTTTTTTTATTTTTTTTAGTGCCTACAATTTACAAGTTTCAGTGATGACGTAGCTAATCACCATTTATATTTAATTTCATAAAAGCACTGTTTATAATGATATAATTAACAGGCTATTCTTGGCTATTGTGTATTATAAGGATGGTAACCAAGTCTGTGAAGTGTCCTAATGTCATGTTATAGCAATAGGCCACATTATCCAGACAATAATGATCCATACACATAAAAAGTTTAAACCTATTACAGCCCCATTATAAATATATTTTATGAAAACCTCTAGTTTTGCTGCTTGAAAGGAGTAATTTATAGGATGTATTACAAGAGAACTAAAAGCCAACCAAATTTTAAGTTGGCATGTCTATGTCTGGGATCACTGCATATTATAATCTGTAGTTCTCCTTTAAAGTTATACATTCCGCTGTTTCTCCTAAGGAGATAATCTTGCTTACCTACCATCTACAGAGGAGGATGGAGAGAAATATGAGGCCTAATTTACACAGGTTGACCATGACCAAGGTTCCTGCTTATAAAACCCAGTGATTAATCAGATCCGGGGACAGTTGTACTTGCCAGAATACGACTGGCTTGCACTGCTGTGAGATAATCGGCAGAAGTAATTTGTAGGTCCTCCAGTGATAGAAGTTGTTTGATTATTGACCATATAATGGTAGTGCTCCTCCAACATAATAAAGGGCATGCTGAAATTCACATCTGTTGGACTAGGACAAGACTTCTGCAATGGCACTGCAGGGCCTGCCAAACTGTAAATCCGCAAAGCAATTTGCAATGTTACACTGGTAAGTCACATTTGTGGCCATGGTGAAAACCCGTACATGACACTATTTCTTTACTGTAGGCAACCTGGCCTAGGAAAGTTTTTGCCTTTATTTGTTTCTTGTTTTTTTTTTTAAATTACTTGCTTTTCATAATGAACCAGTTAAAATATGCTGATAGTCAGAATATAGATCAAAAGTGTTTTATGAAAACATACGATGTTCTAGGAACTAACATATAAATGGGTTTTAAAGGAGAATTTTACTGTAAAAATGTACTTTTTAGAAATGTAAAGTACTTGGGACAGGGAGGTAGGATTGATTATTCCCACCTACAATATTGTTTTGTTAAGGAGCTATAGCACATACAGTTTTCCTTTGCCAGGTTATGGCCCTGGGCCTTTCTTTATTAAAGATAGTGCTGCCGCTCCTAGAACCAATCGGGGCTGTCCAGTCTCTTAAAATGCGAATCCCGTTTATTGTGCAGAAACAGCTATAGTTCTTCTTTAAGGATTGGATGGATTGTTACCTAATGAAACAATATCTTAAAACCTATGATGCATCGTGTTCAGTTGTTAAACCTAGCTGTACTAATTTTTCTTTATTTTATTTTCTCCCCAGATCCTCCAGTCCCAGCCAAAGTAGTGAAAGCTGGAAATCCAAAACCCAGGAGAGGCAGCAAGGTAATGTTTTTACCTGATCCATTGTATTCAAAGATTAGAATGACTAATGGTTTTCTTAGTAGCATCCAGCCATGTTGGCCTTCTTTTTGCAGGTGTGCGGGGAAACACCTTTTTTTTTTTTAAACCATTGTATTGACTATTCACATTATCCGACATGGGTCACTACTGACTTGTAAAATATTTTTTTGTGTAACCAAACCAAACTCTATTGCGTAATATAAACATATCCGTTCATAGAGGGGTTTCAAGAATGCCAAGCACAGTGGGGACTTGTATCAGTTATATTGCACAGAAAGTGGTATGTTGACTCTCAGGCAGAGGCCTGGGTGGGATTTTTTTGTTGCCAATGTTGCTTTCACTGCTCTCCAGTGTTAATGGGGGCAGCAATGATTCTGTACTGTTTGTAAAAATAAATCCGAATCATGCAGTAGTCACATGACCTAATAAGATTATTTTCCCCCCTTTTTGTTAAATAGAAGGATATTTTGCCACCAAGGAATTCGATGACCGTAATTACATAACTTGCCTTACAGCCTTGTACTTTTTGTATGGTCATGGAACTCCAATGTAGGCAGTGCATTTTTTCAATGCCTGTAGTACAGAAGTTACAAGTCATGTGACACTGACCTAGCTAAGAAATTATTCTAACTGATTTAGCTAAGCACTATTTATAAGGATATCATTAACATGATATGTGAGTCTTGCGTCTTCTAAGATTAAGTTTCGTTGTTGCTTTCCATTGTAAAAGTGCATATTTGTAGAAGGCTTGGCCTGTCAGGTTCCATTTTTGTTCTTGTGTGTTACCTAGCAACTGATGACTGTTCTATACATTTTTTTTAACCATTTCCCCATGTTTGATAGGTTGGGGATTTTGGTGATGCCATCAACTGGCCAACCCCAGGGGAAATCGCCCACAAGAGTGTTCCGGTAAGATGAGACTTCTTTCTGTTCAGCTTACTTCATATACATTTTATAGAACAGTTTTTGTTGTAAAACATGTTAAGTTGATAAGTTCTGTTTTGAGAATGTTTGATTTTCTTTGTTCTTATTGGAGTAAATATCGTTTAAAAAAAAAAGCACTAATGTAAAAAAAATGGATATATATTACAATGCAGCAAGATTCCATAACGGTCTAGAACCCCATGGAGAATGTAGAAACGTTGGGGAGGTAATTTAATCTATTACAGTAACTAGTTAATGGCTTGAGTTGGGTTTCTTGAGCTTCGACAATATTTTCCATAAATCTGTATAACCCAAATACCGCAGTTATGCAGTATTAACTGTCCTTAACTGGGAAATAAAGTATAAAATAATGTACATTGTGTTCATTTTAGTTTCCATTTGCGATAGAATGCTGTCACAAAATTTGGATCGTATTTGCATTGAGGTCTACTACATTACGAAAAATAAAGACACTATTGTAAATTACAAATGTCCCAGCCAATCCCTGTCGCCGCTACCAGTCTGACCCCTTCTGCTGCTCCTTGTGCATGGAAAAGGCATAGCCATAGACAGAGTTTTTAACATAGCGTGATCTAGGTTTTAGGGGGTTATTAGTTTAAGATAAATTTTATGTTTTTGAGGGTGAACTTGCCCTTTAATAATCTGTGATTGATCTTAATTTTCATGGCTTTCCAATCACATTTTTACAGAGTTGCTCCAGCAGATGCTATTTTCTCTTGGTACAGGATAGACATCTGACCATGTCACCTTTTATTTATTTATTTTTTCTGTCCACGTCCCTTTCTTTCATTTTAAGATAAGACCTTTCCCATTTCTCTGCATGTTCATTTGATGTTTGTCTGCATTTTGTTTACCCTCCACCAGCAATCACCCACTCTAATTTAAATGATAAGTATACTCTCCTTTTCCTTGCTATTGAAAGTACCCATAGTGAGGAGCTGAAACACTAGGATTTCAGCCCTAGGTTTATCCTCCATGGGCTGTTACACTTCCCTTAATATTTACCTACTGGTCCTGCTCCGCCCCTATCTCCAGTAACTGGACAATGGGAGTATACATTTCTTGCAAATGGTGTCTTCCAATAGGTCTCATTGAGTGAGGGGGTGGAGCCTGGGTATTTTTAATTGGAAGGGGTGGGTTTAGTTGTTCTTAAAGTTACTGCAGCCTGCTTAAGGTTTGGTGAAGAAAGGATGCTGTGAATCTATCAATTGTGGAGCTGGTATTACAAAAAAATTACAGGGTAAATTTGTTTATCCTGGAAGATTCTTCCTAAAATATGAACCTTCCATTAAAGTGAAGTGTTGGGTTTTTTCCTTAAAGGGTATGTCCACCATGAAATCAATATTTTACATAGAAATGTCCAGCCCCCAATTTTCATTATACTATTCCTAAGATGCTCCTAAAGGGACTTGCCAGGGAGGGACACTGAACCCCTTCCTGGCAGGTTCAGCCTCCTCGGCCGCTATTGCAAACACACTGCAAAAGAGACGACTTCGCTAACAGCCGCCAGTCTTGGGTCCTGTCATCATCATCATGGCTTTGACTGACTGTCGTTACCCAGAAGCTCCAGGGCTGGCACAGGAGTCCCTTTAGGAGCATCTTAGAAATAGGTGAGTATAATGAATATGGGGATGAGAGGATGTCCATAACATGCATATAAAAAAATATAAATTTGAGGATGGACATGCCCTTTAACTTTGTAAAATGTTTATATGTTAAACATATGTTAAAGACAAGAAGAACCCATGTATTTGAATGTAAGGGTTTATTTGTTTAAAATACTTTAATTTAACAGTTTTATTAGATTTTTAAACTGCAACTCCCTGCACTCTCATTAGTTGCTGGTAGGTGTAAGAATTACTGCTGCAAAGAGATCCACTGAATAGTATAATTCAAAGCATTGAGTTATCCCATGTCCCTCCTCTCACTGTCTCCTTTAGAATTTAGTGTCTCCATGTGACACCAGGAATAGCACAGGCAGGTCCCCCAGTGCACGATGCCCATTTAGGGATCCCCTCTTTCTACCACCTCCCATCAGCTCCCTCACTGACAGTCTCTATTCTGGGACAGGAGCCTCTTTTGCGGCTTGCACTGCTCTGAGGGCTACGACCTCTCCCGATGTTTATTTTTAAGATCTTGGCCAGTGTAACTTGGCCGGGGCTATGACTGGTTTCACGTTTCATTAGCTCTTTGGAGACACAGGTAAGGGAAATGGTCTTTAAACCACATTTTGTTTGTGGCCCAGTCCTTTCCAGACTAAGGGAAGGTTTTCTGACAGCACTACAAGTCCCAGCAGGCCCCAACAGCTGTCTGCCTGCTAAGAGATAGCCGGGAGCTTCTAATTCCCCCTAGGTTGTGCATTAAGTTAATGCTAAATGTATTTTTTAACATGTAACATATATTTTTGTATTGCTTGTGGGATACGTAGTCTTGGTATGCGGTGCATAGATTTGCAGTCTGCTTGGTGATTTGGGTGTTGCGTTTCAATTGATTTGCCTGTTTGCATGTGGATCTTAGATGGACCTATTCTGTGTTTAAGGATCAGGCACAATGTAACAAGTCTTGCTTAGTTTAAACTGCAACTGTGGCCAGACCTTGTTTGTTATTGTGGGAAGGTTATTTGGGACACAAAAGCATTCGGCACAGTAAATCCTTCTCCAATGTATTGATTTGTCTTTAATGCTAGGGAAAAAAGCAAGCGTTCCTTTTTTATATATATTTAATTTTATGGTTATGCATTATTTGAGAAATAACGGGATCTGATTTTCTGTTTGTTATATGGCAGAATATATTTTGTTTATTTTTCTAAACAAGCCCAGTGCTTTTTCATTGTTTGTTGGTCATTTGGAAGGACTGTTTGGTTGCTTAGGGACAGTGGCCATAAACAGCCCAATCATTTAAATGTCAGATTACAGATTCCTCTACATTCCATAATGGCACAGGGAAATTCTAAGCTGATGCATGTCTAATATGAATATACAAATAAATGACTACTTGCACTGGTAAACATGAGCCATGTGTTTTTATTTGGCATTAAACAAATATCAATTAAAGGATTTATTTCATTGAATAAACCATCATTGTCTTAGCTCTGCTGTTTATAAAGCTGTTTAAAAAAAAAAAATCTGAACAATCCGTTTTGGTTATGTCTGTTTTTTTGATGAATAGTTGTTTCTAAAGGTGCCCATGCACATGTGTTGTCGGTCTGTAATTCATTGGAATCCACCAGAAATCTTCTGTTCGTACCGATAAGTCCATAGACATTGCTGATATTCAGTCGGTAACAGTTGAGGCCTATCGTTTGGCTTGAATGATTTTTGTCTTGAAACCAGCCACAAGTCTTTTGTAAAAAATATTGGTTGTGGCGTTTGATCCTAATGTCACACAGTGTGTACATAACCTTTGATTACAGACATTGGTTATTATTTATTTGTAATGTAGAAGGGTTACACTTTGTTTCTTCTTGCATCATCTAAATTTCACAAGTTGTATTAGAGGCCTCATCTTGTTCATGTACCAGTGCGTGAGAATTTCTGATAAGCAAAGGATCTTCAGAAACATGAAAGAAAAAGGAATTCATTGTGAGATAAGATGTTTCACCACTTATCAAAGTACATGTGTTGTAAGGAGCCTTCAGCCAACTGAATAATGATTGTGTTGCACTGCTAGAAGATCATTTAGTCTCTTCAGGGATATTTTTTGCCCGTTTACCCTGAGCCTATTTTATATACAATACCATATTGCTTTCTGCTAGGTCGGGTGGACAAATTTTGAGTCCAAAAGCCAATCTAGTTTTTATTGTATCCAATTCCATAAACTTTAATAGAATATCCTTTGAAAAGTTAGTCATTTGGTGTGAATTAGATTAACTGGCTACTAGAATTTCTCTCTAAAAATGCAGCACAACAATTTTGAAATCAAATTTGAATTAAACTTTCCTTGCAAATGTCAATTTTTTTTATTACTGCCATTTGTCCTATGTTTCATTTTAATATAATGTCATCTATGTACTATAGTGCCCCAAACAACTTCTTAATTTATAAATCTATTTTATCCTGAGTGGTAGGAGAGTTACCTACCTTCTTGCCAAAAATGAGGATTGATCATGTGAATTGATGAAATAACTGTAAAGCGATACGGAAGATGTAGCGCCATATAAGAATAAAAATACATACAAATACTTGGTGAGCTGTCAAGCAGGACACTCGTGCTGCAGATGACAACTCTCTTGCTCTTTCACTAGTCAATGCAGCAGACGGGGGAAGAAGTGGTCAGACGTAGAGTGAGCAGCATGGTTGTTCATCTCTGCTTTTCTGTTTTAAAGGGGAACTGTGGTCTCCAAACAAGTTGATTTTAAATGAAAGGCCAGTTTCCTACCTTTAAAATGAGCAATCAACCACCTCTCTACGTGCTCCACAGCCCAGGATATACAGAAATGACTGACCAGAAAGTTAATGGGTGGGAGGCTGACGTGATATTCCTGAGGCTTCTCCTGCACAGTGCCGCCGGCGAGCACAGCCTCAGACTCGCTCATTGTGTGAGGGAGACAAAAAGTCCCTCCTCCTCTCTGCTGTGTGAAGTCCTGACCGAGAAGGTAAGGGAATCTACAGCCCTTCTCTAACCCACGGCACCCGCGAGTGGGCCTGCAACTGGAGGGCACCCGCGAGTGGGCCTGCAACTGGAGGGACCATGGGGTCCATGAGTGGGAGGGACCAGGGGGGCTGCAAGGAGGAGGAGGAGACAGGACAGATTGACTAACTGTTACAGAGCAGGAAGTGCAGGGGACCTGGTGGTGCTGCTGCCATATCCCACACAAAAATGTAAATATCTACAAAACTATGCAAAATAAACAATGGAAATAAATTGCAAAAATTCTCAGGGGAGCAATTCCTATCAGTTTACCTCAAGTCATTTTTGGACCACAGTTCCCCTTTATAATGGTAGAAGTACAGACTCTAAAGCCCCGTGGCTGCATTTTCATTGTTTTGGCAGAACACCAATGGTGCCGTTGCACAAAGCTTAAGTGTGTGTGTGTGGAGCCTTAAAGGGACATTGTACTGAAAAAATTACTTTGCCTCATCTTAATCTATAATTGAATACATGTAAGTAGCACTTACTCTGATTTGCATGTGTTGCTGCCACCCAATTGATCAATTAAAACTCGTTAATAGCAGGAGTTACTGACAAAATACAAGGCGACAAGACTTTTGTCAGAAACTGTACATCACGCTACAACACTGTCAGGCAAGGAAATGTCAGATCAGATTAGGGAACAAACACAATAAAAATGATCTCATAGAGGTAAAGAAACGGCCCCTGAGTGGAATCTTCCTGAGAAGGATGTTGAGGCAAGTACTTTCTAACTAAACTTTAATTTTTTGGGTTTAGTTCTCCTTTAGAATGTTGCAGCAACTAATAAAAGTAACTTAAAAAGGACAACAAAAGGTTCGTACACCATGTTCACCAGACCCCTGAGCCCTGACCGACCCCAACGACACACCCACACCCTGAAGATCATTGATCCGTAGGTTCAGACAACCACATGCTTGTATTTTTTTCAGACGGGAATGTCAAATTCGTCTGTATCTACAGTTTTTTTGCACTTTTCTGAACATTTTTTTGTTCCATAAGGACATATATTTCTGTAGAAGTTAAATTTTAATGTTCCCACCCAATGTGTTAAGTGTTATTGCTCTGCTGCATGATTTCTTTTAAATGGGGGAATACTTTGTATTTTGTAGTGTTAACAAGACCTAAATCTGAAAGCACATGCTAGATATTGTAGGGCAAAATGGTGCTGCACATTTTAGATCGTTGGCCTTAAAATGTAGTGGCCAGCTGATGACATTGGCAATCTGATCAATGAATGATATTGGCGAGCAACCAGACATTATTCCTCCCAAGCAATAGGAGGTCTCCCTTTTACTGTTCCATCCCAGGAATGTTGATCGGGTACTGTAAGATTTTAAAACATTTAAACTCCCCAACAAGCTTTATTAAACCAGTGTATGAGGCCTTCAGCTTAACTTTGATTACACAGGTGTCAATAAGCTTCGATTTTTCTATTGCACTAAATATTTGTGCTTTAACCTGCTTTTATGTACAAGATTTTTCTGTGGATGATGACATAGAGAACGTTAAAGGACATTCCACCCCCCAAACTACATTCCCCCATTACTGGCCCCACTGTGCAGAGTTTAAAAATCCTTACCATACTCTCTGCTCCAAAAGGTTCTCTTGTAATGTCTGCCCAATGTCGCCTCTTAGGTGTCCTGAGAGGTTTCTGTCTTGCTCAGTGCAGCCCCCCCCCAATCCCTGTTAGATGCCCATTTTTCTGTAGTATAGGGCACCCTCTCCCACCCTCAGACAATGTAAAGCATGGTTTTGTTTGACTACGTTGTGAGTGATACTCTATATTGATTTTATTGGATTTGTGGAACTTTTAAAGGAAGGATTATTTGGCCAGTATGGCGCTCTCTACACACCTATATGTACAAGTAACTTTTAACACAATTAAAATATGGGGTGCTGTCTTTTGTTAATATTTAATCCATGTAATAATGTGGTATTGTTGGCATCATATTCGCTTTATTCTGAAGATTTATGACCTCATTTTGTCTTGCAAATCTTAGGGGGGTTTGTTTGTTTTTTGCGGATCTGTTATCTTCTTAATGAGTTTGAATCTTTACAATACAGGCTGAGACGTTATAGTATTATTGGTGAGGGCAAATGTCTGTAAATATTTAGTTTTCTTTGTATTTGAGAACTTTATCTGACAAGGAAAACCTGCAGCCCCTTTCCCAGATATAAAGATCCTAGTGATGTGTTGTGTAAGTACCCCACTTCTCAAAAACAGGGGAGTATAACTATCTTGCATTAAGGATCAGACTTGTTGCTCATGTATATTTGCTATCCTATTTACTTGAGTATAAAATGCCCGTATAAACCGAGGCACAGATTTATACCTGAAAAAAAGTAGTAAAAGTGATTGACTCTATAAACAGAGGGTAGAAATTTGACCTACTGCCTTCTGATTCTGTATTGTTTTGAGGCTTTAGTGCCTTTAAAAGGACAGCAGAATTCCCATTCAGTAGTCCCATACAGTAATAGCCGAATCCATGTTGCTATTACTGTAAGGGACTACAGTATGGGGATTGCTTTCCATTTAAAGGGCAATAAAGCCTTAAAACAATACAGAATCGAAAGGTAACTATATACCATTCTTCTGATTCTGTATTGTTTTGAGGATAGTTGCCCTTTAAATGGACAGCAGAATTCCCATACAGTAATAACCATATTGGATTTGGCTATTACTGTATGAGAGATTCTGCTGTCCATAAAGACAGCTAAAGCACTCCAGATGTTTGGAAACTACAAATTCCAGCATGCTTCGTAGCTGGGAGTTGTAGTTTCCAAACATCTGCACACTTACCCCCCCACAGTCCAGTGGGATCTTTGTAAGCAGCAAACAATCTTCATTGAAGTGATTCAGTCACTTCCTTAGGACTGAAAATCGTCTTGCTGTGACAGACTTTAAAGCTGGTACACACCATACAGTAATTCGACCCAACCAACATTTCAGTGTTTCAGTTCAGGCCATAATGTATGGGTTCTTCCTGCGGCTGAGACTGACCGTTTGTTCATCCGAATCAAATGAGCACATGATTGGACATGTCTGAAAACCACGGCCGATCGTGAGGTCCTCTATGGACACACGCTCGTTCGTGGGCTAAATGTTGGATGGGGCTGCTTTTGTGTGACCGACAGTCTTTCTCCTGGCCAACCGATCAGAAGCCTTGAAGGGTCAGTCCCAGCTTAACTGTTTGTCAACCAACTAATCATGCTGTGTCTCCTCTCCTTTTGCATGCACCACTGTATCGGAATGAAGAATGGCAACATGCATCCAAGAGGACAAACTAAGTGTAAATGTGTAACTTTCAAAGGTGAAAGGGAATGTAGGAATACCAGCTTTTAACTTTCCTATCATTAAGAATGAAAGGGGATTTTTTAGGTATAGTGGTCATAAAGTGTACATGGGGATATGTGTTTATTTAAAAAGGTTTTATTTTGTGTTAGGGAACAAGAGATCATAGTCAAACACCTAAATCAGTGGATCTCAAACTTTCGAATGGCGCACCTGATCATACTGCTGGACTCTTATGATAATTATAGTACTTTTTACAGTTTATAAATCTATTTTAACAGAATAGGGTATTATTATCGTAGTGCAAGTTATATCCTGTATTCAGATTGTTGAAAATGTTTTAATAGGGGTAACAAACGTAATAAGTCTAACAAATTTTCACTATCTGGTTCTCTCAATGCTGCCCTAGATCTCTGCCTTAGTCTACTTTTTTTTAATTCTCACTGGTATTTATGGAATGGCATGGGCTCCTCAAATCCAGGATACGGTACTTTATTGACTTGCTTCCTTTTTATATTTGGCCCCTGGTTTCCCTTTAATTGGACCTGAAGTGCTATATTTTTAACTTTAAGGTGCTAAAACATTTATGAAAACTGTTACTGACGCAGCAGTCATGGTCTGTTTTTCAGTAAATGTAAGCAGGTTTTAAACCTAATATAGCCTTTTTAGTCCACATTAAACAGAAGATCACCAGAACATCTTTTAAAGGGACAGTTCAGTGGAAATATCAATATTTATTAAATTGGTTGTGTAATGCCTTCTTAGTTATTCTAACATATTCTCTCCATTTTGGAAAACCAGTGTGATTTCTAACTTTGCTGTTCCCTGTTGACATTAGTGAGCTGACATTTCAGTTTTAATGGTCCTTCTTCCCAGGATGCACAGCTATTCTGACTCTAATTTAAGTTCAATCACTGCTAACCAATTATACCATATCAGAAAGGGTAGACCTTAGGTTCCCCAGGGTGCCTCTGAGATCTTCTTCTACCAGGAGGATGCACCACATCCTTGGAATGTTCCTAATAGTAATTTCTACTGATTGGCTGTTGGATGGGTCCAAGATTCTAGATCTCACTGAGCAACTGAATCAACCCAGGCGCTGGGTCAAGGGCAAGACCATAACGGTTCTATTAGGGGCCTGTAAACAGGAAGTCAGTATTTTCAGTGCATTTATTTATACACAGACACAATGCAGAATGGGTCAGATTAAGGTATATTGCGAGAATAAAACAAAACATTTTTGTACAAAACATTCTAGTTCAAAGCAAAGTTCTCCTAACACCCAAGAATATGGAATGTAATGCAATAATTCCCACCAAATTGGCCAGGTGAGACATTTCACCCTGATATTCACAGAAGCTGACAGTGGTGTTCATTTAGCGGATTGTCTTTACTTTTCAAAATGCCATTGTTGGACTTCCCAATGCCTATTGAAAAGAGATTTCTGCTGATCCTATAATCTTCTTAGAAGCAGAGGGAGGTTCGGGAGGACTTCAGTGGCTATTCTGTTTGGCACAGTGTCTTGGGTAGAAAAACCCTTCTATAGGGTATTAGTGCATTTTTACACTATTTTTTATGTGTTTAAATTATCATATTTGTGCTTTGGAAAGTGGCACATGGATAGGGAGAATACTATGACTTATAGGGGATCTGCTAGTTGTAACAATTTAGTTTTGGGAACCTCTGAAAGGTCCTTTGAACTTGCTTACTAATTGAATTGTATGGTATATGTTATTTCTATAATATTTACTGGTCAGGGTGTTTTACCAGCATTGGCAGAATTAGTCATGCAGGCATTATGTGTTTAATTGTCTCCTTTCTCTCACATTCTGTTAGGGGGTACACACCAGCAGATATTTTCGGCCGACCAACCGATTCACGGCACTTTCGGTCGGCCGAAAATATCTGCTGGTGTGGGGGCGGCAGCCGCCACCCACCTCATTCGTTCATACGGATCGGACATGTTGGTAAATTCCCTATGGGATTGCACGGTCGATCGTTTGCCTTTTCTGCCATGGCTGATGGACGTTTGTCCCTTCGTGTGTACCCAGCCTTAGTTGGTCACCAGGCATAACAATTTGCTTGTCTTTTGATTAACTTGCATTGTAAGTTTAGTGGAAAATAATCTTGATTCTCTATATTGATACCCCTAGGCATTCTAAATACATTATTGAGCACTCAATTGATTCATACACTTTAAATGCTTTTCTCTGGTGGGTAACTTTAAAGGAGAACTATAGTGCGTATACACTGTTTCCCAAAACTTAAAATGAAAAGTACCTGGGTAGGGAGGTAGGATTGGTATTTCCTCCTACATTGTTTCTATGAGAAGCGGCCGCAGAAAGAAAACTGCTTCTGCCAGGCTTCCTAAATGCTTCAGCCCTATCTTAATACAGGATGGCCCAGGGCCATAAACTGCCAAATGAAAACTGTAGGTGCTATAGCTCCTTGACAAAACATATCGGGAGTAGGGAATAATCAATCCTACCTCCCTGCCCCAGGTACTTTTCATTTTAGAAAGTTAAATTTTACAGTATAGTTGTCCTTTAATTTAAGAGAAATAACACTTGTAATTTCTACTGACTGATTACGTGAATGAACCCAGGGACCGTAATTGAAAATATTAGGGGTCCTGCAAACAGGAAGTTGGTATTTTTTAAAGTCTTTATTATTACAGAATGAGAAGTCACTGGATGGGCAGATTAGGCATTTGAAATAAGAAAATGTGTCTTCGTCCCCCCACCCCCACCCTTTGGTAGACATTATTTTTTATGGGTGCCTGCTAGTCTCCAGTGCTAACTAACTAATTAACGCAAAGCACTTAAATTAATGAAGTAGTGGCAACTATGGTGTAAATGGATGGTATATGTTAAAAAGATATTTCTGGTCCCCACCAAGCATTCATGGGACTTTTATCAATGTGCTCCCAGTGCTGAGTGAAAGTATTTAGTTAGACTGTATATCTAAATGCACACACACACTACTGGAACTCTTTGTTAAATCCATATTGCAGTAAGAGGATCTTAAAAGCAAGATTATGAGGCTGTGAGGGTTATCGGCACGGATTAACAGGCAGAATAGAGTTATTGTGACAGTTTTATTTCAAGCATTACAGGCAGAACCCTGAGTTGCTAAATGCGGGGAATGCACAATGAAGACCTTTGCCCGATAGCACCATATTTGCCATTTTGAATGGTGCTTTTGGATTGCCTGTGCTCCCTAGAATATTTTCTTTTTTCAAGGGACACTGTAGTGAAATCATTGGGAGGGGGAGTATTGTGGGGGGAGAGAAATCCTCCTTACTACTTTGAAATGGTCTAAGCCATGAGCAGCCCATTAAATACCCCGAAACATGCAGTGTTCCATGGTAGGATTGGAATATAATGATGGGGTAGCTGGGGCTATCTAATGGTTGCCTACTTTAGATGTAACTGTTTAACTCTACTAACTGAAACCTGTTTGCAAACCCATGAAATACTTAGCATTTTATTAGAAATTAACAGAATTAGTAGAAATAACTTATGTACAAGAGGGGAATAAAAAGCTTTTTTCCTAGGAGTGTTGTAGCTTGGTAGTAAAACAACAATGGGCATGGTGGAAGTAAAAGTGGCCATACACTATTACGATCGAAGTATGATCATAAACGACAATACTTTGATAGACATGTACAATGATAAATGTACTAAGATTGTACCATATATATTGATCGACATTCAATTTGTTTTGGGATTAATGTTGAATGTCGTCTATGTGAGGTTAAATAACATTTAATTGGAACTTCAGAAAACGCTACAATCATTTACCAATCCAACTTAAAAAAATTATTCCCGATTGTAATAACGATCGATTTAATCTGTCGCATATAAATGGGCAAATGTACAGTTTTTTTGGCCAATCAATGAAATGTCGGATTGTACATAAATCGGCCTAATGTACTTTTAGCTGGTGCCACAGCAGATATTTCGGTGGCTGGTCATGGCTGAATATCTGCGTGTGGGGTGGCCGGCGCGATGGAGTCGGTCACTGTTCAGATGACACGTGGTAAATCAGCAGACGTGCGGTTCCCTATGGACGCACAAACGTCTTGCACTGCCGGCAGTGGCCACTATTGCAGTACAGTCGGTCATTTTCCTGGCTAAGTGCTTGTTTACAGTGAGCACTCAGTGGGACAAATAATAGTACCCAACCATAAGCTTCCAACATGCCCATGTTCCCTCTAATTTTTCTTCTGCTGTGTGCACAGATATATATCTTTGTGAATCAAAAGTGCACACAGTGGTTCTATTTTTCAGGAGAGTGTGTGCAGGCCGACCAAGTTGTGTGCATACACACAAGTACACATAGTGGTAACATTGTTATAAATTGGGTAGCAGTTTTCTTATGGCAAGAAGTTTACAGAAAACATCTTTCCCAACTTCCCCATGTGTTGAAAATGTTTCCATCCGACATGCTGATCTAAATGTGATATGACACTAAAGGAATACAGTTTGGAGCCTGGACGGTCAGTACAGCAAGACCTAACTTAAGATACTAAGAATACTTCTTATTTATCACACTGAGCTTGCCTGAGGGTTATGAAATACCAAATGTTTGCAGAAATAAGTTTGAACTGTATTCTTAACCGACATTGAAGGTTTCACTTGCCACCTATAATTGTTTAAAGGCGTGTCCACCTTTATAAAAAAAATGTTTCCCATGTGATAGCATACTTTCCCCAACCCCTATAAAATAATTTTAAGAAAGTGCCCGATCTTTACTACCTTCTCTCTCTCCTCCGATGCACTGCCTGGCCTTCTGCTTGCAAGACACTGCAAGCAGGGGGCGGGACCGCAGCTGAGAGGCAGCCAATCACGGACGCGCTGTCGGCTGCTCAGAACGCCGGGGGAGAGAGGGAAGGTAAGTAGGTTCGAGGGACTTTCTTAAAATCTTTTTCAGCGGTTGGGGCTGGGAAATGAACCCTACTATATGGCCAAGGTTTTCTATGCTAGGGGGAGGGATTGCAAAACGGGAGGTTGAGAATGGCTGTAGTGCGCATGCCAAACTTCTCCCGGAGATGAGACAAGAAGCGGACTCCTATAGGACTCTGCTATCCTCCTGGTGGGCAGTTTTTGGAACTTTTGGGGGGATTACTGGAGAACCATTTGGAGCTGGATGTGAGTAAGGATTTATTCACTACATGGTGGGGGCGGGGTTTAGTTTTGGGGGTGGACATGCCCTTTAATGTACAGCACAAGAACAGCAGCATTCTCTGACAGATGGCGAAACGCATCCCTCTCGAGTGTTTGAATGTTTGCATTTTGTGACCAAGGTATGTGGGAGATGTAGTTTCCAAACATTCTGAAAGGCAGCAAGTTTGACATCCCTACCTTGTCTGTAGATCCAAGGTGCTACTGCAGATTGAACTGGGTTTGAGGCACCAAAGGCTTGAAACAGTCAAGCTGTGCATGTAGCGTGAAGATGTTCCCTCAAATTAAGTTCTAAGATTAATGACCGATATTGCAATATCATTTAAATAGGAAGAAACCACCTCCTAATCATATCCCCTGAGCTGGCTCCCGCAATGGCTTGGCACTGTGTACAGATCTGGTCTCTGTAGGGAATTGGTGCGTCACAGAAGCAGAAAGTTGTCATGTGAATCCAAGAGACCTAGCAAATAACGGTGGCTCCGGTAACATTTTTTTCTTTGTGTGTAAGACAGCAGCCGTTTGTGATTTGGTCCAGCGCAGGACAATCTACTCGTGATCAAGTTTCTGCACAAGGTGGGGGCTGAACTGATGGCAGAGAGTTGCTCTTTTAAACGGATCTGGCTAGGTCAATGCCAAAAAAGATTAATTTGTTAACTGCTAGTTCGTGGTGACTTTACCATTAATAGCAGAGCATTGCCCAGTGGACTGCTGTCAAGTATGTTACAGTAACTTAGCTACTTGGCATTGGCAGGGTTACTTAATTTATGAATTTAAATTTCAGCTAGAAAAAAACAGACAGCACATGGCGTTTTATTATTTCGTGTCCCTAGTTTCGTCCATTATGAACTGTATGTCTAAGAAGAAATAATTAATGACACTTTAAGACTGTTTTTTTAGTTAACGAGTGCCAGTTGGTCCACAGTGTACATATTTGCAAATAAATTTTAGGAGCCTACATCTATGTGGGAGGGTGTCCTTCCGGGCATGCTACATTATTGGATGAAGCACCCACCTCATCTTTGAGCAGCCTTTTTTTTGGTGCTTGTATTTTAATTAGGAATTCCAGGAACTAGGAGACTACTGTATTTTATAATGTTAGTTTTTCTTTATTACATTTTCAGGTGGCTGTGACCTCTATCTAATGGTGTCTCTAAACTGTTAACTTGGTGTTTTACAACAGTTTATGCTTACTGGCAATATATAGTGCTTAATATTGTCTTGTGCATTAGCTGGTCATACACATCAGATCCCCCGGATATGCTGGCCATGGGGAGGGTTCAGGAACGGAGTAAATATCTGCAAGGCCGTATATTATTATTATTATATATTAATTGATAGCCATTAATAACTGAAAACGTAATGTCCTTGCATACTCGCTATGAATAAGAACTAGGCCACATTTCTTAGCTTCTGAACAAAGAAACCCATGACCATGTATCACAACGTGTGTTGCCATTTGGGCATGCAAAAGCATTTTTTCTTTTTGAATCGCATGTGTCGATTTGGTCTATTACCAGAAGAGCAGCCGCAACATCTTTTGGCCACAGCCTAAGTTTTTTTTTTTTTTATGTAGTCTTCATTCTGGCCTGCAACAAAGAAACTGAGAACCCAGCACAAAAACAACTTTAGAAAACTGAACTCTAAATGTAAAGCTCAGGGAATATGTAGAGCATTTATAGTGGCCCGTGCTTTGCATACATTTTCTTTCTGTGTGTCATGCTCTAAGGAGTTGTTGCATTTTATTCTAAATGTATGTGGCTTGTTTACCTTTGCAATTGTGATCCTGTAGATATGGCAAGTTCTAAAGTTAGCTGATTGGCTGTTTTTTTCTTTTTCTTTTTCTACACTTTCTTAGAAGGAAATTACATTACTTTTTAATTCATATTATAGATGGCCCTGAAATAAGTCCTACAAAATGTTCACATCACATTATAGAGGACTTTTGACAAGAAATTATAACCAAATACATAAGGGTTTTTGCGCTACCTGAGTTTTATAGATTGTATACTGCTTCTTTACTTCTTCAGCCTAACTTCTAAGTGTGACTTTGTAACTGCTTGATTGTTTGGGGTTAAAAGATGTTCAGTCCTGGAAACTGCCCATTACAGTGATTTTTACTTGACTTACCTATTCAGGTCCCATGCAGATAAAATTGTGTGAATTAAGCCCTCCAATAACTTGCATATCCCTCCTCCTTTCAAATCAGTGGCTCAGACTTGCTCATGGTACTTAACTCAGCAAAGTAACGCAGGGCGTGTATAAGAAGTAACATGTTTAGCACTGGTATATCTTTGGATAGGAATTACTTGGAAGATATAAAGCTATTATCAAGGGTCTTTTTTTTTTTTTGGTCTTCGCAGTACATCCAACCGGACATGTTTGTTGCTGATTAATGGGAGGGCCTGAAGAACAGAGAAAGTGCTTGAATGTTTGGTGCATAAGATGATTCTCTAGAGGTTCTTGGTTAGAACCTGGGACTTGGTGTGTTTATATGTAACCGGCTGTTCAGAGCTGTGTGGATTGGGGGTGGGGAGTGCAGTGGGAGTTCCTCTGCCATGAAATTCCATTAATCTCTTCTTAAAAATAGATCAGACTTGATGAATGTCACCGGGTTGAGTGATAGTCATTTGAAATAATCTTATAAACCTTGGAAAATAAATATTGACTCAGGTGCTGGTTTTCAGGGTCACCGTTTTCCTTGATATGAGAAGCTGTCTCTGGCATCCAATGGGCCTGAAACAGTCTGGCTACAACCTAATGACTCAGACCTGTGTCTTGGCAAATGGAACGAGTTCAGCGTGGCTTATCTGCTTGTGTACATTGTAGGAGCAGTGTGCTTGGGACTTCTAATTTAGAGCAGGAAATAGTGTGTTAGCACTTGGTGTTGCAGAACTTCAGCTCCCACTTGCCACGTGCTCTTGGAGGGGAATTCATGAAATGTTTGTACCACTAAAAGGAAGTGAATAGATACATGTAAAACATTCCATATTCCATGCTTGCCAATTTAGTTTTGATGGACAGCAGTTGGAGATGGTCTATGACTCTCATTCCCTCTGTAGTTGAGGAATGCTGGGAGTTGTAGTTTTCAAACATCTGGAGAGCCGCAGTTTGAGGATCACCGGTCTATGTGGTTGGTTTGGTCGATCATTCCTGTTGGTCATACATGTTGACACACAGGCTGAAATGCTAGTTGTACACCTTTTTATTCTCACTGGTCTATTGGTGGGAAATCTGCCCACGTGTACAGGCCTAGTTCTGTGAAAAATGTAAACCTTGGAACATGCAAGGCAGCAATCTAATGCTGGATGCTTTTTACCCCGGTGTATGGGTACAGTTAAGTCTGGGCTATCTTGCAATGAATGCAACATTAACTAAATAAAAAAGGTGTGCATGTACATTCTGCTTTCTTAACATTTAAACTATAATTTTCTTAGGACTTGGGCTAGTGCTTCCTTCCAACCCCCCCCCCCATTCATTCATATGATGAACAGTCTCAGGACACGTCATGCTAAATAGACATTCCTGTATGTTTCAGTGAAGGTTAACTAGTTGCTACTGAATTTTTAATTGTAACAAAGTCCACCTTCCAAACAAAAAGGGCAGCAGTTATTCTGTTCCAGTTGTTTGTCGTAAGGTAGCGGTAATGTTACAATGTGTTTCCTTACTGGTATAAATAACATTTTTGTTTCTTGTGATATGCTATCTTGTTTTTTACCATTTCCATAAAAGTAAGTGAATAATTGAAACCAAATAGACATTTATCTATGGCGTTTAAAGGGCAACTATACTGTACTTTGCCTCATCTTAATCTGTAAATTAATACATGTATAGTCCTTACTCTGGGGTGTGTGTTGCTACATGCCTTCGGTCCAGAACTTGGTTTGCTCAGGCTAAGAATTCCCCTCTTCTCTTAACAGGACTTTCTTTACATTGATTGACTTTCTAAGAAGTCAAGCATGCTCGGTAGTCACTGAATATCACTGAGAGGGAGGATTTCAAACCAGCAATTCACACATTCCAATTTTCACTTTCAGTTACAGCAAGAATGCACACGTCACAGAAGAGTTTATGATAATATGCACTTGATTGACAACTGAAATGTAAGATGTTTAAAGCTATCCAAAGAAATAGGGTACAAATCTACAAAAAATTATCGTTGTAGTTGGGAAGAATTTTTTTTTTTTGTTAAATTTCCTATTACTGGAAACTTTTTTTTTTTTTTTTTTTTTTTTTTAGTGCCTACAATTTACAAGTTTCAGTGATGACGTAGCTAATCACCATATATTTAATTTCATAAAAGCACTGTTTATATGATATATTAACAGGCTATTCTTGGCTATTGTGTATTATAAGGATGGTAACCAAGCTGTGAAGTGTCCTATGTCATGTATAGCAATAGGCCACATATCACGACAATAATGATCCAACACATAAAAAGTTTAAACCTATTACAGCCCCATTATAAATATATTTATGAAAACCTCTAGTTTTGCTGCTTGAAAGGAGTAATTATAGGATGTATTACAAGAGAACTAAAAGCCAACCAAATTTTAAGTGGCATGTCTACGATATGGATACTGCATATTATAATCTGGTAGTTCTCCTTTAAAGTTAACATTCCGCTGTTCTCCTAGGAGATAATTCTGTTACCACCATCTACAGAGGAGGATGGAGAGAAATATGAGGCCTAATTTACACAGGTTGACCATGACCAAGGTTCCTGCTTATAAAACCCAGTGATTAATCAGACGGGGGAAGTTGTACTTGCCAGAAAACGACTGGCTTGCACTGCGTGAGATAATCGGCAGAAGTAATTTGTAGGTCCTCCAGGGATAGAAGTTGTTTGATTTATGACCATATAATGGTAGGCTCCTCAACATAATAAAGGGCATGCTGAAATTCACATCTGTTGGACTAGGACAAGACTTCTGCAATGGCACTGCAGGGCCTGCCAAACTGTAAATCGCAAAGCAATTTGCAATGTTACACTGGTAAGTCACATTTGTGGCCATGGTGAAAACCGTACATGACACTATTTCTTACTGTAGGCAACCTGGCCTAGGAAAGTTTTTGCCTTTATTGTTTTCTTTTTTTTTTTAAATTACGCTTTTCATAATGAACCAGTTAAAATATGCTGATAGTTAGAATATAGATCAAAAGTGTTTTATGAAAACATACGATGTTCTAGGAACTAACATATAAATGGGTTTTAAAGGAGAATTTTACTGTAAAAATGTACTTTTTAGAAAATGTAAATACTTGGGACAGGGAGGTAGGATTGATTATTCCCACCTACAATATTGTTTTGTTAAGGAGCTATAGCACATACAGTTTCTTTGCAGGTTATGGCCCTGGGCCTTCTTTATTAAGATAGTGCTGCCGCTCCTAGAACCAATCGGGGCTGTCCAGTCTTAAAATGCGAATCCCGTTATTGTGCAGAAACAGCTATAGTTCTTCTTTAAGGATTGGATGGATTGTTACCTAATGAAACAATATCTTAAAACCTATGATGCATCGTGTTCAGTTGTTAAACCTAGCTGTACTAATTTTTCTTTATTTATTTTCTCCCAGATCCTCCAGTCCCAGCCAAAGTAGTGAAAGCTGGAAATCCAAACCAGGAGAGGCAGCAAGGTAATGTTTTTACCTGATCCATGTATTCAAAGATTAGAATGACTAATGGTTTTCTTAGTAGCATCCAGCCATGTTGGCCTTCTTTTTGCGGGGTGCGGGGAAACACCTTTTTTTTTTTTTAAACCATTGTATGACTATTCACATTATCCGACATGGGTCACTACTGACTTGTAAAATATTTTTTGTGTAACCAAACCAAACTCTATTGCGTTAATAAACATATCCGTTCATAGAGGGGTTTCAAGAATGCCAAGCACAGTGGGGACTTGTATCATATTATTGCAGAAAGTGGTATGTGACTCTCAGGCAGAGGCCCTGGGTGGGATTTTTTTGTTGCAATGTTGCTTTCACTGCTCTCCAGTGTTAATGGGGGCAGCAATGATTCTGTACTGTTTGTAAAAATAAATCCGAATCATGCAGTAGTCACATGACCTAATAAGATTATTTTCCCCCTTTTTGTTAAATAGAAGGATATTTGCCACCAAGGAATTCGATGACCGTAATTACATAACTTGCCTTACAGCCTTGTACTTTTTGTATGGTCATGGAACTCCAATGTAGGCAGTGCTTTTTTCAATGCCTGTAGTACAGAAGTTACAAGTCATGTGACACTGACCTACGTAAGAAATTATTCTAATGATTTAGCTAAGCACTATTTATAAGGATATCATTACATGATATGTGAGTCTTGGTCTTCTAAGATTAAGTTTCGTTGTTGCTTTCCAGTGTAAAAGTGCATATTTGTAGAGGCTTGGCCTGTCAGGTTCCATTTTTGTTCTTGTGTGTTACCTAGCAACTGATGACTGTTCTATACATTTTTTTTTAACCATTTCCCCATGTTTGATAGGTTGGGGATTTGGTGATGCCATCAACTGGCCAACCCCAGGGGAAATCGCCCACAAGAGTGTTCCGGTAAGATGAGACTTCTTTCTGTTCAGCTTACTTCATATACATTTTATAGAACAGTTTTTGTTGTAAAACATGTTAAGTTGATAAGTTCTGTTTTGAGAATGTTTGATTTTCTTTGTTCTTATTGGAGTAAATATCGTTTAAAAAAAAAAGCACTAATGTAAAAAAAATGGATATATATTACAATGCAGCAAGATTCCATAACGGTCTAGAACCCCATGGAGAATGTAGAAGCGTTGGGGAGGTAATTAATCTATTACAGTAACTAGTTAATGGCTTGAGTTGGGTTTCTTGAGCTTCGACTATTTTCCATAAATCTGTTAACCCAAATACCGCAGTTATGCAGTATTAACTGTCCTTAATGGGAAATAAAGTATAAAAATAATGTACATTGTGTTCATTTTAGTTTCCATTTGCGATGAATGCTGTCACAAAATTTGGATCGTATTTGCATTGAGGTCTACTACATTACGAAAAATAAAGACACTATTGTAAATTACAAATGTCCCAGCAATCCCTGGCCGCTACCAGTCTGACCCCTTCTGCTGCTCCTTGTGCATGGAAGGCATAGCCATAGACAGAGTTTTTAACATAGCGTGATCTAGGTTTAGAGGGGTAATTAGTTTAAGATAAATTTTATGTTTTTGAGGGTGACTGCCCTTTAATAATCTGTGATTGATCTTATTTTCATGGCTCTCAATCACATTTTTACAGAGTTGCTCCAGAGATGCTATTTTCTCTTGGTACAGGATAGGCATCTGACCATGTCCCTTTTATTTATTTATTTTTCTGTCCACGTCCCTTTCTTTCATTTTAAGATAAGACCTTTCCCATTTCTCTGCATGTTCTTTGATGTTGTCTGCATTTGTTTACCCTCCACCAGCAATCACCCACTCTAATTTAAATGATAAGTATACTCTCCTTTTCCTTGCTATGAAAGTATCCATAGTGAGGAGCTGAAACACTAGGATTTCAGCCCTAGGTTTATCCTCCATGGGCTGTTACACTTCCTTAATATTTACCTACTGGTCCTGCTCCGCCCCTATCTCCAGTAACTGGACAATGGGAGTATACATTTCTTGCAAATGGTGTCTTCCAATAGGTCTCATTGAGTGAGGGGGTGGAGCCTGGGTATTTTTAATGGAAGGGGTGGGTTTAGTTGTTCTTAAAGTTACTGCAGCCTGCTTAAGGTTGGTGAAGAAAGGATGCTGTGATCTATCAATTGTGGAGCTGGTATTACAAAAAATTAACAGGGTAAATTTGTTATCCTGGAAGATTTTCCTAAAATATGAACCTCCATTAAAGTGAAGTGTTGGGTTTTTTCCTTAAAGGGTATGTCCACCATGAAATCAATATTTTACATAGAAATGTCCAGCCCCCAATTTTCATTATACTATTCCTAAGATGCTCTAAAGGGACTTGCCGGGAGGGACACTGAACCCCTTCCTGCAGGTTCAGCCTCCTCGGCCGCTATTGCAAACACAACTGCAAAAGAGACGACTTCGCTAACAGCGCCAGTCTGGGTCCTGTCATCATCATCATGGCTTTGACTGACTGTCGTTACCCAGAAGCTCCAGGGCTGGCACAGGAGTCCCTTTAGGAGCATCTTAGAAATAGGTGAGTATAATGAATATGGGGGATAGGACGTCCATAACATGCATATAAAAAAATATAAATTTGAGGATGGACATGCCTTTAACTTGTAAATGTTATATGTTAAACATATGTTAAAGACAAGAAGAACCCATGTATTTGAATGTAAGGGTTTATTTGTTTAAAATACTTTATTTAACAGTTTTATTAGATTTTTAAACTCAACTCCCTGCATCTCATTAGTTGCTGGTAGGTGTAAGAATTACTGCTGCAAAGAGATCCACTGATAGTATAATTCAAAGCATGAGTTATCCCAGTCCTCCTCTCACTGTCTCCTTTAGAATTTAGTGTCTCATGTGACACCAGGAATAGCAGGCAGGTCCCCCAGTGCACGATGCCCATTTAGGGATCCCCTCTTTCTACCACCTCCCATCAGCTCCCTCACTGACAGTCTCTATTCTGGGACAGGAGCTCTTTTGCGGCTTGCACTTCTGAGGGCTACGACCTCTCCCGATGTTTATTTAAGATCTTGGCCAGTGTAACTTGGCCGCGGGCTATGACTGGTTTCCACGTTTCATTAGCTCTTTGGAGACACAGGTAAGGGAATGGTCTTTAAACCACATTTTGTTTGTGGCCCAGTCTTTCCAGACAAGGGAAGGTTTTCGACGCACTACAAGTCCCAGCAGGCCCCAACAGCTGTTGCCTGCTAAGAGATAGCCGGGAGCTTCTAATTCCCCCTAGGTTGTGATTAAGTTAATGCTAAATGTATTTTAAAATGTAACAATATTTTTGTATTGCTTGTGGGATACGTAGTCTTGGTATGGGTGCATAGATTTGCAGTCTGCTTGGTGATTTGGGTGTTGCGTTTCAATGATTTGCCTGTTTGCATGTGGATCTTAGATGGACCTATTCTGTGTTTAAGGATCAGGCACAATGTAACAAGTCTTGCTAGTTTAAACTGCAACTGTGGCAGACCTTGTTTGTTATTGTGGGAAGGTTATTTGGGACACAAAGCATTCGGCACCGTAAATCCTTCTCCAATGTATTGATTTGTCTTTAATGCTAGGGAAAAAAGCAAGCGTTCCTTTTTTATATATATTTAATTTTATGGTTATGCATTATTTGAGAAATAACGGGATTGATTTTCTGTTTGTTATATGGCAGAATATATTTGTTATTTTTCTAAAACAGCCCAGTGCTTTTCATTGTTTGTTGGTCATTTGGAAGGACTGTTTGGTTGCTTAGGGACAGTGGCCAAAACAGCCCAATCATTTAAATGTCAGATACAGATTCCTCTACATTCCATAATGGCACAGGGAAATTCTAAGCTGATGCATGGTCTAATGAAATATACAAATAAATGACTACTTGCACTGGAAACATGAGCCATGTGTTTTTATTGGCATTAAACAAATATCAATTAAAGGATTTATTTCATTGAATAAACCATCATTGTCTTAGCTCTGCTGTTTATAAGCTGTTTAAAAAAAAAAATTGAACAATCCGTTTTGGTTATGCTGTTTTTTGATGAATAGTTTGTTCTAAAGGTGCCCATGCACATGTGTTGTCGGTCTGTATTCATTGGAATCCACCAGAAATCTTCTGTTCGTACTGATAGGTCCATAGACATTGCTGTATTAGTCGGTAACAGTTGAGGCCTATCGTTTTGCTGAAGATTTTTGTCTTGAAACCAGCCACAAGTCTTTTGTAAAAAATATGGTGGTGTGGCGTTTGATCCTAATGTCACACAGTGTGTACATAACCTTTGATTACAGACATTGGTTATATTTATTGTAATGTAGAAGGGTTACACTTTGTTTCTTCTTGCATCATCTAAATTTCACAAGTTGTATTAGAGGCCTCATCTTGTTCATGTAAAGTGCGTGAGAATTTCTGATAAGCAAAGGATCTTCAGAAACATGAAAGAAAAAGGAATTCATTGTGAGATAAGATGTTTCACCACTTATCAAAGTACATGTGTTGTAAGGAGCCTTCAGCCAACTGATAATGATTGTGTTGCACTGCTAGAAGATCATTTGTCTCTTCAGGGATATTTTTTGCCCGTTTACCCTGAGCCTATTTTATATACAATACCATATTGCTTTCGCTAGGTCGGGGTGGACAAATTTTGAGTCCAAAAGCCAATCTAGTTTTTATTGTATCCAATTCCATAAACTTTAATAGAATATCCTTTGAAAAGTTAGTCATTTGGTGTGAATTAGATTAACTGGCTACTAGAATTTCTCTCTAAAAATGCAGCACAACAATTTTGAAATCAAATTTGAATTAAACTTTCCTTGCAAATGTCAATTTTTTTTATTACTGCCATTTGTCCTATGTTTCATTTTAATAATGTCATCTATGTACTATAGTGCCCCAAACAACTTCTTAATTTATAAAATCTATTTATCCTGAGTGGTAGGAGAGTTACCTACCTCTTGCCCAAAATGAGGATTGACATGTGAATTGATGAAATAACTGTAAAGCGATACGGAAGATGTAGCGCCATATAAGAATAAAAATATTACAAATACTTGGTGAGCTGTCGCAGGACACTCGTGCTGCAGATGACAACTCTCTTGCTCTTTCACTAGTCAATGCAGCAGACGGGGGAAGAAGTGGTCAGACGTAGAGTGAGCAGCATGGTTGTTCATCTTGCTTTTCTGTTTTAAAGGGGAACTGTGGTCTCCAAACAAGTTGATTTTAAATGAAAGGCCAGTTTCCTACCTTTAAAATGAGCAATCAACCACCTCTCTACGTGCTCCACAGCCCAGGATATACAGAAATGACTGACCAGAAAGTAATGGGTGGGAGGCTGACGTGATATTCCTGAGGCTTCTCCTGCACAGTGCCGCCGGCGAGCACAGCCTCAGAGTCGCTCATTGTGTGAGGGAGACAAAAAGTCCCTCCTCCTCTCTGCTGTGTGAAGTCCTGACCAGAAGGTAAGGGATCTACAGCCCTCCTCCCACATGTGAAAACAGCCATTTCAGGCAGAGTTTCACTCTGCCTGAAAAGGGTTTCCACAGAGTTTCTGTGTGGGGGGGGGGGTGTCTGAGTAACCCACGGCACCCGCGAGTGGGCCTGCAACTGGAGGGCACCCGCGAGTGGGCCTGCAACTGGAGGGACCATGGGGTCCATGAGGGGAGGGACCAGGGGGGCTGCAAGGAGGAGGAGGAGACACAGGACAGATTGAATAACTGTTACAGAGCAGGAAGTGCAGGGGACTGGTGGTGCTGCTGCCATATCCCACACAAAAGTAAATATCTACAAAACTATGCAAAATAAACATGGAAATAAATTGCAAAAATTCTCAGGGGAGCAATTCCTATCAGTTTACCTCAATTTACCTAAAGTCATTTTTGGACCACAGTTCCCCTTTATAATGGTAGAAGTACAGACTCTAAAGCCCCGTGGCTGCATTTTCATTGTTTTGGCAGAACACCAATGGTGCCGTTGCACAAAGCTTAAGTGTGTGTGTGTGGAGCCTTAAAGGGACATTGTACTGAAAAAATTACTTTGCCTCATCTTAATCTATAATTGAATACATGTAAGTAGCACTTACTCTGATTTGCATGTGTTGCTGCGTGCCTTCAATCCAGCACACATTTTGTTTAAGAGCAAAATGTGTGCTCCCACTTCCATCTGACCTGACTTTTTTTCCGTCAAGCCTGTATACAGCATTCCCACTGTCAAAACTCTGTCACCATTCCAGCTACAGTAAAACTACTCACAGAAGAATAGTTTTTGAGAGCAAGGAACTGAAATATAAGAAGTTTTAGATTGGATATTTAAAGAAATAGGGGGCAGATCACCAAAAAAATGATACCGTGGTGGTTGGGAGGAATTATAGTTTCCAGTTATGGTCAATTTAATATAACCTATTTTTCGGTATGGATGCCCTTTAAGGTGCCCAAACACTACTAAGATAGTATAGTATTTAAGGTTGAATAAAGACATTGCTAAGTTGTAAACTCTCCGGGGCAGTGCTGGATGTGAATGTATACATGTAATTGTAAAGCACTATGGAAGATGCTGATGCTAAATAAATCCATAATAATAATGCATCCATCTAGTCCAATCAACTCTGCAATACCCACATTTCCTTTCTAACTATTGAGGAAGGCATAAAAAACCCACACACACGAAAAGAGGGGGGGATCTTTCCTGACGCTAAGTGGCAATCGGAAATATCAACGATTAAATTTAATGTATCAATACCATTGACATTTATTTTTTAAAAACTCCTCTAGATTATTTTTTTTTAATTTTCTAATGAACCTGCCATCACCATGTCCAACGGAAGACTGTTTTATAGTTTTACTGTTCTCACAGTGAAGGGATGTCCATGTGTTGTCTGACATGTTATATTGGTGGACAATGCCACCAGTAATCATACCCTCACACAAGCACATTTTCTCTAGCGTACATAATTGTAACTTAACTCAACTGTCTTGGATAGATAGATAAGATGTTGTCTATAGACTAACGTCTAATCTATTATCTTTAGCGCCGGCGGTTTTCTTACCTTCTGAGGTTGTCTGCATATCGGCAGCAAAAAACTGGTAAAATGGTTCCTTCAGAATCGTCTTGAATGTTGCAGGAACGTCGGAAGGTGAGCTTTAATAAATGGGCACCTTTATTTACCTGGATCAGTGGTAAACTGTCCTTTACATTGTAGGAGTCAATCTAAATTCTTTGTAGCCAGCTCCATAGATATCAAATTGAAAACCCTTTAAAAAGTTAGTGGCCAGGTGAGACTTTTACTTCTGCTATTAAAAAAATACATAAACTGGTTTCAGTAAGCTAAGGCCCAAGATTGCCAATTGTCACACAATTTTTACGCTACGCTTACTTGTGAACCATTCGTCCTGGGCAAACACTAATTATCTCCTTCCTTTGTCTCTGGTAAGACTAACATTGGAGGAAGAGCATCACTTTTTGTGATCTTGTTTCCTTTACCACAGGAAGGAAGGAAAGTGTCTTCCATTTTTTTTTTTTTTTTTGGTGGGGGGATGCTGGATTGCTGCCTTATCAAAATTATGATTGTGTAAGTGTAATATTTTGCGTTTAGTTCTCCTTTAACCATAGTTTCTAATGAAAGGTAATTCATTGCTGGGTAAGGTAATCCTTTTTTTTTTTTTTTTTTTATGTCTTTGAACCATCAGGGTTTCTAGTAACATAGCATTGTTCTGCTGTGTGTATATGTTCACTAAAATATTAAAAGACAATTATACTTGCCTTTTCCCCATTCCATAGCTGCATATTTCCCAATCGTTAAGTCCTCACCCCTGGGTACTTTACCTAGCAGTTGTTATGCTTTCTTAAATTTCCCTTGGTGCTCCATTCAGTTTACAGTCAATGTCACTGACAGAAGGGTGGCAATAGCAATGTAGCCAATGTGAGCACACATTTATTTGCAGAGCATGTCTTTGGCTACATTGCGAACTGCAGAGGGGGACCAAAATGGCAAGGGAAACGCAGTGTATTTACAGCAGTTAGGTAAAGTACCCTGGGGTAGGGACTTGATGATTTAGGTCCTCACCTTTTGGTACTGTGCACATATGAAAGCAGAGGAGTGAGGGGAAGTGAGTATAATTGTTTTTATATCATTGTTGGGTTTGTAGACGTCTGCATGACTCTGTTCTGTTTGGTTAACTTGTTTATATGTCTCTATCTTATGGCCAACCCTTTCTATTTTGTAGCCTCCTGCTAAAGTTCTATCAACTCGCAAATCCCTGGGGAAGAAGGACATGAAGGATGAAAGTGCGGATGGGAAGGAGAACCAAAGGGTTAAATCTGATGAGTCCAGTGAAGAGAAGAATGGAGATGATGATGGACAGAGATCATCTCATAAAAAGAAAGGTACAGCATAGTGAGGGGGCTGAGTAGAAAGACTTCTCCAGAGTAGCACCACTAGCTACAGAACACTAGATGGAGCTGTGTTAGTGTCTGTAGAGATGTATGTAGAAATCACGACTCATAAAAAGCAAACACGCAGAGAGGAATATATCCTGCCTTGTGTTGCTCTTTAAGGGGGAACACAGCACTGCCAATGTCAATTTAGTCACTACAACAAGCATGTCCCTACTAACAAACTAGCCTGCATGTGTCTAGTTTCCATGTTAAAAATCCACATATACTAGACTGTATTGTTCTTCCATATAGCTGAAATAATCAATCGGGATTTAGCTTTTGTTTTAGGGGAAATATAATGCCATTTACATAGACAATATAATCCTTCATCGTAGGGTTGTAATAATGGGGTCAATTTGAATTTGATCAAAACTGTGACATTTTCTCTGGTTACTGAGTTGGAATGAACAAGATTTCATTTTTAACGCTGAAGCGTTTCCCACAGGAAACAAACATAAATGGGTTCCCCTCCAGATTGAGATGAAGTCTGAAGGACCGAGAGAGAAAAACGCTTCAAGGAACAACAGGCAGAATGAACAACAGAGGCACCCACTGAACCGGGGCGACCCCAAAGGTGTGTCCAACTGGCAACGCTTTAGTGCATGTGCATTTATTAAATAGCATCATCTAAAGGTCTTCCCATTTGTCAGCATTATGTGCAGCCTGCAGTGTCCATTAAGTTATATATCCGTAGAAAACCACACACCAAGGGTAACTACATAGCCAATTATTGTGATATGCAACAGTGTTTCACGCTTTTGCCTTGTAAGGAAACGTCTTCCAGGCATGTCACAATAGTTGGCTTAACAGTTACCCTTGGTACTATGACTTATGTGAAGTGGTAGCCAGGGTCTTTGAACTGAACCCTTGGATGTCAAGAAATAAAGGGTGTGTTGTATATTTGTTTTAAAGGGTAACTGTGGGCTCTGAACAAGTAAGGGTGAAATAAAAACCTGCAGTCTTTCATTTAAAATGAGCCCTGGATCACATCTCTTGTCTACAGCCTGTCAGAAATTTTGTTGTGATAAATGTTCAAATTTCCTGCTTCTGGCTAGTTGAGTGACATCACCTTAACCTGCTCAGTTCAGACTTTCTGGGGAAAACAAGATTATAAATGACTAGGAAGCTCCTCACTGCTACTGCAGGAGGTGGCATCCAGGCAACAAGGGACCAGGTCAGGTAAGTCTCTTCAGGGGCAACTCTCTGGAAAATGAATAATGTGAAAATTAGGGTGGGGTGGGGGGTGCTGAACCTATATCTAAAAATGTATTTCCTGGCTGATCACAGGGCTGAAACCAGGAAGTGTTCAAACAGGTAATATTGCTGATCCTCTCCAGCAAGAACTTCTCATAACTTCTCACAATTTTTACCTAGA
The DNA here is from genome assembly GCA_019447015.1 of Hymenochirus boettgeri. Classification (NCBI taxonomy): domain Eukaryota; kingdom Metazoa; phylum Chordata; class Amphibia; order Anura; family Pipidae; genus Hymenochirus; species Hymenochirus boettgeri. The sequence continues at coordinate 33,056,051 of CM033471.1, forward strand.
GATGTTATTTAGGGTTTCAAGGCTTCTTATATACCCTAACTTTTTTGGAAAAAATTGATACCGCAGTTACCCTTTAATGTTAGCCCATATTCCGGAGCTCTTAAGCGAATACAAAACTTTTAAAAAGATATTTACATTACTGTTTAATTCTCCTTTAACATCCCTTACACATCAGTAGTTAATAGCATATGTTGGACTTCACAGGTAATAATAAAACACCTTTGTTGTTGTGTATGTTTCCTTCTTTAACCAATAACAGCGGTATATCTTGATAACAACAAAACTGAGCGAGATTGGCAGGATTACGATGACAATTCTAGTGTAAAAAGTGAAGGAGCCATCCGTGGTGGTTACAGGGGCCGAGGACGTGGCCGTGGGAGAGGAAGAGGACGTGGCAGAGGAGGCACTCGTTGTGAGTACAGATAGTGTTTTCATAAAAGCTTATATAAAAGCACTATATATATTATAATATAAGACATTGTAAGTTTTTACTATAACCTCAATATTGAGATATATATATATATATACTGAAGTTATCTTACGTACTGCTGGCACACATCAGACTAAGTGCTGACAATGAAAATAAATTTGATTCAAAGCTCTTCCCATTCTCTCCTGTATCCAGTGGGTATGCAATTGCCTGCTGGATCTGGATGGAAAAGCACACAATCCCACCCAACCTCCCCAGGCCAGTGAGAAGAGGGACTGGAGCATCAAAAGAAAGTTTAGGGTAAGTATCTCTCAAGATCAAAAAAGAGCCCAAAGTCCTCACCCTGGGTACCATACATGAAAGGAAAAAAAGAGGTAAGTTTAATTCCTCGCTTGCAGCCCAGTAGCCTCTGATTTTCCATGATGCATTGGACCAGCATATGTATATGGCGCTTAGGAAGCAGAGTGATGACGAACACATTAGTGGCCTGAATTATTAAAATTGTGCACTTCTTATTAAATAAACCCCAATGTGTGTCATGCCTACCCATATTTGCTAAATTTTATTTTTTGTTTACAATATTTTTAGCTCATTTTGACTATCAGTATGGGTACAGGAAATTTGATGGGAGTGATGGACCTCGTGGGGCAAAATATTCAAGTAATATCACTTACTACTATGACAACATGAGCAGTTCAGAGCTGTACAGTGCTGACCAGGAGCTTCTGAAAGACTACATCAAGCGGCAAATGTAAGTTTTACCCGTTCGGAAGGGTGACTGGGTCAGATCAGTGCCTCGTGGTCTCTGATGTGTAAACAATTTGCTTTTCTTTTTGGGTTTTTTTTTGTTTTTTTTTTACTCTGGCCTGATTGTTTGCTAATAAAAGCTTAGCAGCTTAACAAGGCCTCCTTAACCCTGGACTGCAGGATCTTTGCGGTGACCTTTGAGAAAAGCTTAAAGTGATTGTCTGCCAACCATTTCCCTTAACGAACAAGATCGGTCACCCCCAGCCAAAAAATGACTGCCGATTTCGTCCAGACCAGCTGCCATACAGATGTCTGCCCCAAATATTGGCTCCTGTGTACCAAGCCTTATACTTGGGTTATTTTTAGAAATGACAGATTACACTGGGACAGTGTTGAGAAATAAACTTGCGTAGAGTGGGAGCTTTAGAGACTAACAATTTCAGTGCTGCACATTGAATACTTAGGGTGTCTGCATATCTGCATGCTGAAAAGCCTGTTCACCATTTACATTAGAAGCAAGCCATACAGACTGCATTTTAATCAACTGGTACTTTTTGTCAAATTAAAAGGGGAAGCTTTTTTCTTTTAGCTACTATTAGTAACCTGGCTGCTGCTAGCTTTTAATGATAAAACCTTAGCCCAGCAGAAATGCACAATGTAAGGCCACCTTCGCTTGAGCTTTTCTTCTGCCTTTAAATGTGTTTTTTGTAATAGGGATTGTACGAAATCTGTTTACCCATGTAAAATTGAAAAAAGTATGGATAGCTGAACAAGGCAAGACCCACCTCAAACATGTCTATGATAGTTTTAGAGGATCCTAAGAAGGCAAATCTATATTAAGTGTTAATTACCTCAGTATAAAATATAGATCACCTAGTTCTGGTAGTATAGATTGCAGTAGCATATGGTACATAAACAATTAGACAAAGTTAATATCAATTAAGCTGATTAAATACATCCATTAGTCCATAAGCTGGGTGCACACATCAAAGATTTAAAGCAGATGGCAGCCAGAATCCATTGGAAGCTTTCTTTCATCTGCTATATAAATGCCTACACACATTGCTGATTGTACAGAAGTATAGGGTCCAATAGAAATATCCCATCTATGCCATTGGCTTGGATTTTACAAGGAAGCGAGTATAAATTGGTATTCTGGCATAGTGGTAGATGTTGTATTCTTGGATTTCTTCCCCATCTAGCAATGTCAGTGTGCACCACGGGGGTTAAGCAACTCCCACTTTGGAGGCAGGAGCAAAAAAACTCCTTGCAAATAGTCCTCTCTTACTTCCCTCTTCAGATGTTTTGTCCTGCCTTTGGAGGAGATAGAGTTTTTTAAGAGGTAGCGTATGGAGATTCATTTTGGAGGATGAGTACCTGTGTCCAGATGCAATAAGGTTCATCATTCAGTATAAATTAAGGGTTGTTGGCCTTGAAAAATACATTAGGGGTTCCAGTAGATAATGGACTATGGTTGTTGCAAACCATGCCAGGTGGCAGCAGTAAATAAAATGGAAACATAAGGGGAAAATAACGTGCCAGGTTTAAAACTTACTTTGTCCCAGCCAACTGTTGACCACTCGCGAGCTGTCAGGGCAGGTCAAATCACTGTCTCGGCAATAGTAGCTGTGGCCGTCTGTAATCCCACAGCCGATTGTGCAGTTTAGAGGAGAAGGCAGCATGATCGCCCGTGATTTACCTGCATTTCTGATCGCCTCTTTGCCAAATACAGCCAACTGTTATCGGTTGTGGGCTGCCAAGAAAGCACTGCAGATTTTTTGACCTGTCCAATACACAAAGCTGCCGTCCGGAATGAAAAATCTGCTCCTGTGTATCCAGTGTTAAACCACACACTATCTGTTTTGCTGTAATGTCTGAGGAAAGAAAACATGTAGCTAAACATTTTGTGTGCCTAATCAATTGTGTCTTGCAATGTCCAGTACCTTTATACCTAAGGTTTTTTTTCCTGCAGTGAGTATTACTTCAGTATAGACAATCTGCAGAGGGACTTTTTCCTGCGCCGTAAGATGGATACAGAGGGATTCTTACCCATCTCTTTGATTGCCAGCTTTCATAGAGTACAAGCCCTTACTACAGACATTGGATTAATAGTCAAGGTAAAAGGAACTATTTTTGTTACACCACCATTGTGGAAATTTCATCCGCTCTAGATTTTGGCAATCGGTGAATTAACCAGTGTAATTGTAAAAGGAAATAAAATAATAAAACTTTCTTGACCTGTTGATAGTTACTCATTTATATTTCCACTACTTGTTATTAAAGGGCAACTAAAGCCTTAGAATGACATCGATTTAGAAGGAAGAACTCCTAAATATAAAAGCAGTATTATGTGCCTCACCTCTCATTTGGTATGGTTGTTGGGAAATTAACCTTTCTAACAGTAGATTTGTTTTATTTCCTAGCATTCCAGTATAACCCAGTGTGGTCACTGACCTTGGTTTTTTACACATGGTCAGTCCTAAGATATTGCAGGTACTTACAGATGGTCAGTCCTAAGATATTGCAGGTACTTACAGTTGGTCTCACCCACTAGCCTCTAACCAATCCTTTTACAGGATAGATAAGCAAGGAAGCACGTGACTGAGGTCAGGGGTGTGGCCAGTCCCTGTACATGCAGTTATTCATCCAGTTCTTCAGGAGGTTATATTTACTTGTAATTTACTGTAGTGGGATTTTACAGTTTAGAGTGGATATATTCAGATTCTGACGTGTAAAAATTTGGGTTTAGTTCTCCTTCAACTGGACAACTTTGACCAAAATAAATGTACTTGTTTTTTCTTGTTCCTGGCAAGGATCTTTCTCTTGCAGGCCTCCGAGTGTTGAAAACTAACCTTGATATTCCCTGTCTGCCTTCTGCTGTTGTAGAACGCCCCAGGAATGCTGGGGGATTGTAGTTCTCAGTTGAGGTAACCCCAGGGGGATAGAATATGTTCTCACCATTTGATTGCTTAATTATTGCAGGCACTAAAAGACAGTGATGTGGTGGAGATTATCGATGAGAAAATTCGAAGGAAAGAGCAGCCAGATGCTTGGCCACTTCCAGCACCTTCCCTTTCAGATGTTTCTCAGACCGACTTCAGTCAACTTATAAACTGTCCTGAATTTGTCCCCAGACAAGGGTTCCAGAAAGAAACCGGTAAGGGCAATGTTTCATTGTTTTAATACAAGAAATTAGTTGTATCAGTAGTTTCCGTCCTAAATTATTCTTTTCCCACATTTGCGTAAAGAATCTGCTCCTGGTTCTCCTCGACCTTCCAGTCCGGCTCAAACAATGAAATCCGAAGAAATCAGTAACCTGAAAACAATGCCAAAGGGACTGTCAGCCAGTTTGCCTGACCTGGATTCAGAAGCATGGATAGAAGTGAAGAAAAGGCCGCGACCCTCCCCAGCAAGACCTAAGGTAATAATTTAATTTATTCCACAGGAAGAAATAGGAGGGGGGGGTGGTATTTTAATCAAAGGAATTCAAAGTGCATTATGAGAAATGTATTAATTTATGGTAAAATTAGAATATAAAAATTGTATTTTTCCATTAACCTAGAAGCCAGATGATGTCAAGTCGCCTCAGCCAATCACACCCACTGTAGTGACTCCGCAGAAGCCCCCCAAAGAGCAAGACGAGCCGGAGGAACTGGATTTCATGTTTGATGAGGAAATGGAGCAGATGGATGGGCGGAAGAATACCTTCACTGACTGGTCAGATGAGGACTCCGACTATGAGATTGACGATCGGGACGTTAACAAGATCCTTATAGTGACACAGACGCCACCCTCCCTACGCAAGCATCCGGGTGGAGACCGAACTGGCAACCACATATCCCGTGCGAAAATGAGCTCTGAATTTGCTAAAGTGATAAACGATGGTCTGTTCTATTATGAGCAGGACCTATGGACAGAGACATTTGAGCCGGAATATTCACAGATAAAGGTGACTTTTCCCTTTTCCTTATCGTTTAGTTAATATTTAAATTATACAGATTTTCAGTTTTTATTCCATATCTGTATTCTAAGCTGTATATTTTACTTAAAGTATGTTATTTTCTTAATTATATTTGTGAAGTGGAATTGAAACATTTCCCTTGTTAAAACCCTAGTGTCTAAGAACTAGATTAAAGTAAAACCAAACTGAAATGCCCAAGGCAGAACCTTAACGTAAACAGAGTCTCGCATACAGTGGAGACAGTATTCATTTTATTGTAGAACCTGCTGAAAGAATGGGTAATTAGATTTTTTTTCTTGTATTAACGTGTGTAATGTCTATTTGGGACCTAGATTTATTTGTTGATTGCTACATCTAAATCAAATACAGTTTTCAGTGTGTAGCCTGTACCTTCCCTATCATTAGCTGTCATTGGCTTAGGCGATGCTTGCTTTGTTGTTCATTTTCTACCTTCACATGATGTTGGGCTTGTCATTGACTGTGTGAGGTATAGCTGTCCACCTGTGACCAGGACTATTGTCAATGCAGGGAGGGTGTCAGCTGCTTTCACATGGGTATAGCCCTCCTCATCTTTGTCTTTCAGCAGGTTCTGGGGCTTGCCTGCCAGCTTTGGTAACCAGCTCTATGGTTCCTCTATGTGGCATTTTCTAGACAATTTTAAAAGACCATTAACTGGTATAACATGTGGATTTGTCTGACATTGGAAGGCGAGGGATGACTATTAGTTTGTTCTGCAAAGCTAGGGAATCCTTTAGTCATCCTGATTTACTGCACACTGCCAGCGTGTTTACCGGTACAGACAGTTCATCAGGAGCCTGTATAGTGTAGTGTTGATTTGTCATGGCAGATACAAATCAGGTAAGGAATGAATGGCTTTGTGAAGGAAATACATATTAGACATTTTGTTTGGCAAATCTATCTAATCCCTATAAACATTGTTATTCTCTCTCGTTCCACATTGATGTAGCGATTCAATGCTGATCAGTTCAGTTGGCCGTCCAATCGTTGTGCATGTTTTCTAATTAAACCTGCTGAAAACTGGTATATTTAAATGGGCCAATAACGAAAGAGAAACTTTCTCAGTCTTTGGTTTAAAACAAATTAATTTATTTTTAATTGACCATTTTTCATACGCAACAAATCTGTTGCCTAATCCCCAACATTTCCCCCCCCCCCCCCACACCATTAACCTATAATTATATGGATGTTAGGAGAAAGTAAAGCATTTTTATTCTCTGCTATTATGCTGCCTTCTTACTTCAAAGAAAAATTCTTTTAGAGGAAGACTTCTGACTATAAAACTTATTAAAAGATTTACTTTTTAATGAGCTCAAAAATGGGAAGTAGGAATACTTAACTTGCCCAGTTATAGATTCAATGGGATTTACTTGTATACAATTTTTCATTAAAGGGGTGTCATTGTACTTTACAATTACAAACTCAAAGGCATTTAAATGCTAGCAATGTGTTTATCATGAAATGGTTATCAGAGCAGGTTTTATGGTCTTGTTACTGGTACAGAAAGCACCAATTGATTTCTTGTGCCAGATAAATAGATGTGAGTGCCTAAATAGTCTCTCCTTAGTACAAAGTATAACTGTCTCCATATTGTTGTATGTGGGATAAGCTGTGTTTTCAATATAATTTGCTGCCAGTTTAGTATTCTTACAAGATTGCCGATCTATTAATTAATGAGATTACTACGCTCTGCCTGGTCTTTCATTTTGTACTAGAATCTGCCCAGCCTGTCTGCCTTTATCTATAGCTTGTTCTATATTATAACTTGGGTTTTAATGTTGAAGATTTCTTGGGAGATATAAGCTGGTAAAACTGCTCCTATTTGATTATGAAGGATTTCTAGGTTTGTTCATTCATAAAACGCTCGACAATGGTCTAATAAAAAGAAACTTGTAAAGAGGAAACATTGTTTTGTTGAAGGGACAGTTCTATTGATAGAGCAGAGTTCACCGTAGCTACGGAACCTTCTCTTGAAATTGAACTACCCCAACCGTTCTGTCTGGGTACATGCCAGGCTATTGCAGTCCATGTACAATGGAGTTGGTCAGCGTTTCACATATTTCTCTATTTTCAGTTTGTTTCTATTTATGGCCTTGATGATTTGTATGGAGAAGCTGCTGATTTTAAGTGGATTTCTTGCTCACTCCTGTGTGTCACTTAAAATTAACTCAACTGCATAAGGAGCTCGATTAGTTTTAGATTCACTGCTACCAGTTTAAAACCATACTTGCAACCTGTGGTTTTAGGATATAACAAAGTGTACTGTGGTTGAAATCCTGTTTTAGCTGCATTAGCCTTTTGGGGAAGGGGGCAGATCTGCGATGTGTATGAGCCCGGCGTCTAGTAGGTGCACTTGAGCCTTTGCTGCGTTGGCAGTTTTCTTATGGGAGCCCATTCCTGGTGCAATGCCAGTGCTGCAGCCTGCAAGGTACACCCATAGCTATCTACATGGACAGGTTAAAATGCTGCACTAACATATCACTGCTGTATGTATTTCACTGCAGAACTGATTGCTGGGCTCTACATGGGACTTATCCCTTTAATGGAAGCCATAAAAATACAGTAAGCAAGAGGAATATTAATTCTTTAAAGTGGCCATGTTGTTGCAATCCAATGTATTTGCTTCTAATGCTGAAGGAAGTGTAATCACTTGGTAACAATTGTTTCCCCTTTACTTCCCCCAGCAAGAAGTTGAGAACTTTAAAAAGGTGAATATGATTAGCAGAGAGCAGTTTGACACCCTAACTCCCGAGCCACCCGTGGATCCAAACCAGGAGGTTCCCCCAGGACCCCCAAGATTTCAGCAAGGTAAGCACAAACCTGTTATTGAATATAATCCGTAATTTTGGAGGTAAATGCAGGATCCTGTTTTTTTTAAATAATAGTTAGAAGCGGTTAGTTTCGAATACATTTCCTCTACATAGTTTGAATTCTTTCTTATTTGGGAAGTTTATCACTGCAGCTGTGCTTTGAGCCTTTGGTCAGCAGAAAAACTACAACTCCCAGCATTCCTATGCTTCCCTCTGTAGTTGAGGAATGCTGGGAGTTGTAGTTTTCAAACATCTGGAGAGCTGCAGTTTGAATAACATTGCTTTTATTCTTTAGTTACTGCTGAGCTTAACCTGGGATACACATAAAGTTGGCAATTTTCCGAACTCTCCCCTCTGTCTCCTGCCTTAGGGTGTGTAATACAGAATGGGAGGAGTTGTCAATGCATTATCCCTTTCTCAAACAGAGTGGTTCTGTGGCAGCTCAACTAACATAGGGTTCTCCCCCTTAAAGGGCATGTTCACCCCCAAAACTATAAGTTAACCCACTACTGGCCCCACTGTGTAGTGTAATAAAATCCTTACATCCCTGCTCCAAATGGCTGCCCTGGTATTCCCCCTTTCAAAGTCACAAAAACTGTCCACCAGGAGCCTGGCAGAGTCCATATAGGACGACGACTCCTGTCTCTTCTCCGGGAGAATTTTGCCATGCGCACTGCAGCCCTCCCTCTAGTGCAAATCCCCTTTGTGGTATAGAAGGTCTCCTTCCCCCCCCACCCCAACCGCTATAATAGTTTTTACAGAAACTCCCCCGAACTCTACTTACCTTACCTTTCTCCCCCGACGCTCTCTACTGCCGGCAGCTGCGTCTGTGATTGGCTGCCTCACAGCCAATCAGACGCGCCTGCCGATCCAGCCCCCTGCTTGCAGTTTCATGCAAGCAGAGGGCCGAGGATAGTACGCCGGAGCAAAAAGGTAAGGTAAGTAACGATCGGGGGAGGGTCTGAAAAAACTTATAGCTGCTGGGGGAGGGAGCCTTATTATACCACAAAAGTTTTTAAAAGGGGTGGACATGCCCTTTAAGTAGGTCATTGGCATAGTCTTTCTTCCTCCTGCCTACTATATAGTGTGCTTTGGCAGATTTGTTCACACTATTATCTCAACTGCCAGCCATTTTCATACTTGACTGATTTCTACCAAATTGTCCTGCCGTGCGGGCAGGTTATATGTTGCCCTACAATATAACCCTAATACTCTGCATGGTGGTGTCTGTTCTTAATGGAAAGGCATTCATTACAATGGTGCAGCAAAGAAGAAAAATAAGCTGCTAATCGTAACAGGTAAAGTCTTATGCCTTTATATTATTCATTGTAAGTTCTGTTTAAAGGAGAAATATACCCACATTTTTAAAGTCCAGAATCAAACACAAACTGCCAAATACAACTCATTAAAGTCAATGTAAGTCTCTAAAGAACTGGATGAAAGAACTGTGTGTATGTGTAGTGTCTGGCCACACGTCCTGATCTTGTAAACAAAAAAAGGAGGCAGCAGAGAGGCTGGAAATGAATACTTGCTAGTGTTTTATGCACCAAACATGTCAAGTGTAATAAATATTAGCAAACATTTATTTTCATCCTCTTTACCTGCATCTATTTTTTTTTTTAATGTATTTTAGTGCCAGGACAGGAGCACACGGGAGGAGAGGGGTCCCAGCCTTCCTTCCCTCTGGGACTCAACTTTTTTTTTTTTTTTTTGTATCTCCTGATATCCGTCACATGCTCCCTTGCCTAATCTGCCCTGTAAAAGGATTGGTTAGTCTAAAGTGGGTGTGACAGCTGTATACAGTTTCTGCAGTAGTTTTAAAATGAGCACGTGTACAGAACATAATGGTCATTGGCAATACTGTGTTTTAACGGAAAGCTGGGAAATAGATTTAGTTTTGTTCTGAGGAAGTCCGTTAAAGGAACTGTAAACTTAAAGAAATAATTATTTGCCAATCGTTTCTATTATTCCCAGGGAGGGGAGAACGCTTATTCCCATCTCCCTGTGAATAATATTTTGCTCAGGGGACACAGTGGCACTTACCTTACCTGGCGCTCCACTCGCAGGTCCTTCTGATCTGACAGCCGCGCTGTCCTGCTTTCCCGATCGCGCGCCTATCTTTAGTATTGACGCGCATGCGCCAAAGATAGGCGCGTGGTCGGGAGACGGGCAACACGGCTGTCCGATCAGAAGGAGCGAGTGGAGCGCCAGGTAAGGTAAGTGCCGCTGTGTCCCCTGAGCAAACTATTATTCACAGGGAGGTGGTAATAAGCGTTCTCCCCTCCCTGGGAATAATAGAAACGATTGGCAAACACTTATTTTTTAGGTTTACAGTTCCTTTAAAATAAATAACTGCAGAAAATGCCTGCATGGTTTACATAGAATTCACATGACTGCATATAGAAGCCATTGGTGTAATGTTACAAACAATGAATGTATTCATAGTATTTGCATGGTTTAAACAGAATGAATTCATAGGGAAAAATATTAAGCTTAACATTGTATATTTCCCCAGACTATATTTTTTTTTTTTTTTTGATGTAATCTTGCATGTCCAGTCTGCCAATTTGTATTTCCTTTGCAGTTCCCACAGATGATTTGGCTAATAAATTGTTTGGTGTTCCTGAACCATCAACAATTGCCCGATCCCTACCAACCACAGTTCCCGAATCTCCAAATTACCGTAACGCTCGAACGCCACGGACCCCACGAACCCCCAGGTTGAAGGATCCGACCCTTACCCCCCGGTTTTACCCTGTGGTTAAAGAAGGCCGAACCATTGATGCCAAGGTAATACTAAAAATGTACTGGAAATTCTCTGATCCCTGTGTACAAACCAACATAACTGCATTCTAAATAGAACAATCAATTTAACATTCTTCACAAACTAATTAAAAACAAAACTTATTCCAGACTCTTGTTTTAAAGGATAACTGTATTGCCTCAATGTATCTTTTTTTTTATTTTTTTTTTTTAATTGCTTTAAAAGAATAAAGGTGTGCAGCCCTTCCCATACATTTTGTTCCCTGATTTTGAGCCTCTCTACCTTCAATTAGCCTTGCCGTGAAGGGGGTGTAACAATTCTGTCTGCCTCTGTCACTCATAACTAGCAAGCGAGAAAACACTCCTTCACCCACCCTTGATCAGCTTGATTATGTAGGGTGTATCCCAGCAACAGGACATTTCAAGTTTGTTTGACTGGCAGAGGAGGGGGAGTTGAGAGGATGTAACACATTCCCCCAGCCAATGACAAGTGATATGTTTATCATGGCCCTGGGCTGTCAAGGAGGCAGGCTTTTAGCCTCTTTGCTGTGTGATATCTAAGGGAGGGCAGCACGGCTGTAAATGTGAGTGAGCGATTTCAGCTGCTGGAATTGTGGACATGTAATGGGGTTGATGTTATTGATATTGTTGTAGGTAGAGATGGGAGAGATACTTGTGTATGAACATTGAGCTCTTCTTATCTGTGGAATGAGCAGCTCTTTCTCTGATAGCAACCTGTCTTTATGCTTTTCCTACCTCCTTGGGAAATGGACTTAATTTTACACTGTGAGCTGGGACATCACTGGCACTATTGCTCCGCCCACTTGTCGCTGGTTAAAGCATGCCCACTTGCATCTTTCTGCTTAAACAGAGCCTAAACTGCTTCATCATATGCCTTGCCCCTAAACTTCTTATGTGTTTTTAAAGCTAGCAAAAAGAAAATTCCTTTTCATTCTATCTCCCTAAGGTGTCCATAGGCAAAGAAAATTATTCTTTTTTTGGGGGGTGGGGCTTTCCATACACCACTTATCATATGTCATGGAGTCCACAGTTACCCTTTAAATAGATTGTTTATTAGTTTATTTCAATTCAGTTACTTGTTAAAGCAAAAGGGAGCACCTATTGTTCTTCTTAATCTAATTAAAAGTCCATTAAAAAAATGCATTCCATTAACTGTTTGCCATGAAAATCATTGCAGACGCCTCGGAAAAGAAAGACGCGACACAGCTCCAACCCACCAATGGAATGTCACGTTGGGTGGGTAATGGACTCCAGGGAGCACAGACCACGTACGGCTTCTGTCAGGTGAGATTAAAGGCAATAAAGGTGAAAATAATGGTTTTTAAAAATGTATCAAGGAGCATTTCCAATTGACACACAGGAATTTTTACCTTTTTTTTTTTCTTTTCTTTTTTTTCTGTGCTTTCTTCTGGATTAACTGTTAGTTAGGGATCATGATATTAAGGTTGCACTAGATGGAAGCACGTCTTCATTCATCCTCCAATACAAATTAACTGTTAGACATTATTGGTATGGTAAAAGGGTTGGACTAGATGGAAGCATGTCTTTATTCATTCTCCAATACTATGTAACTGTTAGATAGACATTATAGGTAGGGTATAAAGGTTGGACTAGATGGACTTATGTCTTTGTACAACCTCCAATACAATGTTACTATATAACGGTTAGACAGACATTAACCGACCATATGGGTTGGTATAAAGGTTGGACTAGATGGACGTATGCTTTATACAACCTACACCTCCAATACTATGTTACTATGTAACTGTTATACAGACATTATAGTAGGGTTAAAAGGTTGGACTGATGGATGTATGTCTTTATACAACCTCCAATACTATGTTACTATGTAACGGTTATCAGAAATTATGGGTAGGGTATAAAGGTTGGACTAGATGGAAGCATGTCTTTATTCATTCTCCAATACTATGTTACTATGTAACTGTTATACAGACATTATAGGTAGGGTATAAAGGTTGGACTAGATGGACTATGTCTTTTAACAACCTCCATACTTTTACATATAACGGTTAGACAGACATTATGGGTTGGGTATAAAGGTTGGACTAGATGGACGTATGTCTTTATACAACCTCCAATACTTGTTACTATGTAACTGTTATACAGACATTATGGTTGGGTATAAAGGTTGGACTAGATGGAAGCATTGTCTTTATTCATTCTCCAATACTATGTTACTATGTAACTGTTATACAGACATTATGGTAGGGTATAAAGGTTGACTAGATGGAAGCATGTCTTAATTCATTCTCCATACTATGTAAATGTTAGACAGACATTATAGGTAGGGTATAAAGGTTGGACTAGATGGACATATGTCTTTATACAACCTCCAATACTAGTTACTATGTAACTGTTATACAGCACTTATGTGTAGGGTATAAAGGTTGGCCCAGATGGACGTATGTCTTTATATAACCTCCAATATGTTACTATGTAACTGTTATACAGACATTATGGGTAGGGTATAAAGGTTGGACTAGATGGATGTATGTCTTTATACAACATCCAATACTATGATCCTATTTAACTGTTATACAGACATTTGGGTAGGGTATAAAGGTTGGACTAGATAGACTTATGTCTTAATACAACCTCCGTACTATGTTACTATGTAACTGTTAACAGACATTATGGGAAGGGTATAAAGGTTGGACTAGATGGACTTATGTCTTAATACAACCTCCAATACTATGTTCTATGTAATTGTTAGAGGACATTATGGGTAGGGTATAAAGGTTGGACTAGATGGACGTATGTCTTATACAACCTCCAATACTATGTTACTATGTAACTGTTATACAGACATTATGGGTAGGTTAAAGGTTGGATGAGATGGACGTATATCTTTATTCAACCTCCAATACTATGTTACTATATAAACTGTTAGACAGACTTATGGGTAGGGTATAAGGGTTGGACTAGATGGAAGCATGTCTTTATTCATCCTCCATAGTTTATATGCATGTTACTAGATTTTGGTTTAAAATTCCAAGAAAGATTAATCTGTTATGTTATCTCGCCAATTTGTCAAGCTCTTGAAAGAATTTGTGGCTTTGAAATGAGGTCCATTGTTTTAATGTCACTTGGCGAACCTTTAAGTTACCAGGATGTGTCCGGTGGTTATGGAGCTTGTTTGAATTGCTTATTAGAATATGTTCTGTGTATTTGTTCTTACAGCTCCAATGCCAGTCCGTCTGAGGGTGCCCCATCCTTGAGCAATTATGGATGTACCCCACAATCTCTGCCAAAGTTCCAGCTCCTCTCATGATTATTGAAGGAGATGGATTTACACAACATGTTTACCATAAGTACCGCCGACGTTGCCTTAACGGTGAGTGGCATCATCTTTGCAATGTGAGATGTTTTTTCTTGGTTCTTTGCAATGTAAGGTCTATTGACGGTTCTTTCTCTTATAGAAAGGAAACGGCTGGGCATTGGCCAGTCTCAGGAGATGAACACTTTGTTCCGCTTCTGGTCATTCTTTCTACGAGATCATTTCAATAAGAAAATGTATGAGGAGTTCAAGCAGCTGTCTGTGGAGGATGGCAGAAGGATACAGGTCTGTAATGATGGCATTTCAAGTACTATGTTCACAAGCGTATATTTGTATTTGTATTATACAAGCGCTGCATGCTTTATTGTTTGGAGACAATGTATTAGGCTAATTGCCTCCAAAAACCAATACCCGGTAGGGTCTTAGTTTTCAAGCTGCTGGTAAAACTACTAACCAGCCCTCATTCCCTCGGCGTTCTTCTTAACTCCCATGCCTTTTCCATGCACTGAAGCTGCAGAAGGGGCCAGACTGGCAGCGGTGCCTGCAACTGGCTGAAGACGATGATCTTCAACAAGGCCCGAAGCGAATGACCGCTTCAGCCTGCCACACGCCCACTACGTGAAAAGATCACTGGACGAATGGCCGTTCATTACACATCATGCGCTGCAGGGTGTATACGAGCCTTATTGCAAACACTACTTGCCCCATTCTCCAGTAAATATCTGATATTCCCCAGTCAACCATCAGACACCTGGGAGTTGGTACCGTTAGCATTAACCGCTAGTTTTTAAGAGTGATACTTAAAGTACCTTGCTGTTCAGCTAAGGCTTCAGTTTCCCTTTCTCTGAGCAAGGAGTATGATTATGAGAATGTATGTATGTCTTATGGTTTTTTTGTTTGTTTTGCATCCCAGGTATGGGTTGGAGTGCCTATCACAGTATTACAGCTATGGGCTAGAGAAGAAGTTCTGTAGACATATTTCGGATTTTCAGGAAGAACTAGAGGGACTATGAAAGTGGTAAGTTCTGGTTTGTGGAGATTTTACAAGGGTTGTAATGGTGTATATGCAGTAACTACAAACCGGGAGATTCTTGCAGTCATTGAGAACAATCCGTTTTGATTCCAGCAACTATGCATAATACCCTATAACCCATACAGGGCTCGTTGTGTATATTTGTAAATGTAACTAGGCTTAACACCTATAGTTACATTTAACACCCACAAACCCATTTTCGTTGTACTTCCTTCCCCAAAATGCCTCTGGAAATACTTACAATACCTGACCCCTGGCTGCAGGTCTTCACCACTCTGCTTCCTGGTTGCGGCTTTCAATCTACGAGGTGGCGGTGACGTCACAACCATAACTGACAACATGTCTATGTTTAGTGCTTCCTATTACAAATCAAATAGAATTTTAAGTGCTGGTTTTTCAGTACATGGTTCAGGACAGACTTATCACGTTCACCAGCCATGCTGTTTAGCCTGGGCAGACCCTATCTGAAGGGTCTTCCTGGTGTCCCAAACCACCTGGCTTTGTCCTGCTGGGGTGGGGCATTCTGTGGTTGGATGGAACTGGGCTGTTGGGAGCAGAGCTGGGCTAGACTTAAATAGGATCTGTCATAAATCCGGTCCACTTGGTATTCATTATTACTTGCATGTTTTGGGGTTTCTAGAATAACTTTTAAGAACATTTGGTGCAAAGCAGTGCAGACATACCGGGGGAGATGTAATTACGGTCGTTGTTATATTGTTTATAACACGTTGTTATATAATAATGTGTAATATTTGGTTAGCGCGGGCTTTACACTAGCGGTTTTTGTAAGAGCACCCAATGCAGTATTAGAATGTTAAGTTTTGCTTTACTATGAAACTTGACGTCTCTGTAGGAGGTGAAATGCAGTAAATTATCCTTGTTACATCTCCCCCCACTGTTATTAAAGTCTTACGTAAGTTTAATTGAAGTGTATGTATGTTAGCAAGCTTCCAGAGACACTAATAATAAAACTATATATCTGTGGACTAAAAAGGCTAAACCCAAGGATAGTCTTTATCAGGACAGTATCATCAATCAAATTTTTTTTTACATGTTTCTGTCCTTGCAGGTCAACTGTATGGGCTGGAAAAGTTTTGGGCCTTCTTAAAATATTCCAAGCCAAAAGCCTTGACATAGATCCCAACTACGGAGTATCTGAGCAAATTCCGCAGCACTAGAAGATTTCAGGGTTGATGTAAGTAATGGCTCTCCAATGCTTTAAATGTGTCTGCCTGTTTTCAGACTGGGTGGTCGCTCAGTAAATAAGTGAGAGCAGGTGGATTAACTTATATATATTTTTCCCCCCCCCAATTTCAGCCACCAATGAGTGAAGAAGGAGGCACTCGTAGACAGCCTTCAGGGGAGGGCAGGCGGAGGTACCCATCTCAGTCTTCCAGTAAAGGATCTGGTCATCAGTCCCAGGCTTCAACTCACAATTCAGCAGGAAGAAGCCAAAGCCCAAAGCCATCCTTCCACTGCCACGCTGGATCCTCAAGCTCCGAAACGGGAAGTAGCTCACATGAATTTGAAGTGGATTTAAGGACTGGGAAAGGGGAACATGTATTCCTGGATACCGGGAGATGGATTTATCACAGGATCCTGCCTTCTTCCTACAGGAAACAGCGCAAACATCAAAGACTCCATGTGTTGGTGACAAGGACTGACTGTTCCCACGCCCTTTACAGCTTTAGGGGTGGCTGCTCATTAAAAGGAAGATCATATATTTTTTTTTTTGGTTAGGGGTATGACATTTTTAGTTTCTTTTGCTCTACACGAAACTTGGATGAAGCTCTAGTTGTGTTCAGAGGGAGAAGTTTTTTTTTTTTTTTGTTGTTGTTTCCCCCCCGTTTTTAAATTATTTAATTGGTGCCCTCCCTTTGGCTGAGATCTGGATATACAGACTCAGGACTCGTATCTGCTGTGGGCAGCCTTGTGCAGACAAGCAGAGCTTTGCTGTTACAGGCTTGCAATGCAAGAAACGGGGCCCTTTAATCTGTTCTGTCTCTCGCACGAGACACACACTTGCTTGGGAGCAAAGATTGGGTTTTGCAGCATCCTCAATCTTGGACGTGGTCTTTAAACAATGCCTATCTTTTATTACCGTACATTAAGAAAAGGATCTGGAATCATCCACTTGGTGGTGCTGTCTTACCTCCTTCTGACAACACATTCTTACCCCTTGGCATGCAGCTCATTGCTTTGAGACAGCCCTGCAGTTGCAGCCCCTCACCCTTTCAGAGATATATAAATATATTTTTATTTTTGTTTTATTGTTACTTCAAGACTGTGAAAGAGAAAAAAACTAAAAAAACAAAGACTGCAAAAAAAAAAAAAAAAAGACTGCCTTTCGTTTCCCTTTTAAAATGTTAATCTTTTAAGTAATGAAAGAACAAACGTTAATGAATATCTGCCTTATAGTATCCTAGAAACTTGCAGAGAGCTGCTATTGGAGAAGCAAAGCAGTAGCCAATGAAAATTGCAATGGCAGAGCGGCATCAACATCATCAGCTCATGCATGCTGCTACTTGCTTTTATAGATAGGACTGCACTGTAAAAAAGAGAATTGAGCACCCCATAAGGTATAATTACTTGGTGATTTAAACTCCATTTTCCACAGGAAGAGGCATTTTTATTTTTATTTTGGTTTAATTTTGTTTTTTTTTCTCCCTTTAGGGGAAGATAGAGGGGAAAATCTGATTCTTTTCTGCAAAAAAAGGGTTAGATGTGTTGCATTTGCTGTGTTCTATTGAGGGGCGGGTCTTTAGGGCTATATTCCACCTGAATCTGGGAATCCTTTGCTGGCTGCTCTACTGTTGAACCACAAATTTTGATTTTTTTTTCCCCTCTCAATTGTTATATTGAATTTTCTTTTTTAGTCTTGCCTGTTTAATGAAAGCATTGTACCCGTGCAGATAGCGAACTTAGTGTGGGAAATTAGCAAGATGATTCTCCACTGTGGAATTAAATACTTTGCCATTGACTACAATAATAATAACTTGTGGGTCACATGGTGTAAGCTAAGGTGGGGTTATCAGGATGCTGTATTGGACTACTCTAGGAATATAGGGTAAAATGGGCTTTTAAACCAGGACAATTAACTACCTGGGATCCTTGTAAGTGCAGGAATTCTGCTTTACACACCGATTAATAAAACCGGGCTGCTGAATTAATAATTTTAATCAACGCAGTGTATTATCATGGGCCTGATAAATTGACTGCATTGTATAAAACAACTTAGGTTGGCCATATTGGAACCATGCTGGTTTTCACACAAGATACCCCCCATCCCTTTTTTATATTTTCCCCTGTAGATCACAATGTTCACCATTGCTGGTGGCAGTACCAGTTCACCTTTATTTGGTATGACCCACCATTTATTGGTGAAAATAATTAGGCGAGGGGTAGATAGGAGTGTCTAAAACGCTGAAAATTAATTGGTTGGTTAATTCTGAAGGTGCTTACAGTATAACTTTATTTATATACCCTTGTAAGTATGCAGTGAAAACAGTCACAGCTTATCTGCTCTCTGCCTTTTTTCAGGCATGTACATGCTACAGACCTATATCTTAAGATATGTATGAAATATATATCAGACAT
The DNA here is from genome assembly GCA_019447015.1 of Hymenochirus boettgeri. Taxonomy (NCBI): domain Eukaryota; kingdom Metazoa; phylum Chordata; class Amphibia; order Anura; family Pipidae; genus Hymenochirus; species Hymenochirus boettgeri. Next base: position 33,074,729 of record CM033471.1, read on the forward strand.
GGTTAGCTGCTCACTTTTGTTTTGATTATTTGGGCCTCTATTATACTAAAGGTAGGCTCTGTGTCTTTATTTGGTTGAACCTATTCCTCCATTTCAGGTTTGTTTCCCCCCCTTCCTATACAAGGAAGAGTCTATAATCTGTTGCACTTTAACAAATTAATAAAAGATTCATTGCTCCAAAACTTAGACCCCTAATGTGACATTGCTTAGGGTGTCACACTACCTAATTTGCACAGGTTGATTCCAGCCACCTCCCTTTCATTTTTTTTAAACTCTCCATCACCACGTAAACTGTAATATTGCTATGGAGTTCTGGAAACTTATCCCTGTGATGTTCAGTGTGTTTGGTGATCTAAAGATTCCACTTAACTTCCCTTTTACACAGCACCTGCTAACACTCATTCAACCTATAAGGTCACCGACTTGATTCTACGCAAGCTGCTGTCCCGGACTGTGGAATGCTTTATATTACAATACCTTGCCGTTCTTTCTACTTATATCATCAAAGAACAGGGGAGAAAAAAAAAAACTAAACATTAAAATAAAAAAATGTAAAATACTTGAATAAGCCTTGTATTATAACATTAATATTATTCAGAGTATCCACTCATTGCATTATGATTTTTTGCTTCTAGCTGTGCTTTAGTCATTTCTTGGTAATTTGTGGTAATTATACTTTTTCCTTTTTAATACAAAAAAATTGTATAAAAATAAAAACCTTAAAAGACACTTTTCTTTGATGATTGGTTTCGGATATTCTTCTTAAAGAACTAAACTCCTAAAGCCCCCAAACCACTGCCCTTTCCTGATAGTATCCAGGGTGATAACCTAAACTGCTAGGACCGCACACCTTGGTTTACCCTAAACGCTGCTCGTCGGCGTTGAATTCCTGTCAGCTCAGTCCACTCAGTGTGCGCAGTAAATCAATGGGAAGATGCGCTCTACAAATGCACACCTCCTACCAGACTGGAAGAACTTCGACAGCTTGTATCATGGCAGCTATGGGGACTGGGAGGGGTACCCTTTAATTAGTTGCCCTTTATGGGGAGATCTGTGTAAACCTGAACAGACATTATAGTTCCATTTTGGGGTAATCATAGAAAGCAGGTCCAGTTGGTCCTAAAAGATCTATAAAAGATATGCTGTAAGAGGTGCAAAAGTTTCCATGTTGTATAAATTTGGCAGCGACCTATCAGATATAGGGTTACTGCAGTTGGATCTGATTGGTTGCTGCAAATTGCATTAACCCCTCGAGGGTGGAACATTTTCATGTACATATGTTAGGGACTGTACATATACACTGTAGCAAGATCTAAATACCAACAGTTTTTATTCATTGGTTATGAATGTTTTGTCACAACTGCCAATGAAAAGGACACTTGTATAATGTCAGGTGATGTCTGCACCATTACTAGCATGTTTAGTATGATAAGCGAAGATGTCACGGTAGATTGCCAGGGAAGCTGTATTTCTGTGAGGTGTCAACTACTAAAATCATTGTAAAGTTACATATTTTACAGGGACAGATCTAATGCATGCTATTACACACGTGTGCAATACACACATCCTAAATCTGATTCTAGTCGGCTAAGAAAATTACTTAAATGCATCAAAGTGCCTTATACAACCCCTATATTTTATACCCAATATTCATATTTTGTCTATAGAGGGAGTATTTGGAATACATTCATACCCAATTGCATGGAAGATTTAGATAAAGACTAGTAGATTTGACTTTTTTGGCAATTATGACCCTGTTATCCGCTATTAAGCAAAAGCTGATTGAACACAGTATATGCCTCCAAGCTGTTATTAGTGACCCCATCCTTACCTTCTGCATTTGTCCATTTAAGGAATTCATATTTTCTTTTATGTTAATTGTGGCCACTATTTACCAATAATCTCTTCAGGCCAATGGGACAGCAAACATTTCTAAAAACACAGTCTTATTTTACCTAGTGGATTGAAGAAGCAGGTGGTCTATTAGCAGTGAAGGTTTTCTTTCTTCCTATACGGAGGCTTGCCATTTTAGGCACCTTAGATCATTAGGAGAAGGTGGTGGGGAATTCCTTGTTCTGCGGGTAGCTGTTGAATATTAAAGTCCCTTTAAGTTTTTTTCTAGGTTTGCTGCCATTTTTAACATTTTGACAAGGTCACAGTGTTAGTTGTATTCACTTTCTCTCCCATCCTTTGTTTTTGGATGTATGTTTGCAGTCGCTGCCACCATCTTTGTTTTAGGGGAATACAGACTTGGTTATATTCCAGCCATTTAATTTTCTGCTCTCTGATCAGTTGTGCAATAAAAATCTGAGCATGTTGGCTCCCACAACAGCCAATTGGGTAGTAATCACTGATGGGACCATTCCATGGAAGTGAGCATCCTGAGAAGGACAGTTTTAAAATCTGAAATGGTAGATCACTACTGACAGCAAAGGGTGAAGAGAACTAGCAAACCATGTGGCGCGCCACACACCCGCTTGTGCCCCCCATTCCCATGCATGCATTGCACCCCCATTCCCCCTGGACCCACCTGTTGTTGGCGGTTGGATGACATCACGGGAGCAGATGGTTCCAGTGTCCATGCATTTTACAGATTTGTTTTAGTATATAGGATCACTTTAGAATTATGCAGTACAGGCAATTTAATAAAAAAGTTTTTTTACCCAGTTAACTTAAAGGCATCTATTAAAAAAAAAAATATGAAACTGCCCATTACTGGAAAATATATTCTTTTCCAACTATCACCGTACCATTCATTTGTTTGAACTGCCGTTTCTTAAGAAATCCAATCTTATTTCAGCTGTCAAACAGGTGCCTTATTATCATACAGCCACCTTGTAGTACATGTAGTAGTTTATAGATTAAGTGGAATGTAATGTTTACATTCTAGTTATACTTTAAACCCTCCCACTTCCGTTGGGCAGTGCTGTCGGTTAAGTTCGTGTGCACAAATGTTTCACAGATTTATACTTATTTTACATCTATCCTGACCGACAGTTAGGCACTAGAGTGGTTGGCCACCGGGAGAAATCAGTTGCGGCAAAAGTAGCTGTGACCGATCGTGCAGCTGTGATTTACCAACGTTCCCATCAGCTGTTCATCCAGCGAATGGGTAACAGATTGGTTACAACAGTTGCCACCCACACCTACAATATTTCCGCCCAGTTGACCAATACGTGGTACAGGGCCGTATTTTGGTGCCCTAGCGTGATCAGAACGCAATTGCTGGTAGTGTGGCTTATCCCTCCAAGAGTATTGGCATTACCAATTTTAGTGCCAGCACTAAAAATTATATTTAACCTTCATTGCCAGCTGAGTATTACATTTAACTCTTAGAGCCAGCACACTTTCCTACTAGTAATTTCAGTGCTGGCACTGAGTATTGCCATTAAACCCTTAACTCTACTAGAGTACTGCTATTAATATTTTCAGTGCCAGCACAGTATTACCTTTAACCCTTCCAGCTGCCAGTATTGCCATGATACACAGTATGTACTTGCTTTCCATTCTCCTCCATTAGATTGTTCACTCCTCACCTACTCTAAGTTCTAATTGGAGAGTTGGGTGGAAGAAAGGCAGGGATAGGGATCTCATGGCTGCTAGTCACAGGGTCACTGTTATAAAGCCTGTAGCAGCTTTTACCTGGCATTTTATAGCTGTTCTCCTCAGTCCTATTAGCTGGGCTCATCCTCCCCCCTCCTTCCTTCACCTTCAGTTCTCTGGTAGTAGAGGGAGCTGAGTTCAGGCTCTGTACTTAATACAATATTGCAAATTACAGCTGCAGAACAAGGAGAGCAGTTCTTAAACTGAAAGTAAAAGCTGACAGGGAGAACACTGGGTGCCCTGGTTTAAAAACGGCCCTGCGTGGTAATGTCAGTCAGCTGAAGTTACCGTATATACCAGAGTATAAGCCGGGGTTTTCAGTCTTTAAAATTAGCCTGAAATCCCGACCTTGGCTTATACTCGGGTCAAGTAAATAATTGTGAACTCTCCCGTCTGCCGATCGGATGTAAAAGCTATGGTAACTTACATTAGAAGCAAGTGTTCCGCCTGGCACTCTGCGCTGATCTGCAGGATGACGTCCATACGCGGCGCCTGTCTCACTTACTGCCTGGCGCCGAGTAGTGATGTCACTATTCGGTGCCAGACAGTAAGTGAGACAGTCTCGCGTATGGACATCATCCTGCAGATCAAGCGGAGTGCCGGCGGAACACTTGCTTCTAAAGTTAGCTTCTACATAGCGATCGGCTGCCAGATTGGGGGGAAAGAATTCATTATTTTCTGTGACCCGAGTGAGTACTTACCTCTCTTACTTAACTCTTACTTACCTCACTGAACTTGGGGCCTTTCCAGGGTGTGCACTGTATGGGACTACTGCTGTCCATTTAAAGGGCAAATAAATATGGTATTAAAAGGCTAGTGGTCATAATTTCAACCCCTCGGCTTATACCTTAGTCAATCATGTTTCTTACTTCTTTGAGGTAAAATGGGTACCTCGGCTTATACTTGGGTCGGCTTACTCGAGTATATACGGTAATTGTATGGTTTGCACCAAGCCTTATTCTGGCTGTGATTGACGTTAAGCTCTTGTGGAAGGTCCTGACATAAACTTGATAAAACCTTTGCAAAGTGCTGTTTAATATGTTCAGCAATATATATCAATACGGTACAATGCAGTTTGATCCAGCAATTACCCTGATTGTCAGTTGGAGGATGAATTATTTTCCCCTCTCTCTTGGGGGTTCTGTTGTCCATGAGGATCCATACATGGCATTACAGCTGAACTTTTATGACATTAGAACACTGGACTTATTATTTAATACTTACAAACCCACCTGATTTTCAAGGACATAAAAATGCACTTTGGGAAACTAGAATAACCAAGATTTTTATTTCTATATAATATACTATTTATAATATTCAAGCATTTGTTGGCACAAGGTAAGAAATAAATTCTTTGTTAATAACTAAATGAATTAAAAGAAACTAATTTCCTTTCTTAAAAGATAATGTAGTACCTTGCTAAAGTTAACTATTATTGGTGCACAAATAAAGCCCATAGTGTACCTTTGTGTTGCTACATTAAACAAGCACATGAAAGGACCCCTTGGAGTGTTTTAACCCCTGTCTTGTTTCATTCTAGTTTCTGTGTATGCCTACAGTTAAAAATACATTTGGAATTGTAAGGTAATCATAAAAAGAATTAGTAAAAGTTTTGTCCCAAACCATTCTTTTGCAGACAGATGTGTTACGAATACTGATTCACACCACATATTTTTATGCTGCATACAATAACTGCATCAATACTTCCCCCAGAATAGATCTTTTAATCTACTTGGATTTTCTAGTTTTTCATAGGGATGCTTTGCTTAAAGGTGTAAGGTTCATCAGAAGAATGTGTCGTTCGAAGGCCTTGGTTTGCTTGAACACAAGATCGTTCCGTGAAGATGATCCAACACTCCGAGAACGCCATACACTGGTTAAACCTGCATGGCAACATAGATTAAAAGAGTTTTCATGTTGAATATGAGAACTGATTCACTCATGTTTATAACGGGGCAGTATCACTTATTTTCAATAGTTTTGCCTTTAACACTTGTTTTAAAATTAGTATCCTAAAATAGGCCCACCCTTACAGTCTTAAATGTGCGCACTGTTATTTAAAGTTGCAAAGCTAGAATAAGGCTGCATCATAAAATATCTGGCACGGCTATAACAAACTTGTGGTATTGGTTTTAAAAATATGTCCCTATGAGTTGATTGTGTACACTTAATTATATATATGCTGCCCTAATTTAACAAAATATTACACTATTGCAGATTGTATGAATATACTTCCATTTTTTAAATTTATATATACAATCCATGGTGGAAACTATTTGTTCTTTTTTTTTTTTGCATAATTTAAAAAACATGGATGTTTTTTGAGTTGTAAAGGGCATCTCCAGCCTAAAATAATAATAATAGAGGACCCCACCAAACCCAATTTTCGCAATATTTACAAATCTCAAAGATGTCCTCTGATGGTACTTACCTGACCTGGTCCCTCTCCATCTCCTCTCTCTCGCTACACATACTTCCTGGTCGCGGCTGTCAGTTAAGGCGTGACGTGACTCATTCCAATTGCCTGACATCCATGACCAGGAAGTCTGTTGCACAGGTGCTCTCTGCTCCTATTTTTGCTCAAACAGTACAGGGAGCAGCGGCAAGGGACCGGTGTAGTAGTACCTTCAGATGCATCAATGAGATTTCTAAATATTGTGAAATAGGGTTGGGTTGGGGGGGGGGGCTCTACCAGAATATTATATTAAACGCAACTGTCGCAACTAATGCACCAGCCATAGTCTTTTTAGGACAGAATCTTTAAAGTCGGCAATAGCCAGCGTTAAAGATTCTATGAGTTAACAATATTTGCGATGCTGAGAGACTATCTCAGTGTATTGCCTTAAGGGGAGTAATATACATCCTATTCATGGCAGGCTTTAGCAGTTTTTTATCACAAAGGAACATGTGACCAAATTTATAACTATCAGCAAAGGTCCCAAATGCACACTGGTATGGTGCAGATGTCTCCGACCCCCACCCCCAAGGGCATAGGAATACGGTATATAATCAAGATGAACCTGATGAGGGGTAAAACCCCGAAACGTAGTGACTTTTGAGAAACCAAGTTTAAACCCCTGGTCATTATCCAATTCACAGTATTTGATGACTGCAGTTAGATGATGTCCCACCCCTTTAGAAATATGTGTATAAAAAAGTGTTACAATGGAAACTATCATTATAAAATGTAATTTACCACTAAATTTATTTAGCAGACATTGTCCCCTCCCAAATGTTTCTTACTTAAGATGGTGAAAATCGTGGAATTCTGGTGATGGAAGGAAGGCAGATGGTAACCACAATGGTAGATTGTGGTGGTGATCAAAGCAAGACAGAACCATAACATAATGGTGGCAACGTGAGATCCATCAACATGGGTCCTACCATAGAAGGCAGCATGTTGGAAAACTGAAGATAATAATTACATTATAATGAGTTTATATGGCTAATCGAAAACAATCCTGTTTACAAAACCCAAACCAAAAAGTTTTCATGCAGAACAAAAACAAATCTCATGTTTTAACTCGTTCCATTGTTATCATAGACATTTGCGCTGAATCAGGCAATAGAATGTCTTGTATCATTAACTCTGCCCTAGTCATCAGAATTCAGTACAACTGACCTCAGCCATTGTTGTAGACCCGAGATCACTGTCACATGGTACTTGGACAGAACAAAAAACTCTGTAATGTTCTGTAATTCATTTTGCTTATGCTACTTCTTCAGTCCATCATTCCAGGAAGGAACCACAGTGCATGGGAAAATAATTCATATAATGCAGGCATGTACACCCGTAAAACATTGGTAAATTAAACATGTTTTTGCCCCGTTGTGGGTTTTTTATGATGAAATTATTAAAATTAGGGGGACTTGACTATAATAAAAAATGCTCAGGGACATCATAGCAAACGAACATTTTCCAACATATATGATCCATCACAAACATTTGATGAGAAATCGATCGGGAAACAATCAGTGGGCTGGTAAATTTCTTATAATCCCAAGCTAACCATCAAATTATCGGACTCATCATCAACCTCTAAACTTGTAGAGCAGGATGGTGTTTGTTTTAGTCTATATATACATTTTGCATGCAACACTTTTTCTCTTCTTTAAAGGTACCTCCAGCATTCCCGACTGCTTTATTGAGGTACATATGTCGGCGTGTGCAGAACACCAGAAAGGGGGGAGCTGCCAACGAGAGCTGCAGATCGTGTAGTAAACACAGGGCAGACCTCCGCTTTTGAATTGACTTGGGAGGTAGCAGCTAGTGATCCTATCTTCCACTGATTATAGAAATTATTTTTTGAAAAGTTGTTTTTTCTGGGTGAAGTTTAACACTAGGAGTTTATGTAACAACTGGTATACAAGTTTGCATGTGCTAGTTTATCTGTTGTAGCCAATCGATATTATCTAAAGGTGGCCTAGACATGCGATTCTTATCACATTGTGCCGATAGATCACATTGGTATTTGTCGACACACACGGACCCGGCTGATCACCCATATGCGGTATGGGAATTGATTAACCGGTGCAGCCATACACAGACCAATAGTATTGGCTCCCTGAACTTAAAGTAAAGCTGGTTTTCAGCTACTACACACTGCCAATATTGGGTAAATTCTATCAGCCCCGATGGGATTACCCATGTGTATGGCCACCTTAACTGCAGCAGATCAGGAAAACGTTACATCTGATTGGTTATTGCAGAATAAAAGCAAAGGCAAACTTCTACACCACTTAGCACAGAATTGTCTGGTAACATTTATACTTACAATATGTTTCCAAGGATGTGCATAGAGTGATACCACCTAACACACCACATAAAAGAACTATATATATTATAAATAAGACATTGTAAGTTTTTACTATAACTCAATATTGGTAATAATATGATAATATATAGATATATATATATATGATTATATAATATATATATATATATATAATATAGAAGATATATATATATATATATATATATATTATATAATATATATATATATAGATATATATATACACTGAAGTTATCTTACGTACTGCTGGCACACATCAGACTAAGTGCTGCAATGAAATAAATTTGATTCAAGCTCTTCCCATTCTTTCCTGTATCCAGTGGGTATGCAATTGCCTGCTGGATCTGATGGAAAAGCACACAATCCCACCCAACCTCCCCAGGCCAGTGAGAAGAGGGCTGGAGCATCAAAGAAGTTTAGGGTAAGTATCTCTCAAGATCAAAAAAGAGCCCAAAGTCCTCACCTGGGTACCATACATGAAAGGAAAAAAGAGGTAAGTTTAATTCCTCGTTGCAGCCCAGTAGCCTCTGATTTTCCATGATGATTGGACCAGCTATGTATATGGCGCTTAGGAAGCAGAGTGATGACGAACACATTAGTGGCCGAATGATTAAAATTGTGCACTTCTTATTAAATAAACCCCAATGTGTGTCATGCTACCCATATTTGCTAAATTTTATTTTTTGTTTACAATATTTTTAGCTCATTTTGACTATCAGTATGGGTACAGGAAATTTGATGGGAGTGATGGACCTCGGGGGGCAAAATATTCAAGTAATAATCACTTACTACTACAACATGAGCAGTTCAGAGCTGTACAGTGCTGACCAGGAGCTTCTGAAAGACTACATCAAGCGGCAATGAAAGTTTTACCCGTTCGGAGGGTGACTGGGTCAGATCAGGGCTCGTGGTCTCTGATGTGTAACAATTTGCTTTTCTTTTGGGTTTTTTTTGTTTTTTTTTTACTTTTTTTTTTGCCTGATTGTTTGCTAATAAAAGCTTAGCAGCTTAACAAGGCCTCCTTAACCCTGGACTGCAGGATCTTTGCGGTGACCTTTGAGAAAAGCTTTAAAGTGATTGTCTGCCAACCATTTCCTTAACGAACAAGATCGGTCACCCCCAGCCAAAAAATGACTGCCGATTTCGTCCAGCCAGCTGCCATACAGATGTCTGCCCCAAATATTGGCTCCTGGTACCAAGCCTTATACTTGGGTTATTTTTAGAAATGACAGATTACACTGGGACAGTGTTGAGAAATAACTTGCGTGAGTGGGAGCTTTAGAGACTAACAATTTCAGTGCTGCACATTGAATACTTAGTGGTGTCTGCATATCTGCATGCTGAAAACGCCTGTTCACCTTTACATTAGAAGCAAGCCATACAGACTGCATTTTAATCAACTGGTACTTTTTGTCAAATTAAAAGGGGAAGCTTTTTCTTTTAGCTACTATTAGTACCGGGCTGCTGCTAGCTTTAATGATAAAACCTTAGCCCAGCAGAAATGCACAATGTAAGGCACCTTCGCTTGAGCTTTTCTTCTGCCTTTAAATGTGTTTTTTGAATGGGATTGTACGAAATCTGTTTACCCATGAAAATTGAAAAAGTATGGATAGCTGAACAAGGCAAGACCCACCTCAAACATGTCTATGATAGTTTTAGAGGATCCTAAGAAGGCAAATCTATATTAAGTGTTAATTACCTCAGTATAAAATATAGATCACCTAGTTCTGGTAGTATAGATGCAGTGCATATGGTACATAACAATTAGACAGAGTATATCAATTAAGACTGATAAATACATCAATTACATAAGCTGGGTGCACACATCAAAGATTTAAAGCAGATGGCAGCCAGAAATCCATTGGAAGCTTTCTTTCATCTGCCTATATAAATGCCTACACACATTGCTGATTGTACAGAAGTATAGGGTCCAATAGAAAATATCCCATCTATGCCATTGGCTGGATTTTACAAGGAAGCGAGTATAAATTGGTATTCTGGCATAGTGGTAGATGTTGTATTCTTGGATTTCTTCCCCATCTAGCATGTCAGTGTGCACCACGGGGTTAAGCAACTCCCACTTTGGAGGCAGGAGCAAAAAAACTCCTTGCAAATAGTCCTCTCTACTTCCCTCTTCAGATGTTTTGTCCTGCCTTTGGAGGAGATAGAGTTTTTTAGAGGTAGCGTATGAGATTCATTTTGGAGGATGAGTACCTGTGTCCAGATGCAATAAGGTTATACAGTATAAAATTAAGGTTGTTGGCCTTGAAAACATCTAGGGGTTCCAGTAGATAATGGACTATGGTTGTTGCAAACCATGCCAGGTGGCAGCAGTAAATAAAATGGAAACATAAGGGGAAATAACGTGCCAGGTTTAAACTTACTTTGTCCAGCAACTGTTGACCACTCGCGAGCTGTCAGGGCAGGTCAAATCACTGTCTCGGCAATAGTAGCTGTGGCCGTCTGTAATCCCACGCCGATTGTGCGTTTTAGAGGAGAAGGCAGCATGATCGCCCGGTGATTACCTGCATTTCTGATCGCCTCTTTGCCAAATACAGCCAACTGTTATCGGTTGTGGGCTGCCAAGAAAGCACTGCAGTTTTTTGACCTGTCCAATACACAAAGCTGCCGTCCGGAATGAAAAATCTGCTCCTGTGTATCCAGTGTTAAACCACACACATATGTTTTGCTGTAATGTCTGAGGAAAGAAAACATGTAGCTAAACATTTTGTGTGCCTAATCAATGTGTCTTGCAATGTCCAGTACCTTTATACCTAAGGTTTTTTTTTCCTGCAGTGAGTATACTTCAGTATAGACAATCTGCAGAGGGACTTTTTCTGCGCCGTAGATGGATACAGAGGGATTCTTACCCATCTCTTTGATTGCCAGCTTTCATAGAGTACAAGCCCTTACTACAGACATTGGATTATAGTCAAGTAAAAGGAACTATTTTTGTTACACCACCATTGTGGAAATTCATCCGCTCTAGATTTTGGCAATCGGTGAATTAACCAGTGAATTGTAAAGGAAATAAAATAATAAAACTTTCTTGACCTGTTGATAGTTACTCATTTAATTTCCACTACTTGTTATTAAAGGGCAACTAAAGCCTTAGAATGACATCGATTTAGAAGGAAGAACTCCTAAATATAAAAGCAGTATTATGTGCCTCACCTCTCATTTGGTATGGTTGTTGGGAAATTAACCTTTCTAACAGTAGATTTGTTTTATTTCCTAGCATTCCAGTATAACCCAGTGTGGTCACTGACCTTGGTTTTTTACACATGTCAGTCCAAGATATTGCAGGTACTTACAGATGGTCAGTCCTAAGATATTGCAGGTACTTACAGTTGGTCTCACCCACTAGCCTCTAAACAATCCTTTTACAGGATAGATAAGCAAGGAAGCACGTGACTGAGGTCAGGGGTGTGGCCAGTCCCTGTACATGCAGTTATTCATCCAGTTCTTCAGGAGGTTATATTTACTTGTAATTTACTGTAGTGGGATTTTACAGTTTAGAGTGGATTATTCAGATTCTGACGTGTTAAAAATTTGGGTTTAGTTCTCCTTCAACTGGACAACTTTGACCAAAATAAATGTACTTGTTTTTTCTGTTTCCTGGCAAGGATCTTTCTCTTGCAGGCCTCCGAGTGTTGAAAACTAACCTTGATATTCCCTGTCTGCCTTCTGCTGTTGTAGAACGCCCCAGGAATGCTGGGGGATTGTAGTTTCTCAGTTGAGGTAACCCCAGGGGGATAGAATATGTTCTCACCATTTGATTGCTTAATTATGCAGGCACTAAAAGACAGTGATGTGGTGGAGATTATCGATGAGAAAATTCGAAGGAAAGAGCAGCCGATGCTTGGCCACTTCCAGCACCTTCCCTTTCGATGTTTCTCAGACCGACTTCAGTCAACTTATAAACTGTCCTGAATTTGTCCCCAGACAAGGGTTCCAGAAAGAAACCGGTAAGGGCAATGTTTCATTGTTTTAATACAAAGAAATTAGTTGTATCAGAGTTTCCGTCCTAAATTATCTTTTCCACATTTGCGTAAGAATCTGCTCCTGGTTCTCCTCGACCTTCCAGTCCGGCTCAAACAGATGAAATCCGAAGAAATCAGTAACCTGAAAACAATGCCAAGGGACTGTCGCCAGTTTGCCTGACCTGGATTCAAAGCATGGATAGAAGTGAAGAAAGGCGGGACCCTCCCAGCAAGACCTAAGTAATAATTTAATTTATTCCACAGAAGAAATAGGAGGGGGGGGTGTATTTATCAATAGGAATTCAAAGTGCTTATGAGAAAGTATTTTATGGTAAATTAGAATATAAAAATTGTATTTTCCATTAACCTAGAAGCCGATGATGTCAAGTCGCCTCAGCCAATCACACCCACTGTAGTGACTCCGCAGAAGCCCCCCAAAGAGCAAGACGAGCCGAGGAGGAACTGGATTTCATGTTTGATGAGGAAATGGAGCAGATGGATGGGCGGAAGAATACCTTCACTGACTGGTCAGATGAGGACTCCGACTGAGTTGACGATCGGGACGTTAACAAGATCCTTATAGTGACACAGACGCCACCCTCCCTACGCAAGCATCCGGGTGGAGACCGAACTGGCAACCACATATCCCGTGCGAAAATGAGCTTGAATTTGCTAAGTGATAAACGTGGTCTGTACTATTATGAGCAGGACCTATGGACAGAGACATTTGAGCCGGAATATTCACAGATAAAGGTGACTTTTCCCTTTTCCTTATCGTTTAGTTAATATTAATTATACAGATTTTCAGTTTTTATTCCATATCTGTATTCTAAGCTGTATATTTTACTTAAAGTATGTTATTTTCTTAATTATATTTGTGAAGTGGAATTGAAACATTTCCCTTGTTAAAACCCTAGTGCTAAGAACTAGATTAAGTAAAACCAAACTGAAATGCCCAAGGCAGAACCTTAACGTAAACAGAGTCTCGCATACAGTGGAGACAGTATTCATTTTATTGTAGAACCTGCTGAAAGAATGGGTAATTAGATTTTTTTCTGTATTAACGTGTGTAATGTCTATTTGGGACCTAGATTTATTTGTTGATTGCTACATCTAAATCAAATACAGTTTTCAGTGTGTAGCCTGTACCTTCCCTATCATTAGCTGTCATTGGCTTAGGCGATGCTTGTTTGTTGTTCATTTTCTACCTTCACATGATGTTGGGCTTGTCATGACTGTGTGAGGTAAGCTGTCCACCTGTGACCAGGACTATTGTCAATGCAGGGAGGGTGTCAGCTGCTTTCACATGGGTATAGCCCTCCTCATCTTTGTCTTTCAGCAGGTTCTGGGGCTTGCCTGCCAGCTTTGGTAACCAGCTCTATGGTTCCTCTATGTGGCATTTTCTAGACAATTTTAAAAGACCATTAACTGGTTAAACATGTGGATTGTCTGACATTGGAAGGCGGAGGATGACTATTAGTGTTCTGCAAAGCTAGGGAATCCTTTAGTCATCCTGATTTACTGCACACTGCCAGCGTGTTTACCGGTACAGAAAGTTCATCAGGAGCCTGATAGTGTAGTGTTGATTTGTCATGGCAGATACAAATCAGGTAAGGAATGAATGGCTTTGTGAAGGAAATACATATTAGACATTTTGTTTGGCAAATCTATCTAATCCCTATAAACATTGTTATCTCTCTCGTCCACATTGATGTAGCGATTCAATGCTGATCAGTTCAGTTGGCCGTCCAATCGTGTTGTGCATGTTTCTAATTAAACCTGCTGAAAACTGGTATATAAATGGGCCAATAACGAAGAGAAACTTTCTCAGTCTTTGGTTTAAAACAAATTAATTTTATTTTAATTGACCATTTTTCATACGCAACAAATTGTTGCCTAATCCCCACATTCCCCCCCCCCACCACCATTAACCTTAATTTATGGATGTTAGGAGAAAGTAAAGCATTTTTATTCTCTGCTATTATGCTGCCTTCTTACTTCAAGAAAAATTCTTTTAGAGGAAGACTTCTGACTATAAAACTTATAAAAGATTTACTTTTTAATGAGCTCAAAATGGGAAGTAGGAATACTAACTTGCCCAGTTATAGATTCAATGGGATTAATTGTATACAATTTTTCATTAAAGGGGTGTCATTGTACTTTACAATTACAAACTCAAAGGCATTTAAATGCTAGCAATGTGTTTATCATGAAATGGTTATCAGAGCAGGTTTTATGGTCTTGTTACTGGTACAGAAAGCACCAATTGATTTCTTGTGCCAGATAAATAGATGTGAGTGCCTAAATAGTCTCTCCTTAGTACAAAGTATAACTGTCTCATATTGTTGTATGTGGGATAAGCTGTGTTTTCAATATAATTTGTGCCAGTTTAGTATTCTTACAAGATTGCCGATCTATTAATTAATGAGATTACTACGCTCTGCCTGGTCTTTCATTGTACTAGAATCTGCCCAGCCTGTCTGCCTTTATCTATAGCTTGTTCTATATTATAACTTGGGTTTTAATGTTGAAGATTTCTTGGGAGATATAAGCTGGTAAAAACTGCTCCTATTGATTATGAAGGATTTCTAGGTTTGTTCATTCATAAAACGCTCGACAATGGTCTAATAAAAAGAAACTTGTAAAGAGGAAACATTGTTTTTTTTGAAGGACAGTTCTATTGATAGAGCAGAGTTCACCGTAGCTACGGAATTCTCTTGAAATTGAACTACCCCACCGTTCTGTCTGGGTACATGCCAGGCTATTGCAGTCCATGTACATGGAGTTGGTCAGCGTTTCACATATTTCTCTATTTCAGTTTGTTTCTATTTTGGCTTGATGATTTGTATGGAGAAGCTGTGATTTTAAGTGGATTCTTGCTCACTCCTGTGTGTCACTTAAAATTAACTCAACTGCATAAGGAGCTCGATTAGTTTTAGATTCACTGCTACCAGTTTAAAACCATACTTGCAACCTGTGGTTTTAGGATATAACAAAGTGTACTGTGGTTGAATCCTGTTTTAGCTGCATTAGCCTTTTGGGGAAGGGGGCAGATCTGCGATGTGTATGAGCCCGGCGTCTAGTAGGTGCACTTGAGCCTTTGCTGCGTTGGCAGTTTTCTTATGGGAGCCCATTCCGGTGCAATGCCAGTGCTGCAGCCTGCAAGGTACACCCATAGCTATCTACATGGACAGGTTAAAATGCTGCACTAACATATCACTGCTGTATGTATTTCACTGCAGAACTGATTGCTGGTGGCTCTACATGGGACTTATCCCTTTAATGGAAGCCATAAAAATACAGTAAGCAAGAGGATATAATTCTTAAAGTGGCCATGTTGTTGCAATCCAAGTATTTGCTTCTAATGCTGAAGGAAGTGTAATCACTTGGTAACAATTGTTTCCCCTTTACTTCCCCCAGCAAGAAGTTGAGAACTTTAAAAGGTGAATATGATTAGCAGAGAGCAGTTTGACACCCTAACTCCGAGGCCACCCGTGGATCCAAACCAGGAGGTTCCCCCAGGACCCCCAAGATTTCAGCAAGGTAAGCACAAACCTGTTATTGAATATAATCCGTAATTTTGGAGGTAAATGCAGGATCCTGTTTTTTTTAATAAAAATAGTTAGAAGCGGTTAGTTTCGAATACATTTCCTCTACATAGTTTGAATTCTTTCTTATTTGGGAAGTTTATCACTGCAGCTGTGCTTTGAGCCTTTGGTCAGCAGAAAAACTACAACTCCCAGCATTCCTATGCTTCCCTCTGTAGTTGAGGAATGCTGGGAGTTGTAGTTTTCAAACATCTGGAGAGCTGCAGTTTGAATAACATTGCTTTTATTCTTTAGTTACTGCTGAGCTTAACCTGGGATACACATAAGTTGGCAATTTTCCGAACTCTCCCCTCTGTCTCCTGCCTTAGGGTGTGTAATACAGAATGGGAGGAGTTGTCAATGCATTATCCCTTTCTCAAACAGAGTGGTTCTGTGGCAGCTCAACTAACATAGGGTTTCCCCCTTAAAGGGCATGTTCACCCCCAAAACTATAAGTTAACCCACTACTGGCCCCACTGTGTAGTGTAATAAATCCTTACATCCCTGTCCCAAATGGCTGCCCTGGTATTCCCCCTTTCAAAGTCACAAAAACTGTCCACCAGGAGCCTGGCAGAGTCATATAGGACGACGACTCCTGTCTCTTCTCCGGGAGAATTTTGCCATGCGCACTGCAGCCCTCCCTCTAGTGCAAATCCCCTTTGTGGTATAGAAGGTCTCCTTCCCCCCCCACCCAACCGCTATAATAGTTTTTACAGAAACTCCCCGAACTCTACTTACCTTACCTTCTCCCCCGACGCTCTCACTGCGGCAGCTGCGTCTGTGATTGGCTGCCTCACAGCCAATCAGACGCGCCTGCCGATCCAGCCCCCTGCTTGCAGTTTCATGCAAGCAGAGGGCCGAGGATAGTACGCCGGAGCAAAAAGGTAATGGTAATGAACGACGGGGGAGGGTCTGAAAAAACTTATAGCTGCTGGGGGAGGGAGCCTTATTATACCACAAAGTTTTTAAAAGGGGTGGACATGCCTTTAAGTAGGTCATTGGCATAGTCTTTCTTCCTCCTGCCTACATATAGTGTGCTTTGGCAGATTTGTTCACACTATTATCTCAACTGCCAGCCATTTTCATACTTGACTGATTTCTACCAAATTGTCTGCGTGCGGGCAGGTTATATGTTGCCCTACAATATAACCCTAATACTCTGCATGGTGGTGTCTGTTCTTAATGGAAAGGCATTCATTACAATGGTGCAGCAAAGAAGAAAAATAAGCTGCTAATCGTAACAGGTAAAGTCTTATGCCTTTATATTATTCATTGTAAGTTCTGTTTTAAAGGAGAAATATACCCACATTTTTAAAGTCCAGAATCAAACACAAACTGCCAAATACAACTCATTAAAGTCAATGTAAGTCTCTAAAGAACTGGATGAAAGAACTGTGTGTATGTGTAGTGTCTGGCCACACGTCCTGATCTTGTAAACAAAAAAAGGAGGCAGCAGAGAGGCTGGAAATGAATACTTGCTAGTGTTTTATGCACAAACATGTCAAGTGTAATAAATATTAGCAAACATTTATTTCATCCTCTTTACCTGCATCTATTTTTTTTTTTATGTATTTTAGTGCCAGGACAGGAGCACACGGGAGGAGAGGGGTCCCAGCCTTCCTTCCCTCTGGGACTCAATTTTTTTTTTTTTTTTGTACTCCTGATATCCGTCACATGCTCCCTTGCTAATCTGCCCTGTAAAAGGATTGGTTAGTCTAAAGTGGGTGTGACAGCTGTATACAGTTTTCTGCAGTAGTTTTAAAATGAGCACGTGTACAGAACATAATGGTCATTGGCAATACTGTGTTTTAACGGAAAGCTGGGAAATAGATTTAGTTTTGTTCTGAGGAAGTCCGTTAAAGGAACTGTAAACTTAAAGAAATAATTATTTGCCAATCGTTTCTATTATTCCAGGGAGGGGAGAACGCTTATTCCATCTCCCTGTGAATAATATTTTGCTCAGGGGACACAGTGGCACTTACCTTACCTGGCGCTCCACTCGCAGGTCCTTCTGATCTGACAGCCGCGCTGTCCTGCTTTCCCGATCGCGCGTATCTTTAGTATTGACGCGCATGCGCCAAAGATAGGCGCTGTGGTCGGGAGACGGGCAACACGCTGTCCGATCAGAAGGAGCGAGTGGAGCGCCAGGTAAGGTAGTGCCGCTGTGTCCCCTGAGCAAACTATTATTCACAGGGAGGTGGTAATAAGCGTTCCCCTCCCGGGAATAATAGAAACGATTGGCAAACACTTATTTTTTAGGTTTACAGTTCCTTTAAAATAAATAACTGCAGAAAATGCCTGCATGGTTTACATAGAATTCACATGACGCATATAGAAGCCATTGGTGTAATATGTTACAAACAATGAATGTATTCATAGTATTTGCATGGTTTAAACAGAATGATTCATAGGGAAAATATTAAGCTAACATTGTATATTTCCCCAGACTATATTTTTTTTTTTGATTTAATCTTGCATGTCCAGTCTGCCAATTTGTATTTCCTTTGCAGTTCCCACAAGATGATTTGGCTAATAAATTGTTTGGTGTTCCTGAACCATCAACAATTGCCCGATCCCTACCAACCACAGTCCGAATCTCCAAATTACCGTAACGCTCGAACGCACGGACCCCACGAACCCCCAGGTTGAAGGATCCGACCCTTACCCCCCGGTTTTACCCTGTGGTTAAAGAAGGCCGAACCATTGATGCCAAGGTAATACTAAAAATGTACTGGAAATTCTCTGATCCCTGTGTACAAACCAACATAACTGCATTCTAAATAGAACAATCAATTTAACATTCTTCACAAACTAATTAAAAACAAAACTTATTCCAGACTCTTGTTTTAAGGATAACTGTATTGCCTCAATGTATCTTTTTTTTTTTTTTTTTTTTTTTAATTGCTTTAAAAGAAAAGGTGTGCAGCCCTTCCCATACATTTTGTTCCCTGATTTTGAGCCTCTCTACCTTCAATTAGCCTTGCCGTGAAGGGGGTGTAACAATTCTGTCTGCCTCTGTCACCTAACTAGCAAGCGAGAAAACATCCTTCACCACCCTTGATCAGCTTGATTATGTAGGGTGTATCCCAGAACAGGACATTTCAAGTTGTTTGACTGGCAGAGGAGGGGGAGTTGAGAGGATGTAACACATTCCCCCAGCCAATGACAAGTGATATGTTTATCATGGCCCTGGGCTGTCAAGGAGGCAGGCTTTTAGCCTCTTTGCTGTGTGATATCTAAGGGAGGGCAGCACGGCTGTAAATGTGAGTGAGCGATTTCAGCTGCTGGAATTGTGGACATGAATGGGGTTGTGTTTGATATTGTTGTAGGTAGAGATGGGAGAGATACTTGTGTATGAACATTGAGCTCTTCTTATCTGTGGAATGAGCAGCTCCTTCTCTGATAGCAACCTGTCTTTATGCTTTTCCTACCTCCTTGGGAAATGGACTTAATTTTACACTGTGAGCTGGGAATCACTGGCACTATTGCTCCGCCCACTTGTCGCTGGTTAAAGCATGCCCACTTGCATCTTTCTGCTTAAACAGAGCCTAAACTGTTCATCCATATGCCTGCCCCTAAACTTCTTATGTGTTTTTTAAAGCTAGCAAAAAGAAAATTCCTTTTCATTCTATCTCCCTAAGGTGTCCATAGGCAAAGAAAATTATTCTTTTTTTTGGGGGTGGGGCTTTCCATACACCACTTATCATATGTCATGGAGTCCACAGTTACCCTTAAATAGATTGTTTATTAGTTTATTTCAATTCAGTTACTTGTTAAAGCAAAGGGAGCACCTATTGTTCTTCTTAATCTAATTAAAAGTCCATTAAAAAATGCATTCCATTAACTGTTTGCCATGAAAATCATTGCAGACGCCTCGGAAAAGAAAGACGCGACACAGCTCCAACCCACCAATGGAATGTCACGTTGGGTGGTAATGGACTCCAGGGAGCACAGACCACGTACGGCTTCTGTCAGGTGAGATTAAAGGCAATAAGGTGAAAAAATGGTTTTTAAAATGTATCAAGGAGCATTTCCAATTGACAAACAGGAATTTTTACCTTTTTTTTTTCTTTTCTTTTTTTTCTGTGCTTCTTCGGATTAACTGTTAGTTAGGGATCATGATATTAAGGTTGCACTAGATGGAAGCACGTCTTCATTCATCCTCCAATACAAATTAACTGTTAGACATTATTGGTATGGTAAAAGGTTGGACTAGATGGAAGCATGTCTTTATTCATTCTCCAATACTATGTAACTGTTAGATAGACATTATAGGTAGGGTATAAAGGTTGGACTAGATGGACTTATGTCTTTGTACAACCTCCAATACAATGTTACTATATAACGGTTAGACGACATTATGGGTGGGTATAAAGGTTGGACTAGATGGACGTATGTCTTTATACAACCTCCAATACTATGTTAATGTAACTGTTATACAGACATTATAGGTAGGGTATAAAGGTTGGACTAGATGGATGTATGTCTTTATACAACCTCCAATACTATGTTACTATGTAACTGTTATACAGACATTATGGGTAGGGTATAAAGGTTGGACTAGATGGAAGCATGTCTTTATTCATTCTCCAATACTATGTTACTATGTAACTGTTATACAGACATTATGGGTAGGGTATAAGGTTGGACTAGATGGACTATGTCTTTATAACAACTCCATACAATTACTATATACGGTTAGACAGACATTATGGGTGGGTTAAAGGTTGGACTAGATGGACGTATGTCTTTATACAACCTCCAATACTATTTAATATGTAACTGTTATAGACATTATGGGTGGGTTAAAGGTTGGACTAGATGGAAGCATGTCTTTATTCATTCTCCAATACTATGTTACTATGTAACTGTTATACAGACATTATGGGTAGGGTATAAAGGTTGGACTAGATGGAAGCATGTCTTAATTCATTCTCCAATACTATGTAAATGTTAGACAGACATTATAGGTAGGGTATAAAGGTTGGACTAGATGGACATATGTCTTTATACAACCTCCAATACTATGTTACTATGTAACTGTTATACAGACATTATGTGTAGGGTATAAAGGTTGGCCCAGATGGACGTATGTCTTTATATAACCTCCAATACTGTTACTATGTAACTGTTATACAGACATTATGGGTAGGGTATAAAGGTTGGACTAGATGGATGTATGTCTTTATACAACATCCAATACTATGATACTATGTAACTGTTATACAGACATTATGGGTAGGGTATAAAGGTTGGACTAGATAGACTTATGTCTTAATACAACCTCCAGTACTATGTTACTATGTAACTGTTATACAGACATTATGGGAAGGGTATAAAGGTTGGACTAGATGGACTTATGTCTTAATACAACCTCCAATACTATGTTACTATGTAATTGTTAGAGAGACATTATGGGTAGGGTATAAAGGTTGGACTAGATGGACGTATGTCTTTATACAACCTCCAATACTATGTTACTATGTAACTGTTATACAGACATTATGGGTAGGGTATAAAGGTTGGATGAGATGGACGTATATCTTTATTCAACCTCCAATACTATGTTACTATATAACTGTTAGACAGACATTATGGGTAGGGTATAAAGGTTGGACTAGATGGAAGCATGTCTTTATTCATCCTCCAATAGTTTAATATGCATGTTACTAGATATTTTGGTTTAAAATTCCAAGAAAACGGATTAATCTGTTATGTTATCTGCCAATTTGTCAAAGCTCTTGAAAGAATTTGTGGCTTTGAAATGAGGTCCAGTGTTTTAATGTCACTTGGCGAACCTTTAAAGTTACCAGGATGTGTCCGGTGGTTATGGAGCTTGTTTGAATTGCTTATTAGAATATGTTCTGTGTAATTGTTCTTACAGCTCCAATGCCAGTCCGTCTGAGGGTGCCCCATCCTTGAGCAATTATGGATGTACCCCACAATCTCTGCCAAAGTTCCAGCATCCTTCTCATGAATTATTGAAGGAGAATGGATTTACACAACATGTTTACCATAAGTACCGCCGACGTTGCCTTAACGGTGAGTGGCATCATCTTTGCAATGTGAGATGTTTTTTCTTGGTTCTTTGCAATGTAAGGTCTATTGACGGTTCTTTCTCTTATAGAAAGGAAACGGCTGGGCATTGGCCAGTCTCAGGAGATGAACACTTTGTTCCGCTTCTGGTCATTCTTTCTACGAGATCATTTCAATAAGAAAATGTATGAGGAGTTCAAGCAGCTGTCTGTGGAGGATGGCAAAGAAGGATACAGGTCTGTAATGATGGCATTTCAAGTACTATGTTCACAAGCGTATATTTGTATTTGTATTATACAAGCGCTGCATGCTTTATTGTTTGGAGACAATGTATTAGGCTAATTGCCTCCCAAAACCTCAACCCGGTGAGGTTCTTAGTTTTCAAAGCTGCTGGTAAAACTACTAACCAGCCCTCATTCCCTCGGCGTTCTTCTTAACTCCCATGCCTTTTCCATGCACTGAAGCTGCAGAAGGGGCCAGACTGGCAGCGGTGCCTGCAACTGGCTGAGAGACGATGATCTTCAACAAGGCCCGAAGCGAATGACCGCTTCAGCCTGCCACACGCCCATACGTGAAAAGATCACTGGACGAAATGGCCGTTCATTACACATCATGCGCTGCAGGGTGTATACGAGCCTTTATTGCAAACACTACTTGCCCCATTCTCCAGTAAATATCTGATATTTCCCAGTCAACCATCAGACACCTGGGAGTTGTAGGTACCGTTAGCATTAACCGCTATAGTTTAAGAGTGATACTTAAAGTACCTTGCTGTTCAGCTAAGGCTTCAGTTTCCCTTTTCTCTGAGCAAGGAGTATGATTATGAGAATGTCATGTATGTCTTATGGTTTTTTTTGTTTGTTTTGCATCCCAGGTATGGGTTGGAGTGCCTATTCAGGTATTACAGCTATGGGCTAGAGAAGAAGTTCCGTGTAGACATATTTCGGGATTTTCAGGAAGAGACTAGAAGGGACTATGAAAGTGGTAAGTTCTGGTTTTGTGAGATTTTACAAGGGTTGTAATTGTGTATATGCAGTAACTACAAACCGGGAGATTCTTGCAGTCATTGAGAACAATCCGTTTTGATTCCAGCAACTATGCATAATACCCTATAACCCATACAGGGCTCGTTGTGATTATTTGTAAATGTAACTAGGCTTAACACCTATAGTTACATTTAACACCCACAAAACCCATTTTCGTTGTACTTGCCTTCCCCAAAAATGCCTCTGGAAATACTTACAATACCTGACCCCTGGCTGCAAAGGTCTTCACCACTCTGCTTCCTGGTTGCGGCTTTCAATCTACGAGGTGGCGGTGACGTCACAACCAATAACTGACAGACACATGTCTATGTTTAGTGCTTCCTATTACAAATCAAATAGAATTTTAAGTGCTGGTTTTTCAGTACATTGGTTCCAGGACATTATCACGTTCACCAGCCATGCTGTTTAGCCTGGGCAGACCCTATCTGAAGGGTCTTCCTGGTGTCCCAAACCACCTGGCTTTGTCCTGCTGGGGTGGGGCATTCTGTGGGTGGATGGAACTGGGCTGTTGGGAGCAGAGCTGGGCTAGACTTAAATAGGATCTGTCATAAATCCGGTCCACTTGGTATTCATTATTACTTGCATGTTTTGGGGTTTCTAGAATAACTTTTAAGAACATTTGGTGCAAAGCAGTGCAGACATACCGGGGGAGATGTAATTACGGTCGTTGTTATAATTGTTATAACACGTTGTTATATAATAATGTGTAATATTTGGTTAGCGCGGGCTTTACACTAGCGGTTTTGTAAGAAGCACCCAATGCAGTATTGAGAATGTTAAGTTTTGCTTTACTATGAAACTTGACGTCTCTGTAGGGAGGTGAAATGCAGTAAATTATCCTTGTTACATCTCCCCCCACTGTTATTAAAGTCTTACGTAAAGTTTATATTGAAAGTGTATGTATGTTAGCAAGCTTCCAGAGACACTAATAATAAAACTATATATCTGTGGAACTAAAAAGGCTAAACCCAAGGGATAGTCTTTATCAGGACAGTATCATCAATCAAATTTTTTTTTACATGTTTCTGTCCTTGCAGGTCAACTGTATGGGCTGGAAAAGTTTTGGGCCTTCTTAAAATATTCCAAAGCCAAAAGCCTTGACATAGATCCCAAACTACAGGAGTATCTGAGCAAATTCCGCAGACTAGAAGATTTCAGGGTTGATGTAAGTAATGGCTCTCCAATGCTTTAAATGTGTCTGCCTGTTTTCAGACTGGGTGGTCGCTCAGTAAATAAGTGGAGAGCAGAGTGGATTAACTTATATATATTTTTCCCCCCCCAATTTCAGCCACCAATGAGTGAAGAAGGAGGCACTCGTAGACAGCCTTCAGGGGAGGGCAGGCGGAGGTACCCATCTCAGTCTTCCAGTAAAGGATCTGGTCATCAGTCCCAGGCTTCAACTCACAATTCAGCAAGGGAAGAAGCCAAAGCCCAAAGCCATCCTTCCACTGCCACGCTGGATCCTCAAGCTCCTGGAAACGGGAAGTAGCTCACATGAATTTGAAGTGGATTTAAGGACTGGGAAAGGGGAACATGTATTCCTGGATACCGGGAGATGGATTTATCACAGGATCCTGCCTTCTTCCTACAGGAAACAGCGCAAACATCAAAGACTCCATGTGTTGGTGACAAGGACTGACTGTTCCCACGCCCTTTACAGCTTTAGGGGGTGGCTGCTCATTAAAAGGAAGATCATATATATTTTTTTTTGGTTAGGGGTATGACATTTTTAGTTTCTTTTGCTCTAGCAGAAACTTGGATGAAAGCTCTAGTTGTGTTCAGAGGGAGAAGTTTTTTTTTTTTTTTTTGTTTGTTTCCCCCCCGTTTTTAAATTATTTAATTGGTGCCCTCCCTTTGAGCTGAGATCTGGATATACAGACTGCAGGACTCGTATCTGCTGTGGGACAGCCTTGTGCAGACAAGCAGAGCTTTGCTGTTACAGGCTTGCAATGCAAGAAACGGGGCCCTTTAATCTGTTCTGTCTCTCGCACGAGACACACACTTGCTTGGGAGCAAAGATTGGGTTTTGCAGCATCCTCAGATCTTGGACGTGGTCTTTAAACAATGCCTATCTTTTATTACCGTACATTAAGAAAAGGATCTGGAATCATCCACTTGGTGGTGCTGTCTTACCTCCTTCTGACAACACATTCTTTACCCCTTGGCATGCAGCTCATTGCTTTGAGACAGCCCTGCAGTTGCAGCCCCTCACCCTTTCAGAGATATATAAATATATTTTTATTTTTGTTTTATTGTTACTTCAGACTGTGAATGAGAGAAAAAAAACTAAAAAAACAAAGACTGCAAAAAAAAAAAAAAAAAGACTGCCTTTCGTTTCCCTTTTAAAATGTTAATCTTTTAAGTAATGAAAGAACAAACGTTAATGAATATCTGCCTTATAGTATCCTAGAAACTTGCAGAGAGCTGCTATTGGAGAAGCAAAGCAGTAGCCAATGAAAAATTGCAATGGCAGAGCGGCATCAACATCATCAGCTCATGCATGCTGCTACTTGCTTTTATAGATAGGACTGCACTGTATAAAAAGAGAATTGAGCACCCCATAAGGTATAATTACTTGGTGATTTAAACTCCAATTTTCCACAGGAAGAGGCAATTTTATTTTTAATTTTGGTTTAATTTTGTTTTTTTTTCTCTCCTTTAGGGGAAGATAGAGGGGGAAAATCTGATTCTTTACTGCAAAAAAAGGGTTAGATGTGTTGCATTTGCTGTGTTCTATTGAGGGGCGGGTCTTTAGGGCTATATTCCACCTGAAATCTGGGAATCCTTTGCTGGCTGCTCTACTGTTGAACCACAAATTTTGATGTTTTTTTCCCCTCTCAATTGTTATATTGAATTTTCTTTTTTAGTCTTGCCTGTTTTATGAAAGCATTGTACCCGTGCAGATAGCAGACTTAGTGTGGGAAATTAGCAAGATGATTCTCCACTGTGGAATTAAATACTTTGCCATTGACTACAATATAAATAACTTGTGGGTCACATGGTGTAAGCTAAGGTGGGGTTATCAGGGATGCGTATTTGGACTACTCTAGGAATATAGGGTAAAATGGGCTTTTAAACCAGGACAATTAACTACCTGGGATCCTTGTAAGTGCAGGAATTCTGCTTTACACCGATTAATAAAACCGGGCTGCTGAATTAATAATTTTAATCCACGCAGTGTAGGTATCATGGGCCTGATAAATTGACTGCATTGTATAAAACAACTTAGGTTGGATCCATATTAGGAACCATGGCTGGTTTTCACACAAGATAAACCCCCATCCCTTTTTTATATTTTCCCCTGTAGATCACAATGTTCACCATTGCTGGTGGCAGTAGCCAGTTCACCTTTATTTGGTATGACACACCATTTATTGGTGAAAATAATTAGGCGAGGGGTAGATAGGAGTGTCTAAAACGCTGAAAATTAATTGGTTGGTTAATTCTGAAGGTGCTTACAGTATAACTTTATTTATATACCCTTGTAAGTATGCAGTGAAAACAGTCACAGCTTATCTGCTCTCTGCCTTTTTTCAGGCATGTACATGCTACAGACCATATATCTTAAGATATGTATGAAATATATATCAGACATGGTTAGCTGCTCACTTTTGTTTTGATTATTTGGGCCTGCTATTATACTAAAGGTAGGCTCTGTGTCTTTATTTGGTTGAACCTATTCCTCCATTTCAGGTTTGTTTCCCCCCCTTCCTATACAAGGAAGAGTCTATAATCTGTTGCACTTTAACAAATTAATAAAAAGATTCATTGCTCCAAAACTTAGACCCTCTAATGTGACATTGCTTAGGGTGTCACACTACCTAGATTTTGCACAGGTTGATTCCAGCCACCTCCCTTTCATTTTTTTTAAACTCTCCATCACCACGTAAACTGTAATATTGCTATGGAGTTCTGGAAACTTATACTCTGTGATGTTCAGTGTGTTTGGTGATCTAAAGATTCCACTTAACTTCCCTTTTAACAAGCACCTGCTAACACTCATTCAACCTATAAAGGTCACCGACTTGATTCTACGCAAGCTGCTGTCCCGGACTGTGGAATGCTTTATATTACAATACCTTGCCCGTTCTACTTATATCATCAAAGAACAGGGGAGAAAAAAAAAAACTAAACATTAAAATAAAAAAAATGTAAAATACTTGAATAAGCGCTTGTATTATAACATTAATATTATTCAGAGTATCCACTCATTGCATTATGATTTTTTGCTTCTAGCTGTGCTTTAGTCATTTCTTGGTAATTTGTGGTAATTATACTTTTTCCTTTTTAATACAAAAAAAATGTATAAAAATAAAAACCTTAAAAGACACTTTTCTTGATGATTGTGTTTCGGATATTCTTCTTAAAGAACTAAACTCCTAAAGCCCCCAAACCACTGCCCTTTCCTGATAGTATCCAGGGTGATAACCTAAACTGCTAGGACCGCACACCTTGGTTTACCCTAAACGCTGCTCGTCGGGCTGTGAAATTCCTGTCTAGCTCAGTCCACTCAGTGTGCAGCAGTAAATCAATGGGAAGATGCGCTCTACAAAATGCACACCTTCCTATCTCAGACTGGAAGAACTTCGACAGCTTTGTATCATTTATGGCAGCTATGGGGACTGGGAGGGGTACCCTTTAATTTAGTTGCCCTTTAATGGGGAGGATCTGTGTAAACCTGAACAGACATTTAGTAGTTCCATTTTTGGGTTAATCATAGAAAGTACAGGTCCATTGTTGGTCCTAAAAGATCTATAAAAGATATGCTGTAAGAGGTGCAAAAGTTTCCATGTTGTATAAATTTGCAGCGACCTATCAGATATAGGGTTACTGCAGTTGGATCATGATTGGTTGCTGCAAATTGCATTAACCCCCTAGAGGGTGGAACATTTTCATGTACATATGTTAGGGACTGTACATATACACTGTAGCAAGATCTAAATACCAACAGTTTTTATTCATTGGTTATGAATGTTTTGTCACAACTGCCAATGAAAAGGACACTTGTATAATGTCAGGTGATGTCTGCACCATTACTAGCATGTTTAGTATGATAAGCGAAGATGTCACGGTAGATTGCCAGGGAAGCTGTATTTCTGTGAGGTGTCAACTACTAAAATCATTGTAAAGTTACATATTTTACAGGGACAGATCTAATGCATGCTATTACACACGTGTGCAATACACACATCCTAAATCTGATTTCTAGTCGGCTAAGAAATTATCTTAAATGCATCAAAGTGCCTTATACAACCCCTATATTTTATACCCAATATTCATATTTTGTCTATAGAGGGAGTATTTGGAATAACATTCATACCCAATTGCATGGAAGATTTAGATAAAGACTAGTAGAAATTTGACTTTTTTGGCAATTATGACCCTGTTATCGCTATTAAGCAAAAGCTGATTGGACACAGTATATGCCTCCAAAGCTGTTATTAGTGACCCCATCCTTACTTCTGCATTTGTCCATTTAAGGAATTCATATTTTCTTTTATGTTAATTGTGGCCACTATTTACCAATAATCTCTTCAGGCCAAGTGGGACAGCAAACATTTCTAAAAACACAGTCTTATTTTACCTAGTGGATTGAAGAAGCAGGTGGTCTATTAGCAGTGAAGGTTTTCTTTCTTCCTATACGGAGGCTTGCCATTTTAGGCATCCTTAGGATCATTAGGTAGAAGGTGGTGGGGAATTCCTTGTTCTGCGGGTAGCTGTTGAATATTAAAGTCCCTTTAAGTTTTTTTCTAGGTTTGCTGCCATTTTACATTTTGACAAGGTCACAGTGTTAAGTTGTATCACTTTCTCTCCCATACCTTTGTTTTTGGATGTATGTTTGCAGTCGCTGCCACCATCTTTGTTTTAGGGGAATACAGACTTGGTTATATTCCAGCCATTTAATTTCTGCTCTCTGATCAGTTGTGCAATAAAAATCTGAGCATGTTGGCTCCCACAACAGCCAATTGGGTAGTAATCACTGATGGGACCATTCCATGGAAGTGAGCATCCTGAGAAGGACAGTTGTAAAATCTGAAATGGTAGATCACTACTGACAGCAAAGGGTGAAGAGAACTAGCAAACCATGTGGCGCGCACACACACCCGCTTGTGCCCCCCATTCCCATGCATGCATTGCACCCCCATTCCCCCTGGACCCACCTGTTGTTGGCGGTTGGATGACATCACGGGAGCAGATGGTTCCAGTGTCCGTGCATATTTACAGATTTGTTTTAGTATATAGGATCACTTTAGAATTATGCAGTACAGGGCAATTTAATAAAAAAGTTTTTTTACCCAGTTAACTTAAAGGGCATCTATTAAAAAAAAAAAATATGAAACTGCCCATTACTGGAAAATATAATTCTTTCCAACTATCACCGTACCATTCATTTGTTGAACTGCCGTTTCTTAAGAAATCCAATCTTATATTTCAGCTGTCAAACAGGTGCCTTATTATCATACAGCCACCTTGTAGTACATGTAGTAGTTTATAGATTAAGTGGAATGTAATGTTTACATTCTAGTTATACTTTAAACCCTCCCACTTCCGTTGGGCAAGTGCTGTCGGTTAAGTTCGTGTGCACAAATGTTTCACAGATTTATACTTATTTATACATCTATCCTGACCGACAGTTAGGCACTAGAGTGGTTGGCCACCGGGAGAAATCAGTTGCGGCAAAAGTAGCTGTGACCGATCGTGCAGCTGTGATTTACCAACGTTCCCGATCAGCTGTTCATCCAGCGAATGGGTAACAGATTGGTTACAACAGTTGCCACCCACACCATACAATATTTCCGCCCAGTTGACCAATACGCGGTAGCAGGGCCGTATTTTGGTGCCCTAGCGTGATCAGAACGCAATTGCGGTAGTGTGGCTTATCCCTCCAAGAGTATTGGCATTACCAATTTTAGTGCCAGCACTAAAAATTTATATTAACCCTTCATTGCCAGCTGAGTATTACATTTAACTCTTTAGAGCCAGCACACTTTCCTACTAGTAATTTCAGTGCTGGCACTGAGTATTGCCATTAAACCCTTAACTTATGGGACTGTCTGTGGAACTTTCTATGGGGCTGTGAATTGGACTTTTTATGGGGCTGTGTATGGGACTTTCTATAGGACTGTCTGTGGAACTATCTATGGGGCTTCCTATAGGAAAACCCTTGGTTTATACTCGAATAAAGCAGTTTTCCTAGTTTATCAGTTAAAAGCAGGGCCGTTTCTAGCCAACTTGGTGCCCTAGCGTGATCAGATCACAATCCCATCGAGTTTAAAAATGTAGTAGTGTGGTCTAGCCCTCCAAGAGTATTGGCATTAACACTTTCAGCAGAGTATTGCCATTGACCCTTCAGTGCCAGCAGACTTTCCTACCAATAACTTCAGTGCCAGCACTTTCCCATAGTATTGCTATTAACACTTTCAGTGCCAGCGCAGTATTACCTTTAACCCTTCTCCTCCATTGGATTGTTCACTCCTCACCTGCTCTAAGTTCTAATTGGAGAGTTGGGTGGAAGAAAGAGGCAGGGATAGGGATCTCATGGCTGCTAGTCACAGGGTCACTGTTATAAAGTCTGCAGCAGCTTTTATCTGGCATTTTATAGCTGTTCTCCTCAGTCCTATTAGTTGAGCTCATCCTCCCCCCTCCTTCCTTCACCTTCAGTTCTCTGGTAGTGGAGGGAGCTGAGTTCAGGCTCTGTACTAGATACAATGTTACAGATTACAGCTGAACAAGGAGTGCAGATCTAACACTGAAAGGAAAAGCTGCCCTGGTTTATTATAGGTGCCCTTGCCCTAGCTCTTAAAACTAAGTACCTCGGTTTATATTCGGGACGGTTTATACTCGGGTATATACGGTATCGTATTCAGAATCCCTCAAATAACTTGAAAAAAAAAAACAAATAAAGAACTATAACTTTCTCCCACAAATAGATTATTTTTGCAATTTATAAAAAAAACAGTTTCTGAAATTATGGGCAATATAAGATTCTTAGTTGCACCCAGGTACCAACCTACCTGGGCACAGTGCAAACAACATGTGCTATTGGGCTCCACCAATAGAACAACAATTTAAAATTGTCTCTAGTCATTTCAGGACTAGAGATGGGATCTGGATCCGACACGGAACACCTCGGTTCCGAAATCCGAATGATTTGTCCAAATCCGGGCAGATGGTCCGGATTTTGGCACTTCAGAGCCTATTTTCTATAACTATCAAACGTTCAAGGATTATCGAAAGTAACCTCAAACGTTCGATAATCCTTGAAAATATGATCGGAAACTCAAAAGTAGTCTCCAATCGTGTTTTCGAGGATTATCAAGCATTTGATAATCCACAAAAATAGCCTCAAACATGTGATAATAACCGAAAATTCTTTTCATTTTCAGATCTTCGGGATTTTCCTGAGATCCGAGAATCCAAAAATGGAACGAAACTGGTGAGTTTCGTCCATCTCTATAGAAAAGATGGGATAGTATACATCCACACAGAGTGCAACTAGAGACCAAATAATTTAAATATTTACAAACAATAGAAGCCTAGTGCACATCCAACTAATTTGCTTACATTTAACGTTACCAGTGAATTGCGACTGCCAGTGAATTTAAAGCAATCAGTTCAACAACTTGGCCAAACCACCCCAAGCAACCACGTCAAGGTTTGCATTATTCTGCTGGGTCCTAACCTTTAATCTTAGTAAATTTTACCTTCGTAAGAGACGTAATTCTCAAACTTTCTTAGTAACAGTACCTGCCTATAATGAGATGAAAATCCCTGTTGCTCATTCGCTTACAGTCTAGGGACTGACTCTCCAGCTTTAAGTACTTGAACACATGATCCACAGTGGGTGGAGCACACATTTCCCAGAGGCTTGGTCAAACCTCCAATGCAACAAGCAAAATACATACAAAAGATGGGATAGTATACATCCACACAGAGTGCAACAAGACACCAAATAATTTAAATATATACAAACAATAGAAGCCTAGTGCACATCCAACTAATTTGCTTACATTTAACATTACCAGTGAATTGCGACTGCCAGTGAATTTAAAGCAATCAGTTCAACAACTTGGCCAAACCACCCAAAGCTCATCGGCCTTCGGCCATCTGTACTCAGGACCAAGGGCCGTATTTAGAAACTTCCGCTATAGTATTATATGGACCATCATACAATTACAATGGTTAAAGGCACGATATCATAAAATAACGATACCACGCCTTTAGAAATATGGCCCCAAGTGTCGATTGGCAAAATAATTGTAGTGTTTTCTGAAGTTCCGATAAACTGTTAATGTAATGAAACCTCACAATGGACGACATTCAAGATTAATCACAAAACAAATTGAATGTCGAAAAATATGTATAGCACATTAACATTGTACACCTGTCTATCAAAATATCGGTCGATTTAGGATCGTAATTACGATCGCAATGGCCACCTTTACTCTCAGCCAATCACAGATGTTGCTGCCAGTCCAACCCCTATTGCTACTTTCAGGAACGGATTAGCAATAGAGCCAGACAGCTGAGGGAATCAAGGATGGTAAGTCAATTTCTGGAGCTTTTTTTTACAAATAAACCTGGGGGTGATGGGGACGCCCTACACTAAAGCAAAAATAATGTTGCTTAAATACGGAGTAAGAATATTGTTCCTTAAGCATGCAAGCTTACATATTTTGGCCAAAGTGTAGAACTAACACCTCATTGTTGTTTAATGTATTTTTAAAGGCAAACTGTGCACTGGCGATCTTCCATTTTTTGTGTGTACAAATAACGTCTTTTTATCGTTTCTAGCAGCTGGTCACCACCAGAATGGTGGTTAGACCGAGCACTGGCACTAGGGTACTTCTAGCACTGTCTCACTTACTGCCTGGCGCCGAGTAGTGATGTCACTACTCGGCGCCAGGCAGTAAGTGAGACAGTCGTCGCGTATGGACATCATCCTGCAGATCAGAGCGGAGTGCCGGCGGAACACTTGCTTCTAAAGTTAGCTTCTACATAGCGATCGGCTGCCAGATTGGGGGGAAAGAATTCATTATTTTCTGTGACCCGAGTGAGTACTTACCTCTCTTACTTAACTCTTACTTACCTCACTGAACTTGGGGGCCTTTCCAGGGGTGTGCACTGTATGGGACTACTGCTGTCCATTTAAAGGGCAAATAAATATTGTATTAAAAGGCAGTAGTGGTCATAATTTCAACCCCTCGGCTTATACTCTAGTCAATCATGTTTCTTACTTTTTGAGGTAAAAATGGGTACCTCGGCTTATACTTGGGTCGGCTTATACTCGAGTATATACGGTATTGTATGGTTTGCACCAAGCCTTATTCTGGCTGTGATTGACGGTAAGCTCTTGTGGAAGGTCCTGACATAACTTGATAAAACCTTTGCAAAGTGCTGTTTAATATGTTCAGCAATATATATGAGCAATACGGTACAATGCAGTTTGATCCAGCAATTACCCTGATTGTCAGTTGGAGGATAAATTATTTTCCCCTCTTTGGGGGTTCTGTTGTCCATGAGGATCCATACATGGCATTACAGCTGAACTTTTATGACATTATGAACACTGGACTTATTATTTAATACTTACAAACCCACCTGCGATTTCAGGACATAAAAAAATGCAACTTTGGGAAACTAAGAATAACCAAGATTTTTATTTCTATATAAATATACGATTTATAAATATTCAAGGCATTTGTGGCACAAGGTAAGAAATAAATTCTTTGTTAATAACTAAATGAATTAAAAGAAACTAATTTCCTTTCTTAAAGATAATGTAGTACCTTGACTAAAGTTAACTATTATTGGTGCACAATAAAGCCCATAGTGGTACCTTTGTGTTGCTACATTAAAACAAGCACATGAAAAGGACCCCTTGGAGTGTTTTACCCCTGTCTTGTTTCATTCTAGTTTCCTGTGTATGCCTACAGTTAAAAATACATTTGGAATTGTAAGGTAATCATAAAAAGAATTAGTAAAAGTTTGTCCCAAACCATTCTTTTGCAGACAGATGTGTTACGAATAGCTGATTCACACCACAATATTTTTAATGCTGCATACAATAACTGCATCAATACTTCCCCCAGAATAGATCTTTTAATCTACTTGGATTTCTTAGTGTTTTCAGGGATGCTTTGGCTTAAAGGTGTAAGGTTCATCAGAAGAATGTGTCGTTCGAAGGCCTTGGTTTGCTTGAACACAAGATCTGTTCCGTGAAGATGATCCAACACTCCGAGAACGCCATAACACTGGTTAAACCTGCATGGCAACATAGATTAAGAGTTTTCATGTTGAATATGAGAACATGATTCACTCATGTTTATAACGGTGCAGTATCACTTATTTTCAATAGTTTGCCTTTAACACTTGTTTTAAAATTAGTATCCTAAAATAGGCCCACCATTACAGTCTTAAATGTGCGCACTGTTATTTAAAGTTGCAAAGCTAGAATAAGGCTGCATCATAAAATACTGGCACGGCTATAACAAACTTGTGGTATTGGTTTTAAAAAATATGTCCCTATGAGTTGATTGTGTACACTTAATTATATATATGCTGCCCTAATTTAACAAAATATTACACTATTGCAGATTGTATGAATATACTTCCATTTTTAAATTTATATATACAATCCATGGTGGAAAATATTTGTTCTTTTTTTTTTTTGCATAATTTAGAAAAACATGGATGTTTTTTGAGTTGTAAAGGGCATCTCCAGCCTAAAATAATAATAATAGAGGACCCCACCAAACCCAATTTTCGCAATATTTACAAATCTCAAAGATGTCTCTGATGGGACTTACCTGACCTGGTCCCTCTCCACTCTTCCTCTGCTCTGCGGCTGACAGCCACTTACTTCCTGGTCGCGGCTGTCAGTTAAGGCGTGACGTGACATCACTTCCAATTGCCTGACATCCATGACCAGGAAGTCTGTTGGCACAGGTGCTCTCTGCTCCTATTTTTGCTCCAAACAGTAGCAGGGAGCAGCGGCAAGGGACCGGGTCAGGTAAGTACCTTCAGATGCATCAATGAGATTTCTAAATATTGTGAAAATAGGGTTGGGTTGGGGGGGGGGGGCCTCTACCAGAATATTATATTAAACGCAACTGTCGCAACTAATGCACCAAGCCGATAGTCTTTTTAGGACAGAATCTTTAAAGTCGGCAAATAGCCAGCGTTAAAGATTCTAAATGAGTTAACAATATTTGCGATGCTGAGAGACTATCTCAGTGTATTGCCTTAAGGGGAGTAATATACATCCTATTCATTGGGCAGGCTTTAGCAGTTTTTTTATCACAAAGGAACATGTGACCAAATTTATAACTGTATCAGCAACAGGTCCCAAAATGCACACTGGTATGGTGCAGATGTCTCCGACCCCCACCCCAAGGGGCATAGGAATACGGTATATCAAAAGATGAACCTGATGAAGGGGTAAAACCCCGAAACGTAGTGATCTTTTGAGAAACCAAAGTTATAAACCCCTGGTCATTATCCAATTCACAGTATTTGATGACTGCAGTTAGATGATGTCACCCCTTTAGAAATATGTGTATAAAAAAGTGTTACAATGGAAACTATCATTATAAAATGTAATTTACCACTAACATTTATTTAGCAGACATTGTCCCCTCCCAAATGTTTCTTACTTAAGATGGTGAAAATCGTGGAATTCTGGTGATGGAAGGAAAGGCAGATGGTAACCACAATGGGAGATTGTGGTGGTGATCAAAGCAAGACAGAACCATAACATAATGGTGGCAACGTGAGATCCCATCAACATGGGTCCTACCATAGAAGGCAGCATGTTGGAAAACTGAAAGATAATAATTACATTATAAATGAGTTTATATGGCTAATCGAAAACAATCCTGTTTACAAAACCCAAACCAAAAAGTTTTCATGCAGAACAAAAACAAAAATCTCATGTTTTACTCGTTCCATTGTTATCATAGACATTTGCTGAATCAGGCAATAAGAATGTCTTGTATCATTAACCTGCCCTAGTCATCAGAATTCAGTACAACTGACCTCAGGCAATTTGTAGACCCGAGATCACTGTCACATGGTACTTGGACAGAACAAAGAAACTCTGTAATGTTCTGTAATTCATTTTGCTTATGCTACTTCTTCAGTCCATCATTCCAGGAAGGAACCACAGTGCATGGGAAAATAATTCATATAATGCAGGGCATGTACACCCGTAAAACATTGGTATATTAAACATGTTTTTGCCCCGTTGTGGGTTTTTTATGATAGAAATTATTAAAATTAGGGGGACTTGACTAATAATAAGAAAATGCTCAGGGACATCATAGCAAACGAACATTTTCCAACATATATGATCCATCACAAACATTTGATGAGAAAATCGATCGGGAACAATCAGTGGGCTGGTAAATTTTCTTATAATCCCAAAGCTAACCAATCAAATTATCGGACTCATCATCAACCTCTAAACTTGTAGAGCAGGATGGTGTTTGTTTTAGTCTATATATACATTTTGCATGCAACACTTTTCTCTTCTTTAAAGGTACCTCCAGCATTCCCGACTGCTTTATTGAGGTACATATGTCGGCGTGTGCAGAACACCAGAAAGGGGGGAGCTGCCAACAGAGAGCTGCAGGATCGTGTAAGTAAACACAGGCAGACCTCCGCTTTTGAATTGACTTGGGAGGTAGCAGCTAGTGATCCTATCTTCCACTGATTATAGAAATTATTTTTGAAAAGTTGTTTTTCTGGGTGAAGTTTAGACACTAGGGAGTTTATGTAACAACTGGTATACAAGTTTGCATGTGCT
Source organism: Hymenochirus boettgeri (assembly GCA_019447015.1). NCBI lineage: Eukaryota > Metazoa > Chordata > Amphibia > Anura > Pipidae > Hymenochirus > Hymenochirus boettgeri. Next base: position 33,111,584 of record CM033471.1, read on the forward strand.
AGTTATCTGTTGTAGCCAATCAGATATTATCTAAAGGTGGCCTAGACATGCGATTCTTATCACATTGTGCCGATAGATCACATTGGTATTTGTCGACACACACGGACCCGGCTGATCACCCATATGCGGTATGGGAATTGATTAACCGTGCAGCCATACACAGACCAATAGTATTGGCTCCCTGAACTTAAAGTAAAGCTGGTTTCAGCTACTACACACTGCCAATATTGGGTAAATTCTATCAGCCCCCGATGGGATTAACCATGTGTATGGCCACCTTAACTGCAGCAGATCAGGAGAAAGCTTACATCTGATTGGTTATTGCAGAATAAAAGCAAAGGCAAACTTCTACACCACTTAGCACAGAATTGTCTGGTAACATTTATACTTACAATATGTTCCAAAGGATGTGCATAGAGTGATACCACCCCGACTGGAGCTGTCCATTCATGGTGCTTCTTGTGGATGTGCTTGTACAATGCAGGGTGATGAACTAGCCTGGACATAATAATGTGATTTACTGGTTAATAGTGGATAATCATAGCAATGACCTTAACGGTTTAATAAAGTATATAAAAGTATAATGCAGAGACGGCCTTAGTATTAATAGCACCCTGTGCAAGATTTGTTACTGGCGCCTAGCACCATCTCCAACACACCCCCCTGGGCACACACAATACACTGCTGAATGCTGCTTCAAATCAAGTCCGCCACGTGCGCTTACTGTCTATCAGTATCTGCAATGCGTGCTTGTACAAATCCTGCGTACATCATTACGTAACATGTAACAATAAATGCACAGAACAGCACAAAATACGGATATCTTAATTAAGGCTTTCATGTGTTGGGGCTTTGTCTTTGGGGTGGTAATTAAACATACATTTGATCTGCTGGACCAAAACTGGGGAGGCTGTGGCACTAATGCTCAACTTTAACTTACGGGTCCGTGACCTAAGACTCCCGGCTGGCGCCCCCCTGGTAATGCAACCTGTGCGGCCACACAGATAGCCCATATCAAAGGCCGGCCCTGGTTATATGAAATTGCCAAGAGTAGATGATGATTCATACTCTATACTACACTTTATTCATATTCTAAGCTATACAAATGGTAGCCAATCTATCTGCTTCTTTACATCTTCAGCTAATTCTATAGCTCACCGGTGTGAGTAATAAAAGAGAATCTCTTCAACCAGCACAAAAACAGAGAGCTCTAGAAGAACCCAATGGAATGTAGGAAGCTCGGGACCACAAGGGTTTCCGCGCCACTGCATCACCGGATACATCAGCAAGACCATGGGCAAGGATAGGAAGATCTGGTTGCAGAACACAGTGATTGCAGCATGTTTAAGCTTGTCCGCATCCACCTGGTAAAATAATATTTACAGATAAGTCTAAAGGATTCCAGGTCTATGAACTGGTAGAGTCAATGTGTTTTGGTACAGTTATGTTTGAAAGTGCGGTGAGGTTTGGTTAGCAGAAAGCATTATATTAAACTCTAAGCAAACAGACATACTGGGTATTTCTAAAGGTGCCTTATTGCAATACGTTTACCACACAGTATCTTCGTGATATGACTGAGGTGTGAAATATCATCCATGTCCTAAAATTCCGAAGCCACATTGTATTTTACTACGGGAGGATATTACTCATTGCAGTATTTTACACTGGGGCCATGAAATAACACTGCTGGCGTATTATATTGCGGCAGTATACAGTATTATGGCCAGGCTGTAAAATACAGATAATGCTGTTACAAACACACTGTATCAGTAACCGGCTAATAGGCCCCATTGTTTCATATTTCTGTCATATACAGATCATTTACATTAGGCAAAGTGTGACCAATGTGAATTATGCACTAGTGAAAGGTTGAAATGGGGCCCCATAGACCTTGCTCCAGCCCTTGGTGTCTCTATGGACAGGAAGTACTAGATGACAATAGAAACGAAAAGCAATATACATACTGGTTCATTTTTTCCAAGCTGGATTCGGTATTTGGTGATAAATTGTGGCTTTCCGGTGAGGTCAGAAAACATAAGGAAGGCATTGAAGAGCCAAAAGGACAGGCTGGGAATCAGCATTGTGCCTGCAGGACAGAACAGGGTCAAATTCAATATACATTTCAGAGTGAACCAACTTTGCCCCCACACAGGTAAGTTACAGCTAAAATCAGGTGCATTAATCATTATCTTACCTACCCGCCCCTATAGAGCAGCATTAGCACATTACTTCATATTCTTATATAGTACTGAATTCTGTTCAGCGCTTTCATTAATCCATCGCATCAGGCCAAACAGCTTACAATCCAAGCAGATCAGTATATAGTCTATATGACTGAGGGAAAAACCTACACGTACAAACTCCTTACTGATATGGCCACGGGAGGATTTGAACCCAGGACTCTTTTCTGCCCTCAAACAAAACATTTTCAAATAATGATAATTAAAATCAAATATTCTGAGACAAATACTTACCCAAACAGAACAAGAGCATTTCATTTCCTTCAAAGACATCATAAACTTTCCCCCATTGTGCTTGCCAAAAGTCTCCGGAAGCTCCCCAAAACTGCTGGCAGTGCCTGGAAAAGAATTTGAGGGACCTTTTGATACAGCAATAGCACAATACACTTTTCTGGGGATGTTAAATCTGAGCTGTAGATTCAGAGAAATCATATTTTGAAATCACAGCATTTACAGGGAAAGAACTGTCACTCCAGAAGCAGAAATTATAAAATGTTACCCTGACCTCTTACTAGGATCTTTAGCTGCCTGCCACATACTATCTACAACAATTAATGGAAACAGCAGAGAAAAGAAGGCAAGGGGGGAGGGGAGATGTGTAAGCAGAGCAATGTCTATGGTGAGGCTGTGCAGAGCATATAAGTGTCTCAGACACTACAAGAAGGCAGTGAGTAAGGGGAGGGAGTGGAGATGTGTAAGCAGAGCAGTGTCTATGGTGAGTATGTGCAGAACTTAAAGGGCAACTAAAGCCACAGAACAACACTGAACCATAAGGCAGAACACCTTCATATAAAACCAGTAATCTGTGTCTTAACTCTAATTTTGATACAGGCACTGGGAAATTTATTTAAATGATATATAGTTTGTGTTTTACTTCACAGCATTCTAGTATCACACAATTGGGTCAACGACCATTATGTTCTGCACATGCTCAGTCCTTAGCTATGGCAGAAACTTGTTGCAGTTGGTCACACCCATTAATAATCTCTAGCCAATCATTTTACAGGACAGGCAAAGCAAGGAAGCATGTGACTGAGGTCAGGAGGTGTGGTCTGACACTGCACATACACACAGATACTTCATCCAGTTCTTAACAGGCTTACATTTATCTTAATACAATTTAATGAAGTGGGATTTTATAGTTTATTGGTGTTTTTAGGGGGGTTGTTTTCAGATTCTGGAATATAAAAAATTGGGTTTAGTTCTCCTTTAAACGTGTCGCAGACACTTCAAGAAGGTGGTAAGGGTGAGGCCACACTAGCGTGTTTTTCGTGCGTTTGCGCCCATGTTTTGCGTTTGTGATTGCGCCAGTGATTTTTGGGAAAATGGAAATCGCGGGAACGCAAAAATTCCCTCGATATACGATGCACATGTGATCGCACGTCTGTTCACGTTTTGGCACTATCACACACAATCGTGTGTGATAGTGCTCGCGGTTTTGTGCGATTCCTGTGCGTTGCAGTGTGGCCTCAGCCTAAGGGAAGGAGGGGGGAGATGTGTAAGCAGAGCAGTGTCTATGGTGAGGCTGTGCAGAACTTATAAGTGTCGCAGACACTACAAGAAGGCAGTGAGTAAGGGAGGGAGTGGGGAGATGTGTAAGCAGAGCAATGTCTATGGTGAGGCTGTGCAGAACCTATAAGTGTCGCAGATACTACAAGAAGGCAGTGAGTAAGGGAGGGTGGGGGAAAATAGGAACACTCACTAAACATCATTAAAAATTGAATGACTAGGCAAGCACAGATAAATATGTGAGTACCACCATTAACTTCTCTCATATTGTAGTTTCAGATAATGTTAAGTTGAGTGAGTATAGTGACACTTTAACAATATCACCAATAAGAATAGATGTGCGATTTGACATCTGGCGCCCTACGAACAATCAGGTGGCAAACAACTGTTCCAGCCAATAATCGAATGTGTGTGGCAGCTCAGTCAGGCATTGATTGTTGATCTTCTGCTTCAATGGATTGACTTGAGAACATTAGCTGTATCTTTTTTACTGGAGTCTGGGGCAGGACAGATTGAAAGCCCGAAGGCTATACAGGACATTTATATGTCCAGAAAACAGGATGTTTACTCACCATGTCACGGAGTTTCTAAAGGCAGCAAAGATGAATAGCCCAGTGCCCAGCACAAATGCCGTTTTCTTGACCGAGTCCCACACCTGCCCATTCTGTGGAGACGATGAAAACTGCTCAGTGTAGTAGGGTATAAACTGCCCCAATCAAGAGTCTAGTCATCAGGTACATTGTAAGGGACTGATTTTTAGGAAGATTCTATCAAAGTGTTTAGTGTGGGTTTGGCCTTCCTGCAAGTAAATACCATATGTACCAGGATAAAAAGACGTTACCTGACTTCTGCGTTGTACGGCGTACGATGGTTCGCCTTCAGCCATCTGTAACCAAATATAAATCCTGTATTAAGAATGTAATAAATGTAATAGTTTCCATGGAATAATATAGAAAATAAGAGTTACTATTGATCTTTTCTGAGGATACACAAACACGCTAGAGATTAGCAGAAGTTTCAACAATAAGAACCATAAACAATAAGAAAGGAAATTCAGTCCTAATTGACAAACAGGAAATGATTCCTGCTACATTGGTTGATGGTGATCTGTCAATCAATCAAATCTTATTACTGGCTACGGACATGTCCTTCCTGGAAAAGAAAGTATAAAGCTAGGTACACACCATACAATAAATTGGCCCGACCAACTGACATTCCATTGTTTCGGTCGGTAGGGCCGAATGGTTCCTTGTGGCGGCAGCGGGCGACTGTTCGTCAGTCGGACAGGTCGGAAAACCAAGGCCGATCATGCAGTCCTCTATGGGACCTCACGCTCGGTTTGGTTACTGTCTGATGCGGCTGCTTTTGCCAAGACCGACAGTCCGACACACGTCCTCTCGACCGGCCGAAGTCTGGAACCCACCTTACCATGCAATTTTTCGGGGCAACCAACAGTGTTCCCTATAAGCTGTGCGCTCGTGCTCATGGTTAAAGTGGTGTGCACACAAAAATCTGCTGGAATATAAGTGCTGCTGTGTGTAGCGCATTTCATTTTGTATGTGCACAGCAGATATATTTTTGTAACAGTCAATTGGCCTGGAAAAATAGGATAGTTTTGCAGATGGCCGTGACCAACATCCGACTGTACGGATTGGATTAACGGACCTGCTGGAAAACCACGGCCAATCGATTGGGTGAATGTTTTTGCCTGTTTAGACAATGTTTTGATTGAGTCAGTTGCAGCACCTACATAGCAATTTGCACGTGTGTCTCTCTAGATCACGTGGTTATATAATGGGTGCTTAGTGGCAGTACACACCAACCAACTAAGGCACAGTTTACAAAACACAGAACATTTTGAGACATCAAAAAAAAAATAACTGATCTAAACTATACCAAGGACATACAGTTGTGAAGGCTAGAGGGCTGGGGAATTGCCTGGCTGGCCTTTATTATAATGCACCCCCAACTGTAATTTATAAGGATATTAGAAGTCACAGAGGAGTTCCGTGACCATATAGAAGCACGAAGCCACAGGCCGAGTACATTTTATACAGGGCAGGAAACTCCAAGGTGACTTCTAATATCCCTTTCATTTACAGTTCGGGGTGCATTATATATTATAACCTACCCCTTTGTGGCTTCTGGTTTCCTTCTCCCCCTGGAACTGTAAGATTATAAAGCTATAATCTTACAGCTCCTCCCATAGAAATCCACTACAGGGGAAGGTTATAGACAGATTTTGTATGTTTACACGGTGCACAATAGGTCAGGTGCCAGGATATTACTGGGGCAGAGCCAATAAAAAGATTTGTTACTGATTAATACAAAATATTCAACTGTCAATAGATTCCTAGTAAAGAGGTCATTAGTTATTAGGAAAAGGCTACATGTTTACAGTATCCGTACCAGGAAAATATTGCACAATATGTAGATAATCCACATTGTCCAGGCTATCTGCAAACAGACTCTATCACTGTACCAGTTCGCAGCTGCTCCTTATTATAGGCAGGTGTGCAGTGTACACGAGGCTATCAAAGAGCCCTGACAATATGGTACAGGGCTGGACCAGACAGCTAGTCAACGCACCTTCAAATACTTTCTATTGCTATGAAACTGGATACCTGGAAAAAAACTAAATTGCCTATTACAGTTTTCTGACTGGCTTTCAATTAAAAAAAATAACTACCTCCACTTTAGTATATTAGTTATTAAGGCCACACTATGCTGGACGTGTTACCGTCCATTTGCGCTGCGGTCTGCGTGATAAAACAAAGGTGATAGCATGTGTTATGAAAACGGATCGCAGTGCAGAGCAAGAGTGCCAGCGACTGTCAGAATGAAGGGAGATGAGCCATGGCTGCATCACCAGGCGACAGTGGAGCTGGTGGAGTGGGCGGGGGGGGAAGAAAAATTACATATCCCGCCTTTGAATGGGATTGGTTCCCCATTTTCCCTCCTGTCCATTCCCCTCAGTCGGGTCCGTGTAGCCAAGCCCCTCTATCTCTAAGCCATCCCCTCAGGCAGCAGCTTCAGTTGGGATTTACCTCAGAGCCAGACAGCAGCTCCCCATCCCTCCCATCCCTTTTGTTTTATATATATGCATGTTATATTTATGTTATATATATGTTAATGTATTCGCACTTCCCTGCGAGTGCATCTGCTAGTGATGTATCTGTGTGATGTATTTTTCAAAAAAAAAAAAAGTATTGATTTCCAGTTGTATTGTCGCAGCTTTAAAAAAGGGGGGTTCATCGGGTACAGGATGCTGGTAAATGATACGGTGTTGGTGAGTTACGCTGCAGGGAGGGCAGCAACCTATGGTTTTGCCCGAACTGTAGCCTGAGATTCCTGTAATCGTCGGGCAATTCGTGCCGGCTGCCTCTGTAGTGCAGCTGCAGGCATACGGTGTTTGAATTATTGTTATTAATAAAGCTGTGGCCTTTTATCTTCCATATCTGCCTCTTGACTCTTTATTACGGGTAATATATCAGATGAGGAAGCGGAGGCTCCGGGTATATTCTCAGGTTAAGACTTAGGTCATATCCCTGGGTGGGTCAGCAGCCATGCAATGTGGCCATCCACACTAACACACAAAGTTTTTGTTTTCACTTTAATATATCAGGTAAATAAAATGAGTTAAATTCAGAAAATCGAACATTCTGGAGATAGGATAGAGAATCATCTGAACTTTTATTCTCCTTTAGGCTGAGGTCACACTGTAATGCGCCCGTTTGCACCGGAAAGGGGCACGCAAGCACCCGTGATTTCACACGCGTTTCCAGCACGCTCGTGCGCATTGCTGCGCGATACAGAAAATGTGGATTGCATGTGTGCCGATTAACAGATTGCAAGCGCAGCGCACTAGTGTCCGCTTTTAAAAGCGCAATCAGATCACGCTTAAAAGCGCACTAGTGTGGCCCCCTTTCTTGTTCCACATACAAGACCAACTTCCTACATACTATCGCTAATCTCTGGATTGCCTTGAGTCAATATATACAACATACATTACTGAATTGTTCTCCTGCTGTTACAGATAGTGCAACATTATTTTAATGCTATTGCTGTTGATAAGTAGAATAGGTATTCTTATTTGATCTCACATTATATACTGAACATGTTTTATCTTATCAGGAACAGCGCTGGAAACCAAGTACAATGTGCAGTAAAAACTAGGCAACTAGGTGTCATAAAGAACCAACTGTCAGCTAGAGAGAGTTCTCTCTAATGGCGGCCATAGCCTGCAGATGGCTACCCTGGAACTACCAATCAGATTTCATCACCCTGCACCATCTATTTAATACAGGCTTTGGATTGAAGATTAGTGTCTTGATTAGGAATCACAAGGCCCCCTCCCTGCATCATCTACAGCAGTTTCCTGGGTGGGAGGAAGCTGTTCCCCTGGTAATTACATCCACCTAGATATTGCAGCCACAGATTGGATTGTTTGAAACTTTACTGACAGGTCTGATCGGTAAATTTACCAATATCACTAGGGAGCCTATCAAACTGAAGGCCATACACTGGGTCATCTGTATGTCAACAGCAGTAAATTGTCTGCATAAGGAGCAGCTCTACCGTCTTTACTTTATTTACTATAAATATATATATAATTTAGTATTTTTGTATATGTAATATATTTGAGGTTGAATGAAAACATATATGTCCATATAGTCCAACCTACTCAGCAACACAATACCCACATTTCCTGCCTAACTGTTGATCCAGAGGGAGGTAAAACTTACCGACTCCAAGTGGCAACCGGAAATATCCCTGGATCAACTCCAACTCTGTATGGGCCATATTTATCAAACATCGTTAGCGTTTTTTTACAATACCGATCGTTTTTTTACAATGGATCGTAATTGTACGATATCGCTTTCGCATACAGTGGCGTTATCATAGAATAATGATCATTATTCTACGACAACTGCGTGGAGGAACCGCGCGGTTGTCGTAAAATAACAACCGTTATTCTACGATATTGATTGTTATTCTACGATATCAGCACTGTAGATTTACGATATCGTAGGATTACGATCAATAACGTAAAATATGTATCTCTTATACAGCGCTACATATTCCGCATCGCTTTACAGTAATTTAATCCATGAACATCAGGCCCTGCCCAAAAGAGCTTACAATCTAATCACCTTATCTCACACAACTTATCAGTATGTCTATATGATTGTGGGGGAAAACCGAGTGCCTGGAGGTTGTAGTTTTGTAAACATCTGTAGGGCTCACAGATTGAACATCTGTGAACTACACATTACTGGACCCTGCAAGGAGTTATGTTAAGAAATGTGATGGTCATACCAGAAGATGAATTCACTTGTTTGTTCTGCAATGCGAACAGTCCACCCATTGTCACTGATTAAGTTCCTTCCATGGTCTATTAGCAGTCACATGGTCTGATAGGCATATTGACATTATTTATCTTGACGGTGGACCAAAAATTTCCCTTGGTCACAGTTGGCTCTCTGTACTGTAGTCATTTATTTGCATATGAATAAGGAAGCTCTAGCCTGAACACTCCCTAACTTGCTTGATTAGTTGGTGACGTCCATTAAACAGCACTCAACAATGCAGACCAGAGGCCTATGTTGTACTGATGATGGCGCAAAAAAACAGAAACTGGTTTGGACCTGCACCTAGCTTGTGCCATGCTTTTAAAAACCTTGTAAAAGACATCACATTTGCTTAAGGGCTACCAGACCTTAGCTAATACATAAGAAGCCAATGCTGCAGAGTATCAAATCCATATCTAAATCTACTTCTACGCTAAAATCCAAATTCTTAAGGTTCGTACACATGTGCGATCGCGGTTCCCGACTCGCAACGCACGATGTGTATGAACATTCGCTTCGGAAGATAATCGGCCCGTGTGTATGGCCTTTATCGGCCGAAAGGGACGGTCGTTCGGAGATCCGCCAAGTTGGTCGTTCGGAAATCCCTGACCGAACGTCTGTGGCCGATAAAGGCCACACACATGGGCCGAAAAGATTTTACTGGAACTCCCCTGATCTTTACTTACCTTACATATTTGCCGTGGCGTACTAAACCGGCCCTCTGCTTGCATGGAACTGCAAGCAGGGGGCGGGACCGGCAGCCGCATCCGTGATTGGCTGAGAGGCAGCCAATCACGGACGTGGCTGCCGGCTACCCAGAACGCGGGGGGAGAGAGGTAGGGTAAGTAAAGTTCGGAGGAGTTCCAGTTAAATCTTTTATAGTGGTTTGGGCTGGGGAAAGGATAGCTAATATTGGGCAAAGGGGTTTATCACTAGGGGCAGGGATTGCAAAACAGGTGGGAGAGGGAGGGGGGGAGGCCTTCAATGCCCATGCCAAACTTCTCCTGGAAGGGAGACAGGAGGCAGAGTCCTATATGGACTCTGCTATCCTCCTGGTGGGCAGTTTTTGGGACTTTGGGGGGGGAATCCAGGAGAACCATTTGGATCTGGGATGTAAGGTAAGGATTTTTATATACTACAGAGTGGGGCCAGTAGTGGGGGGAATTATAGTTTTGGGGGTGGACATGCCCTTTAAGTAATCCACATTTTTAGCTTAATTTTTTTTTTTTTAATTGGACTTTAAAGTATAAACCAGAATAGTCCCTTAGGCTGGGAACACATGGGCAGATTTTTCGTCCAAATCGACCGATACTTCCGTGTATCGGCCGCTTGGGCCGAAAAAGCTGTGCTGCTTTCGTCCGCAGCAGCATGATCAGTCACAATCACTATTTCCGAGACCGACAGACATTTGTCCCATCCGAGCGCACGCTCATAGCGAACTCTCGGTTGGGACAAAATATCTATGTGTGTGTACCCAGCCTTAAAAAACTTTCCAGTATCTTCCCCACCACTGATGTTAAAATTACAGGTCTATAATTACCAGGCTGTGAATTTTTTAAAATTCCAATCCAGAGGCACATCTCCAATCCAAAGTGAACGTAAGAAGGTGAAATAGGACATTTACCATACCGCAGGTTATCGTAAATTGTACGAATGTTAATTTGTATAATATCATGCAGTAGCAAAATACCGCAATTGTTATTGCATGGGTGAACGTAGAACTACGATTGTGATTGCTAATCTGCAATCGTAATTTTACTACTGTAATCGTAGATTTACGTTCCGATTGTAAATTGACATAAATATAGCCAAATGGTCTAGTTAAAACTAAACTTAAGGTAGGCCATACACGGTCCAATTGTTTTTCAATCAGCTGATCGAAAATCAAATTGGAAGAACCTATCTCAATTCCCCATCTTGAGCGTGGAGCTGCCCTAGATTTCAGCTTGGAAGCTACGGAAGATAGGTTCTGGACTTCTGGTAGATGGAGCCAATGAAAAATGTTCTGCCTTGCCTGATCAGTTTTTCAATATCGCCAACCAGTCTATGGAAAACACGGTAAACTGTTTGCCGAATTTATCGGAATATCATTGCATTGTAATATTAATATATTCCCCTAATAGCATTGCTAGATGAACAGTGATCCACCTGGTCTTTAAATATGGCTGTGCACTTCCAAGATAATATATATATTTCTTCTTCACAGTCAGGCAGTACAGATGTCATGTAAACGGTGCAGAAAGTTGGAAGGTGATTATGCAGTGTATGGGCACCTTAGACAATGTTATTGCCTGACCGACTGTGATATTCAAGCCACTCAAATTTTCATCCAAATTGGGCAAAATTCAATTGGACATAGTGTTGCCTCTGCCTAAATCTTCTCAACTGAAGTTAAAGGAGTGATTTCTGACTTAATGAATGTTCTGACTCAAAGAAATGTATTGACTTAATCTGATGACTGTTTGTTATTTAACCCTTCGCACAGTTAACATGGATCATCGCTGTGAGCTGTAAGTTATTAAAACTAATTATGTGCACGGCAATGTAATAATATTTAGGTATGTCCCACTAATTAAATGAAATCACACAACACAAACAGAAATTAAAGGAGGTGGTTTACCAAGAAAAGCAAGACACACTGACTAATGGTGAAACAAGGTTCAGGCCCTAAACAAAACACCACTGAATATTTCAATACTAAACAGATTTTCTTGCATGAATCAAGTTGTGTCTAGTGCTAATGTTCCTCCAATGGTGATGTCACGACCAATGACCAATAGTGATGTCACCACCAATGGTGACATCACAACCAATGGTTATGTCACGACCAATGACTGCATAATATCTAAAACACAGCAAGAGCAAAGGTGAGTATCACGGTCTCTAGTTTGGGGGGTTTCCTAATGTAAATATTGATTGGCCATGCTCATGCTGTTTCTTTGCCTCATTTCTTAATGTAGTATGGTTTGCTTAACCCACTCTAGTACTCTGCTCTGGTGAAAGTAGAAACTACTGTTAGCTGCTCATTTCCTTGAACTGTTCCTGTGTGCACTGTGCAGCATCGCATGGAAATAATAAGGGATCTGGTTGGTTCAGTTAATGTGGAGGAAAGGTCTCGCACAGGCCCTGACTAGACAGAAATGATAGTTCCCACATTAATGTACCATCTACTATCTGGTGTTACAGATCACTAAATTAAATAAAAAGGCAAAAGAAAGTGTAGTGTTTCCACTGATGTATAATTCATTGCTTGCTCTGAGCCACCTGCCATTCTGCATACACTACGTACCCTCTCTACTCAAAAGGAAGTCAGACAATTAGAAGCACCATTGTTAGGTCCTATAATATGAATATTACACATATACACTAACACAAACCATGTTTATCGGTGACAGAGTCATTTTAAAATGGGAGCTGCAGTGGATTTTTTTCCATATTGCGCTACTGCCTTTAACAGTTAATTAAATCCTTACTTTATTTCCATTCTTAAAGGGAATGTCCACCCTTAAAACACAAAACTGGTCAATTGTCATTTACCTTCCCTCAACCCTAACTGATATATTTTGCACTTTATTACCTGTATATTTAAGGATAATTATTGTCCCCATTCTGGCAGAGTAAGCTGGCTCCTCCCTCCATGCAGTCAATCAAAGCTGTGACAACTGTCATCACAGCCAATGATTGACTGCTTTTTTCACCTGCTGCCTCCTCTGCACATGCTCAAGCATCTAAAAAGCTCATAAAGCAGAGGTAAGAGGAAAATATCTTTGCCAGAAAGGAATATAACATATTATAACTGGTTACAAATGCATATGATAAGCTTGTAAAAATAACAGTTGGTATTGCAGGCAGGTATTTTTTTGTTGGGTGGGTGGACAGAACCTTTAACCAAAAAAACAAACTAACCAGATTTACTGCTGTTTCAGAAAATGCCCCAGAAGCCAAATGATTTGTTCCTTATTCACATGCAACACAGCAGACTCTTATACACATACCAGGAAGGTTCTGTAATACACTGTAAGTGATAATGCACCAATTTTCATTGTAATATAAGGATATGAATTCACCTTGGGGGTTTACTGGCCTGCGGTCTCGTGCTTTTATAAGGTGAGGAAACTCCTTGGTATATTTAAATGTAAGGGACACATTTTCACTTAAACTGTGTATTAGAAAACCTTCCTGATAATGTGTATTTCTTCATATAAAATGGGTCTGCTGTGCTGCTTGCCTTCTCTGCAGTTGAAGAGCTCCCCTAGTGGAAAATAAACAACCCCAGCCTATAAATAATAAGTATTTCCATTTAGTTTAATGAAGAGATGAAATTCTATCATTTGTTATGGATATATTATAAGGAAAGAGATTGACTATTCAGTGACCATTAGTTTTTGGGTAGTCCTGTAAACAGAGAGCGGACCATGTGATAGCAAATGCTTTCTTATATCATTTTCCACGATCAAACAGCAGAGGGATAAATAGCTATAGGACTGGCAGTGCCATTGTTGGTTGCGCAATTTTCATTAAGAAAGCAATCACAAGGTGCCCCTAGATACCTGCACGGGACACTGACAGCCACAGATTATAAGGATTGTTGGACTAGTAGACCCAGAAATCTTCCATTGTGAACCCCAAGTTTAACAATTCCCTGTTACACATCATTTAGCTTTGGGATACCCCAAGGTGTAGATAAGGTAAACACACTGGAATCTGCTACCAATACAAGTCCTGTATCTTCACCCACAATCTGCTAAATGTGAAAAGTTCAGATTTTGCTATTTTGCTGCCACCCTATTACCCACCTTTGGCTTGTCTGTTCCTACTTCGTCTGCCAGTCTTCCCTTGGTTGTCCTGCCTTTCCAATGTCTTTCAACCCATTTATTATTGTTATATGGCACTTTACAGCTACATGGTTATCTCCTCCTACTTTAATGCGGAGACAAAGAGCACTGGGTTATTCGTGGAGAAACACCTCTTAAAGCTACAGCCTCGGCACAGAGCAAATAAAATTCAAATAAACATGGAAACAAATTGGGAGAAAGCAGAAAGGGCCATTTCGCAGTACAGGACTGTAAAGGGAACACCCCGAACATGGCTGTTTGTTCTGCTGTTGTGATAGATCAGTGGGAGCTTCACAAAACAAAACAGATATCCCCCATTGGCTGGGACAAGGGGAGAGGCAGAAGCTTTGTGAGCTTTTCCATGTTTAGCGTTGCCTTTCACTACAAACCCATTCTCAAATTCCAGCTAGGATTCTGCTGTAGGTTTGGGAGAATGAAAGGGATTATGACTTGTAAGTGTAAACTGAATACATTCTCCTTTTAATAACTTTACATTCCTGATGAAGACAACGTCCTTGATGTCTGGCAGAGCGCAGTGACTGTTTAGCGAATGCAATCCAGAACACGCAATCTAGCAAACCAATGTAAGAACTATACATAAATGCACCGTTTCTTTAATGGGAATACCCTTTTATCTGTGCAAATTAACGACTCAAATTAGTTAATGGGGTTTACAGCTCAGCATGTAAAGGTTCGCACGATGTGTAGGAATGGCCGTTTCGGCTGATAATCGTGCTGTGTATCGGCTGAAACGGCAGTTCGGTCGGAGAACGTTGCCCAACCGGCCGGGAGGATCTCTGGACGAGCGGCCATTTCGGCTGATAAAGTGCCCATACACGGGACGAGCTTAGTCGCCCGTTCATCCGTATCGAACCTGTTGGTAAAGCCACTATTGCCGCGACGGATAGTCATTTGTCCCGGCTGAGCAATCCCTAGTAGCGAACGCTCGGTCACAACAAAAACTCTGCAGGTGTGTACCCAGCTTTATGGTCAGGCAATCCTGAACAGTTTTTGCTTTCCACTATTTGCTGTAGGTTTGTTCAGTCACAAGCTAGGACTGGATTCTCTTTCACCTACGATTATTTATTGTTTAAAAAAGGAAAATTATAGTGGTACAATCCAACTTATTAACCACTAAGTCCTCACCCCTGGGTACAGTTTCCATGTCTTGATATACTAACCTATACTATCCAATGCCACTCCAGGTCTATCTCCGCCTCAAAGACTGTCAGTGACAAATCCAATGGGAAGACACTGCTTGCAAGAAGCGCGTTGATAAGTCTATTTCTGTGCACTTTTTAAACTTAAAACACTTGCGTTTTGGGTTGGAGGGGGGCGTCCCCTACACTACAGAAAAGTTTATTTATTGCTACAAGAACCAAGCAGTATACTTACAGTCCTTATCTCCCGCGGCGTATCCATTGCTAGTAGCCGCGTCTGTGATTAGCTGCCTCTCAGCCAATCACAGACGCGGCTGCTAGCAATGGATACGCCGCGCAAAATAAGGATTGTAAGTATGATTTGGCGGTAGGGGATATGAATGCGGCGGTAGGGGATAGGCAGGGGTTAGCTTCACCATATTAAAAGCATTTCACACTAGGTGCAATGGCTGCAGAGGTTGGATCTGGTTGGTGGAAGGGAAGGGGGGAAAGTGCTCCACTGCGCAAGACACCATGCCTCCTGAAGGCAAGACAGGAGGCAGAGCCATTTGGGCAGTGGGGCTAGTATGGGGTTAAATTTTAGTTTTGGGGGTAGACATGCACTTTAAAGTGGCAATAGATCAAAAAGGGGCATGAGATTGACAGCCACCCCTGCAGGTGCCGCTAGGCATGTGCCTATGGTGCCTAATAGCAAATCTGGCCTTGTAAATTGCATAGTAGGAAATCTTCCTGTAATGGCTGATGGTGATTATTGAGCATGCTCAGCTAAACAAAAAGTCAGGTCAGATAAAAGGAGGAAGAAGGGGGGAATTAATAATGTATAGGAAGGCATGAAGCAACACACATCTGTCCTGCTAACATGTATTTGACTATAGGTTAAGAGGTTGCAGTTGCCCTCGCACCATATCTGGGAGAACTATAAATCTCAATAGTCCTAGTCAGCCACCAGTAAATATTCAGTGGATAACAAACTATAAGTCCTAAGCTAGAATTAATAATTAGATAACAAAGAAAAAAATGTCTTTGGAGACCAGCACCACTGTCCTGCCCCCAAGACTCAGGTTGAAGCATGCTCAGTGCTAGGACAAAGCTTCATGCACTGCATCATAAGCCCTGCCCCATATCTTCTAAATAATTCTTAAAGCTAGACACAAGCATGGAAATATATTTTTCTCTCTCCCTAAGGTGTCCACAGGTAGAGGAAATGATAGAGAATGGTAACAGGTCTGTAACCAGCTTCAAAGTTTGTGGGGGGTATGGCTGCTTTCACATAACATCCTGAGACTGTCACAGCCTCAACAGTCAGGACAGACAAGGAAGTGTCTATCCTGCCACCTAGGTTCATTTGAAAGGTATGAGAAACCTCTTTTAAATGGAGGACAATTGTATTGATAACACAGTTACCCTTAAACTAGTATTAATAATAAAGTCTTAATCACCCTTTAAATCTGCAAAACATTTCCCCCTGATAGACAGATTCTTATACATCACAGTTCTTTCAAACCAAGTATATCCAACCTGTCTCTCCTGATGTATATAAACTACTACTCCCAGCATTCCAGGGATGGACATTCCTGCTACGTACTAACACCATGTATCCTGATGTCAGTAATAGGAATGTATTTAAATTTAGAGGGTCAGTATCTAACAATCCTTGATCTTTCTTGTGCTAACCGTGGAATGCTATGTAGAAATCTGTCCAGACATCAATGCAATGCTTTGTATTTTGCAATGCTCTCTGCAGTCCAGGCAGTGCCAGATTGTCATAATAATCACTTTGTGAAGCGAGCACAGACCGACCCTAGAACAAACTGCATATAGGCAAAAGGTCACTGCTTTTCAGACATTCTTTAGGGCTAGGCCACACTGCTGAGTTTTCCCACACACTAACGTTTGCACTTATAATCCATTAGCACGTGAGAATGGCAGAACACTGCATGTCGATGCTGCGACCCATTTTCAGAGCGCATGTGATCTTTTTTGGTGGATCCCATGTTCTCCAATTGCAGACTATTGCACGGATTGCAGCACAAACGATAATTCATGCGCGTTGCCACCCGGCATAGTTTGGCTTATTCCTGGCAACAAAACTAATCAACTCATTATTAGGCACATTCTGGGCAGCAGTGAAAGAAAATCCATTCTTTATTTGGATATTAACTGCCATCTGACTAGCCTTCAGGAAGATATTAAAGGAAAGCTAAAGAGAACTGACATTTTGCCCTAATGGATTACATCATTTCTAACAAGAAGCTGACTAAAGCCTCGTACACACGTGCGATCGTGGGTCCCGACCGGCGGGGCACAATGTGTCCGAACATTCGTCTCGGCTGATAATTGGCCCGTGTATGGGCACTTTATTGCCCCAAATGGTCGTTCGGTCGGGGATCGTTGCCCGACTGGCCTGGCAGATCTCCAAATGACCGGGGTCTCGGACCCACGATCAGACGTGTATAAGAACCTTAAAGGGACAGTTCAGTGGAAATGATCAATATTTATTAAATTGTTAGTTTGTGTAATGCCTTCTTAGTTATTCTACATATTCTCTTCCATTTTGAAAAATCAGTTGATTTCATACCCTTTGCTGTTCCCTGCTGTTGACATTTGTGAGCTGACATTTTAGGTTCTAACGGTCCTTCTTCTTCCCAGGATGCACCACATCCTTGGAATGTTCCTAACAGTGTTTTCTACTGATTGGCTGTTGGATGGGTCAAACATGCTCAGATCTCAACTGAGCAACTGAATCAACCCAGGCGCTGGGTCAAGGGCAAGACCATAACGGTCTCTATTAGTGGTCCTGCAAACAGGAAGTCAGTATTTCAGTTGCATTTATTTATACACAGACAAAATGCTGAATGGGCAGATTAAGGTCATTGGGATGAAAAAATACTGCTCTTTTTTCTGAAAAGCATATGTATTTGCACTGAACTTCCCCTTTAACTCTCTGCCTTGCATGCTCCTTATCACCAGTGCTTATTTTTTCACTTTTATATAATACTATTGATTTTGCCATTTACCATTTTGTAAATACCAGTGCTTTCCTCCCTGTTAGATTAGTGAACAGTCAGAGGGTGCCTATTTAAAACAAATGCAGCAAGGCTGAGTCAACAGTGATTTCAGATGTGATTTCACAGCAATTATTCAAGCAGCAAGATTTATATTTTAAATGATATCTCCACCATCACTTTTAACTTTTGCTGTAGTGTACGGGACACTATCCCACCCCCAACCGCCATGTTTGTATGCTAAAAAACTAATCAGTAATGTACTTACAGAGCAGCGAAACACAGATGTGGCTGCTGGCAGTACAGAATGCCAGGGGAACGAAGCTCTGTTATTACATTAGTGATAACTGTACATTACACGGTGGTTGGGGGTGGGCTACCTCCCCTACACTACAGAAAAAGGATTAAAAGGTATGGCACCAGGCAGCAAACGGATTTGGAGGGAGGGAGGGGGGGGTTAGGGCTCCAGTGGGCATGCCAGAAACCTCTGAGAGTAAAGATAAGAGACAGAAACCTTTTTACACACAGGAAGTCTCCTACTCTTCAATTTCTGGGAATTTGTCTAGACATTACAGGAGAACCATTTGGAGCAGGAATGTAAGGTAAGGATTTTTATATACTACAGAGCGGGGCCAGTAGTTGGGACATTTTTAGTTTGGGGGAGAACATGCCCTTAACTTTAGTTCTACTTTAAACTTTCATTACCAATACTTTTATGGTTGATAAACATAATTGTAGTGGTTTTGTGGTCCATTAAAATAATGGTATTAAAGTTCTTACGGTTTTGCCCCACTAGCGCATTTCGGACTGCGTTTTGCATTTTGTGAGTGCATGCCTGTGGTAGCCTATTGGAGAAGCCCCACTACTGAACATTACTGAAACGCTGCTCTGGCAGGCTCTGCCCCCTCCTCTCGTCGGCGACGAGGCCAATAGGAAGGCACGCTCTGCAACGAGCGTTGCCTTCCTATTGCCTCGTCGCGCAAGGAGAGAAGGGGGCGGAGCCTGCCAGAGCAGCGTTCAGTAACGCTGTGCTTTAACTTTCGTGAACCCAGGGGTGAGGACCTAGTGGTTCAGGTCCTCACCCTGGGTAAAAGGTACAGACCTAAGAAGAGGAGCGGAGGAAAGGTGAGTATAATTGTCCTTTAAATAAAGCTTTCCTGACAGTGACTGCGAAGATGCTAGTGATTAAAAATACCCACCTTTTTATGTAACAGAAATACACCTGTGTTAAATAAATTACTCCAATCAATACTCTCCCCTCAGCCACTGGTTCAGGCACGCTCAGTCTCATTAAAAACAGAAAGACAGACTTGAGCTGTCCAATCAGCTACTATAGTATTAGTTATGCGTTATTTTTAACATACATGCTTAGGCAGTCAGACTTAAAACTGCCTATACATCTTTCTTTTCTACCCACAGTCTACAGATCAAAATATTAACTAGTAGATCTGTCAGTAGAAAAAATGACCAGTCTGTTGTTCCATACTCCTAATCCTGCATTAGTCAACATACCTAGGGATGTTCCTGAGACATCTAATGACTGCCTGGGCCAATCATTTAGCAATTGACATTATGCTCTAATGTTGATCGCAAATAATTGGTAGAGGACAGGGAATGATAGCAAGTATGCCAGCTGGACGACCCGATATTTAGATCAATTCAATATTAAATCAAACTGATAGTGGCTCAGTGTATGGCTAGCATAATGATTCACTGCCACTTTAAATGAAATACATGAATAAACAGAGCAGCTTTAATAAGAAATGGATTAACTTGGACACAGCAGCCTCAATTCCAGAAGGAAGAAATGTGAGAAATTAGCTAGAACATGTTGGGGCAGTGCCCCGTAGCTAAGGGAGATCTGATTTATATTACCTTGTTCATTAGCTAGAGAGCAAGGGATACAGCAGTTTAGCGTACAAGAGGATGCAGACCAGGACCAGTCCACATCCCAGTACATAGACTGCCAGTCAGATATTAGAGCTCTCAAGAAGAGAGCAAGGGATCAAAGGTTTGCTTGGTTCTGCTTTAAAATAAAGCTATTTAAAGGGCATCTATAGTGGGAAAAAGAACTTTTTTTCTTTCTTTCCATGTGTTCTATAATTCCCTACAACCCCCAGAGTGTCTTCACTTTGTTTTGATTCCCTCTCTGTCCTGAGATACACCAGTTAGAAGAATACGAGATTGCATTCCTCTACTCCTACTTGGACTGTCAATCAAATCCCTGTGACATGATCCCCCCTCCCTGCTCTGTAATAAACATAGAGATAACAGCATTAGCAGGGGGAGAGAGGTAGCTTTGATGGTAGATATAAGGCTGCACTTGACCCCCCTTCTTAATAGCGTTTACTGATTGATGATGGGTCACAAAGTGAGAGATCGTAAACTGTACTGTTCTCCTTCTTCCATGTCTCCAGGACAGCTTGCTTTCTATTGGCCACAATGCGTGGGTGTGTTTTTCAGGATGTTGAAGTTTAACTCCTACTGCACATAAGTTTGTCGGTTAGCCGGAGTTGAGACATGGAGGAGGTAACAGAGGGGAGGGGGAAGGGGGGACACCATGGTTAAACAGAGTCACTGACATAGATAGGATTAAGGCAGCACAGAGTATGAATTCAACTTTGCAAAGGGGCAATGTGTTTTTTTCACTATAGATGCCCTTTAAACATACAACACGTAGCACTATTTCAGATCGAACTGTCCTTGAAGAAAGTCCAACAAAAACAAAATGATAATTTAAAAAAAAAAACACAAAACATTGCAACACATTTTACATGATCCGTAGATTAAAAACTATACTGTCTGCAAGACTGACACTCTGTACAGATAAACTGTGATTATTTTTTAAAATCTAATCAATGTACCTCTACACTTACAAAAGTCAATTAACTAAATTGTTGATAATCATGAATCGTGAATTACTTATTAACTCTGTACTGCAATTTAAAACTGATAGCACTTACTTATAATAATAAAAAATGAATGGATGTAGTGATCCATGTTCACATGAAATACATCAGGCACGTGTAAACAACTGTACTGGAATGAAAAGGAAAACTTACCCTGAACAAATAACCCTTAACCTTACTGCTGCAGAAAAAAGAAGCTTTTACAGAAACTGCCTCATTGACAAAAAAAACATGCTAAATTTAAAGGCTTCAGTAACCAATCTATCGTGAACTAAAGACTGGCAAATACACTGCGACTATCTGCCTCCTATACTCCGTATTGGAATCGATTGTTGCATGGGCCACATATAATGGTTTTATTAGCTCCCAAGTCCCTCTATAAGTAGTAAGGGCAAGGCCCCACTAGCGCGTTACGGATGGTGTTTTGCTATTTGATAGCACTAGAGGGAGAGCATGCCTGTGGTAGCCTATTGGAGCAGGCCAACTACATAGGCTGCGATTCCGTGCACTATGCGATCAATATTTTTGGTCGGTATTGCATGGGCTCCAATAGTGTTAAATTACCGGAAGTACAGGGCACGCACATGAAAGCACAACATTGAGATTGTGCATGTGTCCGTGCTCTGCTAGTTGGGCAATGGCCTAAAGGAAGCCAATAATGACCATTGGAATATTTCACCCAGACCAAATGACCCTGGTGTTGATATTGGTAGTTTGCATTGGAGGGCTGGGCCAGTAAGCAGAGGGACAATTTTCCCCTGGGCCACTCTTTGCTACACTAATTAGACCATATGTGCTGGTGTGTTGTCAAACAACAAGGCCACGCAGAATTGGACTAGCCTGCCAATAGTGCTAATAATGTTAAAGCTCCCCAATTTAATGCACTGTGAGATTCCTTCACTTGCTTGCAGTTAGGGTTAGGGATTCAAGCACCTGACTGCTCTTCAGTATTGTTGTTATACAGTAATTAACAGAACTGTGAGTGCAAATAAGTGAAGGAAACGAACCTGCTCGAGGACAAAAAAAATCTGGCAACCCTGGTCCCAGTCCTCCCCTAGTTCATCAGCAACATGGATTGTGTCTAAGGCAACACGGTGGCTCAGTGGTTAGCACTGATACCTTGCAGCACTGAAGTCCTGAGTTCGATTCCACCCTTGGACACATTTGCAAGGAGTTTTCTCCCTGTGCTTGCATGGGTTTCCTCCGGGCACTCCGGTTTCCCCACCATAAAGACATACTGATAGGTTGTATGTGTACATAAAGTGATTAGATTGTAAGCTCTTCGGGGCAGGGCCTGATGTGAATGTATACATGTAATTGTAAAGTGCTGCGGAAGATGTTGCTATATAAATCCACAATAATAATAATAATATAGCTTCCATGCCATAAAATTGCTGTTGGATCTGATGAGATTTGCCTAATTTTGGCATCTGATGTTGGGAAAATCCCATTGTGTATGGATACTAGGGTTGCCAGGCATTCCTAATTGGACGAGATTGTCCAGACTGCAGGGACAAAATCACTTACTGTCGGGGCTGAAATCCCGTCATAGAAACAGCCATGGCAGCCCCGCCGCTTTAGGGTTTTTATGCCTAAAGGAGTTGCCATTTTGGCACTGAAAAGTCACATGTGTTAATAAACACAATTTGCTGTAAAGACTGGTGTGCACTAATATCTTGACACTTTTGGTACTATACAATCAGATTGTAAAATCAGATTGGAAGGATTGTGTAGATACTATACAATCAGATTGGAAGGACTGTACAATCAGATTGGAAGGATTGTGTAGGTACTATACAATCAGATTGGAAGGATTGTGTAGGTACTATACAATCAGATTGGAAGGATTGTACAATCAGATTGGAAGGATTGTGTAGGTACTATACAATCAGATTGGAAGGGTTGTGTAGGTACTATATAATCAGATTGGAAGGATTGTACAATCAGATTGGAAGGGTTGTGTTGGTACTATTCAATCAGATTGTAAGGATTGTACAATCAGATTGGAAGGATTGTGTAGATACTATACAATCAGATTGGAAGGATTGTACAATCAGATTGGAAGGATTGTGTAGGTACTATACAACCAGATTGGAAGGATTATGTAGATGCTATACAATCAGATTGGAAGAACTGTGTAGATACTATACAACCAGATTGGAAGGATTGTGTAGATGCTATTCAATCAGATTGGAAGGATTGTTTAGATACTATACAATCAGATTGAAAGGATTGTACAATCAGATTGGAAGGATTGTGTAGGTACTATACAACCAAATTAGAAGGATTGTGTAGGTACTATACAATCAGATTGGAAGGGTTGTGTAGGTACTATACAATCAGATTGGAAGGATTGTACAATCAGATTGTAAGGATTGTGTTGGTACTATTCAATCAGATTGTAAGGATTGTACAATCAGATTGGAAGGATTGTGTAGATACTATACAATCAGATTTGAAGGATTGTGTTGGTACTATACAATCAGATTGGAAGGATTGTACAATCAGATTGGAAAGATTGTATAATCAGATTGGAAGGATTGTGTAGGTACTATACAACCAGATTGGAAGGGTTGTGTAGGTACTACCAATTTCAATCCAATGTGATGGTTCTGATAGGCAAAATTGGAGGTGCTCTATCCACAACCTGTGCCACTGCAGGTAAGTTTAATTAGATACATATAGTTCATAGGAAGGCACACTCCATATAGTATTTAAATAATACTCATTTATTTAGTGCTGAAAAACAATAAATGCCAAAATACACACAACGTTTCGGGGGTCACCTGAGGAAGGGGGTTGGACCCCCCGAAACGTTGTGTGTATTTTGGCATTTATTGTTTTTCAGCACTAATAAATGAGTATTATTTAAATACTATATGGAGTGTGCCTTCCTATGAACTATTTGTGTAGGTACTATACAATCAAATTGGAAGAATTGTACAATCAGATTGGAAGGTTTGTGTTGGTACTATACAATCAGATTGTAATGATTGTACAATCAGATTGGAAGGATCGTGTAGATACTATACAATCAGGTTGGAAGGATTGTGTAGGCACTATACAATCAGATTGGAAGGGTTGTGTAGGTACTATACAATCAAATTGGAAGGATTGTACAGTCAGATTGGAAGGATTGTATATGTCCTATATAATTAGATTGGAAGGATTGTGTTGGTACTATACAATTAGATTTGAAGGATTGTGTTGGTACTATACAATCAGATTAAAAGAATTGTCTTGGTACTATACAATCAGATTGGAAAGATTGTGTTGGAACTATACAATCAGATTGGAAAGATTGTGTTGGTACTATACAATCAGATTGGAAGGATTTTACAATCAGTTTGTAAGGATTGTGTAGATACTATACAATCAGATTGGAAGGATTGTGTATGTACTATATCAGATTGGAAGGATTGTGTTGGTACTATACAACCAAATTGGAAGGATTGTGTTGGTACTATACAATCAGATTGTAAGGATTGTACAATCAGATTGGAAGGATTGTGTAGGTACTATACAATCAGATTGGAAGGATTGTGTATGTACTATATAATCAGATTGGAAGGATTGTGTTGGTACTATACAATCAGATTGGAAGGATTGTGTTAGTACTATATAATCAGATTGTAAAGATTGTGTTGGTACTATACAATCAGATTGGAAGGATTGTACAATCAGATTGGAAGGATTGTGTAGGTACTATACAATCAGATTGGAAGGACTGTACAATTTGATTGGAGGGATTGTTCAATCAGATTGGAGGGATTGTGTTGGTACTATACAATCAGATTGTAAGGAGTCAATCACCTGTGAAACAGCCTAGTGCGCAATCGCAGACAAAGATCACAGTTACGCCAACGTAAACAGCACGTCGCTTCCGGGTCCCTTCCGTACAGATCATGCGCAGAGCGTTTATTCTGTTGGGAAGTCTTTGGTGATCCGGATCTGGATTCTATTGGCTTTCTTGCTTCACCATAGAGACTAGCGGCAAGAGCGGCCACGTTGAAAAAGTATTCGGACGTCACCATAGAGAGCACGCGCAACTTGTATATACAAAACGTTTGGATATCTCCGCAGTCTGGCGCTTTGGGAAAGAGAGTCCGGGAGGTGAGAACCAGAGACATTAGTAATGAGACCAGCACTGGGGTTGGTTTATCCTGTGCTGTGTAATGGGAACCGTAATACTATGGAAGCTGAGAGCTCGCGTGACTTCCCTGATCAAACATGCCAATAGCAATGCAAGTAAATACATGGCCAGTACAAACCTATGGGACGGGGATAGGCAACCAGTAAGATCTCCAGATGTTGGAATACCACATCTCCCAGCATTCCCTAACTAAAGAGTCCTTGTAGAAGAATGCTGGGAGTTGTAGTTTTAAACATCTGGAGATCTGCAGGTTGCCTATCCCTGCTATATACACACACCCATAAATTACCTGTTTATTACACCCATATATATGGTGCTTATTAATGTAATCAGGAATATTTGTCACTAAGTTATATAATCGGTGCTTGGTGATGTCATCAGTTCTTATCTATGACATCATGGATCATTGGTGCTGAGCTCATCGAGTGTCACATGACTGGGTGATCCTGGTGTATTATTAAAGTCTGCATCACCCATTATAAGGATATTAGGAGTCCTCAGGCGTGTACTCTTTAGTAGTCATGGAATTCCAAGGTGATTTCTAATACCATTATAATACATAAGGCTGGGGTTTTAGAATGGGGATGTGCAGTGGTGTAAATCCTTATTACAATCAATCTGTGACTTCCTGTATACCACTGCACTTCCCCCTATCTCTCTCCCTCCCTGTATTAGTCATTTATATAGCAGTTTTTTCAGTATATAAATAGTTCATTGCCATTATTAAAGGAATGTAAAGGAAGGACCGAGCATCGACTCTCTCACCCTCTATCCCCATCCCATTTGTTTCAATGATTAAGTTATGATGTAGATGAGGAGCAGACGTCTTCCTGTGGGTCATAAGGAATTGAACCGGCTGTTCATTCCTCCTTATCTACATAGTATCTCAATCAGTGAAGCAAACTGGACGGGGAGAGAGGATGAGAGAGCTGATGCTTGGTCCTTCCTTCCTTTACTTTCCAATAGGAACTGCAATTAACTATATACTAAAAAGGGCTTCCCATTTAAATTATTAATACAGGAAGGTCGAGAGTGTGTGTCTGTTGTTTTTATTTTCTTTTGCTGGCCTTATGTATTACATGAAATAATTCACTACCTACTGTGTAATATAAGGATTTACTTTACAACTACCTTGTGCTTCTATATGGTCATGGAACGCCTCGATAGTGTAATATTACACTGTAGGTAGCGTATTATCCTGTGTATATGGTGCTTATTAATGTAATCCGTAATATTCATAGTTATATAATCAGCGCTTGGTGATGTCATCAGTTCTTATCTATGACATTGGGGATAATTGGTGCTGAGCCCATCATGTGTCACGTGACTGGGGGATCCTGGTGTATTATTAAAGTCTGCATCACCCATTATAAAGGTGACCAAAAATTAGGCCAATTTCATGTACAATCCGACATTTCCACTGATTGGACAAAAAATTGTACATTCTACCAATCCTATTATGCGACATAATGCATAATTACAATCGGGAAAGTTGTTTAAGTTGATTGGTAAAATGATTGTAGAGTTTTCTGAAGTTCCAAATAAATGTTAATGTAATGTAACCTGACAATAGGCAACATTTGACATTAATCACAAAACAAATTGAATGTTGTACAATATATATAGCACATCTTAGTACAATTAGCATTGTACATCTGTCTATCAAAGTATCGGTCAGTTTAAGATCGTAATTACTATCTTCAGGATATTAGGAGTCCTCAGGCTTTTAGTAGTCATGGAATCCCAAGGTGATTTCTAATAGTTATATTTTGCTATTGGGAGTTAATTATGCTGTGGAATATCTCCTGGTATTTACTCTTGGCCTTGATACTGGGGAAATATTACACTAACTAACCCCAGTGGCGGAGGGCGTGGCAGAGGTCTGGTGATGTCACACAACCTACTGGAAACAGGAAATTTGAACATTCACCCCAATGTAATTTATCAGAGGCTGCAGCCAGAGATGTGATTGACGGCTCATTTTAAATTAAACACTGCAGGATTTCATTTAACCCTAACTTGTTTGGAGACCACAGTTGCCCTTTAAGAGACAAAAGAAAAATGAAGACCAACATTGACATGTTTCTGTATGCTTAATGCTTGTGACACAGCAAATAACACATACATTTAGAAAACATACATTGTTGTTGTTACCTGCAGTTTACCTTTAAAGTAGATTATTAGATCAAAAGACATTTTCCCCAGACATATAGCCAATACATTGCTGATTAAAACAGTGCATTGCTTGCCTTTCTTAGTCCTTTTTAAACAAAGATAAATTAGGCATGAAGTCAGAAAAATTGTTCACAGCAGCAGCGCTGCAGCAACTTTCATTTGCACTTCCTCCTTTCTTACCCTTAACACACTGTGGTTCAAAGTAGAAATTGTTTGGCTTAAGCTCTTCTTTGGTACAGAATGCTGACATTTTCCCACTAGGAGAGGTGAGTTAAGGTGTATAGTCTCTGTTAAAACGGGGGTCTAGCTTGTGGCTTTCCAGATGTTTGAAAACTACAACTTCCAGCATTATGCAGCAAAGAAATGCATCACCCCTATTACACGTTTAAGCAGCTGAAATCACTTACTCACATTTACAGCCGTGCTGCCCTCCCTTAAATATCACACAGCAAAATGAGTGCTAAAAGCCCGCCTTCTATAGGGCCCAGTGCTTTGATTAACATATCACTTGTCATTGGCTGGTGGGAATGTCAGTTACAACCTCTCCTCCTCTGCCATTCAAGCAAACTTTAAATTGCTAGGATACAGCCTACATAATCAAGCTGATCAAGGGTGGGTGGAGGAGTTTTCTCACATGCTAGCTTTGAGTGACAGAGGCAGACATATTGGTTACACCCCCATCACAGCATGGCTAATTGAAGGCAGAGAGAGGCCTCGGAATCAGTAAATAAATGTATGGGGAGGGCTACAAACCTTTACTCATTTTAGCAACTAAAAAAAATGCATTGAGGCAATAGTTATCCTTTAAGTTAATGATGACACTTGATATGGTTGGATTACCAGATCTAGCAGGATATTGCTTGCCTTTGGAGAAAGGTGGTAATGTACAATCTCTAGCTCTTTACTCTGGTGAAGGGGATTATTCTTTTCTTAACACTTTATCAATAACACTGTATCAATGGTGTGTAATCTTCAGAACTAGATCTTTTAATTTATGATTTTATTCAAATGTTATTTCTTGAAAATGAACAGAAAATGATTAATGCTAAATCTTTCAATTTTCAGGTAAACACATCCCCTCTTTCTAGGACAAGTTTTCTTTACATACACACGTACCGCTGGCCACCCTACTTAATTCAATATGCCGGCTGCTGTGGTAGATAATAGCCAAGTGATATGTGAGGTGTGGGCTGTTAACTTGGAGGAGGAAATGAGAAAAATTAGGGAGCTTGTTCGAACATATGGCTATATAGCAATGGTAAGTCTACATGAATTGCAGTCTTGATTGCAACTGAGCTTATGAAGGCCATACACTTGTCAACTTACATATCAACATTGTGCCTACTGCCTGGGCCAATCAGTTTGTAGTTTGCATTTAATCACAAAGTGAGTGGTTCAGGCTGAGGAATGTCAGCAGGTCTATCTACTAAATGACCCTTTATTAGATTGAATATCAATTTGCCCTATTATTGGGGCAGTGTATGGCAAGCATCATTCTGAAATATATATTGTGATTTTTCTCACTTTCTGAAAATAATATTCATAAATGAAATGACTCATTTTTTTTAAAGCTTCTTTTCTACATTAAAAAGTGGTATAAAGTGATTTGTAGTGAATGTTCCTTTAAGGTTTATATGGGCTCTGTACAATACTGCAGTGCTTATATTGTAGCAGATTTTTCTGTACACACCACTTTAACTTGTCTGCACATGTACAAGCACACATCTTAGAGGAAACATTGTAATGCATTAAAGGTTTATTGCCTCTGACTGTTTTCTTGTCCTCTAAATTTTGACATGAATACCTGGAGTTGTGTAGGGCTTATGTAGTAATTAAAATATCAAATACATGTGTCAGTTGGTGACGGATGCTTTTGGTATTTTCTTTTCTATACCATCTGCCACTTGCATAGTTATAGATCCTGTGTTCTTGTATTGGTAGCGTTGCTGGGCCACAAGCCAGGACAGGAATGAAACAAAGTTGTATTTGGTCAGTTATTTTAGTTTAAAATTTTACCAGTGGAACATTTTTTTCCAGCCCTGATCAATAAAATATTGCAGTAAAAGTTTGACAGGGTGATGTTATAATACAGTCCAAGGAACACTCCAGCACAACGGTGTTGGCTGTATGCCAGACAAGTAGATAGGTGCAGTTCCCCTAGCCCTCCCCTCCAAGGGCCAGAAAGTTCTCTAGCACAAGAAAGATATGGGGAAGCACACTAATCAGGTGAATTCACAACTATTTATTGTAACAACACATACAATGTTTCCGGACGCCCTGTCCCTTTCTCAAGTATAACCAGAGTGATCAAAACAACAAACATTTAAACCCTCAGGCTCCACCTTCAAATCATGTGATATAATGAGTGACAACCCAGGGGCCCAAAGTGAGGCTACCCATACAGTACATGAAAATACAAAGTGCAATGCCGCAAAAAAGTGCTGAGTTTTATAAATACGTAATATAAAGTGAATCATAAAATCTAAAATCCAAAAGAGCTGTGTGTATCATCATTAAAAACACATAAAACAACATAATAACAATATCCAAGCCAGGTGGCATAAGTGAAGTTCATCAGATGCATGTGTCAGTGACGTAAGTGACAGGAATAAAAGACATCAGTGACGAGTAAAAAACACAAGTGTCCATTAAAAGCAAATACTAGACTCAAAATAACGTCTTGTAAACATTGTTTCATTGTTATAGATAAACTATCTCAGAATGATACTCTTATTCTTGTCTGCGTCCTGTAGATGGCAGTATTAGACCTGAGAGAGAATACACAAATAAGATCCAATTATTGATCTGCAAATTGCACAATATAAATAGTCTAATATCTGGTTATAAGGACTAAAAAGGTGAACCTATGCCTAAATAAAGCTATTGAGCCCTGCTTCCTCATTCATACCAATAGGGAATAGCGTTTGCAGTTTGTCAATCCAGATTGCCTCTTTTCTTTAGAGGGCTTTTCTATAGTCGCCCCCCCCCCCTCTTATTAGGTTTTACCACTTCAAGTATTTGCAACTTTAGTTGGGAGGCTCGATGCCGATTCTGAAAAAAGTGCCTGCTCACAGGCGTCTCATACCTAGATGTGTGTACTTGCTAATGTCCCTTTTGTGTTTGCCCATGCGAATCTTAGCTTCTCTTTCTGTCTTTCCTACGTACCCCTTCCCACATGGACATTTGAGAAAGTACACTAGCCCTTTAGTCCTTAACTGGAATTTTGAAACCTTTACTGGGATGATATATGACATCTCCAGGGATAATGGCATTACACACACCACATCTCCTACAGGGAAATGTACCGGCCTTAAGTGGGCCTAGGAGAAAGCTTTTCTTTTCCACTGTGGTGTCTAAGTCTGCATGGACTACCTGATCACCTATGCTTCTTGATCCTTTATAAGAAAACAAAGGAGGAGAGGAAAAAATATTGCCAAACGTAGTGTCACTCTGCATTATTCTCCAATGCCTACGTACAATTTTGCGTATTTCTGCAGCGTGTGTGTCAAAGGTGGTTACCAGTGGTATTCTATGGTTCTCTGCTCTTCCTTTTTTATCCTGTAGGAGGGAGGATCTTTCTATCCTCGTGACTTTCTCACAGTCCTTTTCAACCTGGTTCAATCTGATCTGGCATTGGTCACTATCACTTACGATTCTCCTGACTCTCAGAAACTGACTGTATGGCAGGCCCTTGGTGGTGCCTGCAGGATGATGGCTACTTGCCAAAAGAAAGTTATTCCTGTCAGTCGGTTTAACGTAAATGTCCGTGACCAATACACCATTCATGTTCAAGATCAGAACATCGAGAAAATTCATTTGCTGCTGGTTCTATGATAATGTGAACCTGTCGATGGGCAGTATTCATAAACTTACACATTTCTAGTAAGGATGCTAAGTCACCTTCCCATATGAAGAAAATATCGTCCACATACCTTGTGTACCCTTTCATTTTGTCTTTGAATAGTGCATTCTGCTGAACATACCTTTTTTCAAAACTGGCCACATATAGATTGGCATAGGTAGGGGTAAAATTAGCACCCATACTGATAGTAAGTTTTGTCGAAGCGAAATACATTTTTTGTCCAACATATATACATCAGGTCAAGAATCAAATAAATCAATTTTACATCATAACCCCAATCGAGTAATGCATTCTCAATCACCTCCATCCCTGCGGCATGTGGGATGGGGGTGTTAAGAGATTCAATATCCATCGTGCAAAAAAAGGCACCCTCCTGTATCTGACCATGCACTGACACATGCATCTGATGAACTTCACTTATGCCACCTGGCTTGGTTATTGTTATTATTATGTTGTTTTATGTGTTTTTAATGATGGTACACACAGCTCTTTTGGATTTTAGATTTTATGATTCACTTTATATTATGTATTTATAGCACTCAGCACTTTTTTGCTGCATTGCACTTTGTATTTTCATGTACTGTATGGGTAGCCTCACTTTGGGCCCCTGTGTTGTCACTCATTGTATCACATGATTTGAAGGTGGAGCCTGAGGGTTTAAATGTTTGTTGTTTTGATCACTTGGTTGTACTTGGGAAAGGAACAGGGCGTCCCGAAACGTTGTATGTGTTGTTACAATAAATAGTTGTGAATTCACCTGATTAGTGTGCTTCCCCATATCTTTCTGATGTTATCATACACAGAGAACTCTTCCTAACTTTCTCGTACCCGCAATGCATTTATCAGATTTATTGTATCACAGGAGTTAAAGGGTATGTCCTCCCTTCTAAAAAATTTTTTTACATAACATTCCCCCTGTCCCCCCAGCCCCAACTGCTATATTTGTATTATCAAAAAATGCCCAAAACATTACTTACCTTCCCTCTTTCCTCCGCCGCGCTGCCAGGCCCTCTGCTTGCGAGTAAATGCAAGCAGAGGGGCGGGACCGGCAGTCGCGTCTGTGATTGGCTGAGCGGAGGAAAGAGGGAAGGTAAGTAATGTTTGGGCATTTTCTAATAATACAAATATAGCGGTTGGGGCTGGGGGGACAGGGGGAATGTTATGTAAAAAAATTTTATACTAGGGGGAGGGAATCCTAATCGGGAGGGTGAGGAAGGGAGAGGGAGAGGGAGGGGGAGAAGGGCTGCAGTACGCATGCCAAACTTCTCCCGGAGGCCAGATAGGAGGCAGAGTCCTATATGGACTCTGCTATCCTCCTGGTGGGCAGTTTTTGGGACTTTGGGGGTGGCTACAGGAGAACCATATGGAGCTGGGATGTGAGGTAAAGATTTTATTACACTACATGGTGGGGCCATTAGTTTTGGGGATTATTGTTTTGGGGGTGGACATGCCCTTTAAATTGAAACACGTTATGCCTTTTTAGTGCATTGTGTGTGCATTGGTGTTTACAGATAGTTTTGGAAAGGGTGCAAGTTCTTTAAAAAGTGTGCAAAACCTGTGCTAACTCGGTGTTACACCAGGTAAACATGGGTTTTTCACTGAGAGTGATGGTGCACAATGATGCATTGTCCCCTGTATGTTTTGTTGATCTATTTGTTTTATTGCACTGTGTAACAGAACACATGAAAGCCATTCATAGCTTGTGGCAGACTAGCCGTAAACATCATAAGACCAGTGCAGTTTAGTTGACTTGGTAGTTCTGCCATTGATTTTTACTTGTTATATGTTGTTTTCTAAGGACACAGAGTTTCCGGGTGTGGTTGTAAGACCCATCGGAGAGTTTCGAAGCACTATAGACTATCAATACCAACTGCTGCGCTGTAATGTAGATCTTCTCAAAATCATCCAGCTTGGACTAACTTTTACGAATGAAAAGGGGGAATACCCTCCTGGGATCAACACTTGGCAATTCAACTTCAAATTCAACCTCACGTATGTTTTTCTTAAGCCATTTTTATGTACAATGACTGTTTATAAAGAAGGATATCCTACAACACTAGGCTTTAAATTTTCCATTTACTGTGCAGTTAAACCCCCAACACTACCCCTTCCTTTTGTTGTACATAAAATCTCAACACTGGGGTCCATTAGTTGGCCTGCAGAAAGTTGTGCTTGCTGGTCCAGCCCTGTCCCCTGCTTGTTTCCAAAGCCTGGCCTATGGGAAAACGATTTGCAAGAGTCCCTGTCTCATAGGCCAGGCTCTGGACAGAGGGAGGGGTGGCGTCTAAGCTTACCAGTTAGTGTGGCATTCTGTATGTATTGTAGGTGATCCAATATATCTAAATTTCAGTGGAAACCTATTTGGAATATTTTTTAACCTGCAGTCTGGTCACTTCATGGGGGGCCCTAAGCGTAGGCCAGGTTGGCCACCCCTGCCCTAAACAAACCAGTAATTAGCACGCAGCCCAAATGTGAAGGCCCGATGGCCAAGAGTGCGTCGACAGATGATTCAGCCGTTTGTCTCGCGTGTGGCCGCTCAGTCGGGGGTCTTTTCATGCCTTGTTAACACGTTCGTACATGTATATGAAGCTTAAGGCCAAACAAGAGAAAGCATAAGAAGAACAATACTGAACATGGTTTTTGTGCTGCCATCTTTGCCAGTTTTATTTTAATTTATTCTTTAACACTGTGTTTGTTCTATTTCTTACAGTGAGGATATGTATTCTCAAGACTCTATTGACTTGTTAGCAAATTCTGGTCTTCAGTTCCAAAAACACGAAGAAGAAGGCATTGATACACTTACTTTTGCTGAGCTGCTCATGACATCAGGGGTTGTGCTGTGTGATAATGTAAAGTGGCTTTCTTTTCACAGGTAAGGTTCGGCATTGATGGAAGTTTCTGGTTCTTATTAACTCCATTTACCTTGGCAAACAGATTCTAAATCCCAAGTATAAATTAGCTTTTCTGCTTTGCTGTTTTAGTAGACATCAGTTGCTCATTGCTCTCATTTAGGTAGGTATTAGGTAGTGTACCCTGTGTGAGACCCAATCACAGCATGCCGGCCTCTTTAATTACCATGGAACTCTGGACTCTGCACATGGGGGCGTTATTTTATCAACTGTTTTGAAATCAATCATTTGGGTATCAAACACATTATTGCAGATCTGACCATTCCAAGGGCCAGTGGTCAGTATCAGCATTGTGCTTCTTCATAGCTTTGTTACCACCCTAAAATTGAAGATATAGCCGCCAGGATCCTGGCACAGTCAGTTCAAGGCTGCTTAGTCACACACGGATGTCACATTTTCTAGTCTGTAACTATTAAAGGGTATGCCCAGGCAAAAAATATCTTTAGCTATAAATGATCTCCACATCCCCAAACCCCACTTTCACATTAACAATAATTTCCAAATATGCCACTGAAGGGACTTACCTGACCCGTTCCCTTGCCACCTAGGTGCTGCCCCCTTCTCCTGTTTCAAGCAAAAACAGAGGGTTTCTGCACTGACAGACGCTCTTCTTCATGGTCAAAGCTGTCAGCTGCAGAGCAGAGGAGGAGCAGGGAGGGACTGGGTCGGGTAAGGAACTTCAGGGGCATATTAGGGAAATATTGCTAATGCGAAAGTAGGGTGAGGGGGGTGGAGATCATTTATAACTAATTATTTTTTGCCTGGACATGGCCTTTTAAAGGTTGTCCATTCGCAAAACGGATATGCCATTATTCAATTTAATTGAAGAATAGAGGTAAAGGAGCTACATCTTACCTCTCGTTCTTCGATTTATCCATCAGGAGCAGGCAGGGAACCCAGCATGTGCGTATAGTACAAAGGTGCGTGGATGATGCCAGGACCTGTCAGAGGTAGCAGCAGAGGAGAGCGGTCACAGGTAAGCTGGGTTCCCTGCCTGCTCCTGATGGATTAATTAAAGAACTGGAGGTAAGACATAGCTCCTGTATCTGTTCTTCAATGAAAGTTAGTAATGGCATGTCCGTTTTGTCAAAAGTTCTGTAAATGTATTTTGAACTTTATTGCATCTTCTGTTGCAGTAACATGAAAGACTTTTTGTTTCCTCAAATCTAAAGCAAGTTTTACACAAAACCCACAGTAACCCCATACAGCGTTGGTGTTGGTGTTAGCAGTAATGCACATAGCACCTAAACTGCACCCCCCCCATATGTCTCACTGTACTGAAGGGTGTGTAGTTAGATGTACATTACTGCCCATTTACTGTTGTTATTAACTTGTTGTTTAGTGAGTCAGGGATTAGCTTCTAAATTAGTTCTGGGGCAAAATAATAGGATTTGTCCTGACTGAGAATAATATGTATTAGAGCTAGCAAAGTGTTTGTACACAGGTGATAGATCTCTGTAATAAGCGCTTCTTTTCTCACATATACTAATGCTAGGAATTGGTTGTGTAGTTGTGGAATGCAGCTATACATAAAAAATTGAAAATAATGACAAAGAAAATATAAAGAAATTAACTGTTAAAATGGGAGAGGCCTTATAGTTTGGCCAAAATTAGCCACATAAAATGTCACTGTTTAATAAAAAAATGTCCCTAAAATAGTTTTTGGAACAATTGCAACTACATGTTGCATGCGCGGTAGGGAAAGCACCTGGCTCGTACACGGTAGAGGAAGCTCATGACGTGTACACGGTAGGGGAAAGCACATGTCGACCCACAAAATTATCGGGCTTGGTGGTCCGAACATCGCAGGAACAATGCAGTAATGTCTGGAGGTAAGTAGTTTATGGCCAGCATGAAGTTGCACACGTCAGATCATTAGGATTGATAGTTACATGATCGGGTCCAACAATCCTATATCTGATGACCCCCAGCAAGCCTGTTCTTTGAAGAGAGAACAGGAGAACAAAGGCTGTTGCTCCTTGACACTGTTTGGCAATCCATCTGAATGGGTCCCTTGGCAATGTTGGATGGAGCCTGCACACACTATATTGTCAGGTAAAACTATTTATTATCCATTTCTAATCTATTTATCTTTTTTCCTCTCTCTGACAGTGGTTATGACTTTGGCTACATGGTGAAACTCTTAACAGATTCAAGGCTTCCTGAGGAGGAGCATGAATTTTTTCACATCTTAAATCTCTTTTTCCCATCTATCTACGATGTCAAGTATCTGATGAAGAGCTGCAAAAACCTTAAGGTGTGGTAGTGCTTCACAAGATAGTTTTATCTTTTAGATATGTGAAAAGCTTTTCTGATGTGCACCTTTTTGAACTGGTCCCTTTTTTCTCTGTATTTAAAGGGGAACTAAAGTCACCAGACACATTCACAAAGATACAAAAAGCTGTGTCTTACCCTACCCTTTGCTGTTGGATGATTTATAAAATTAACCTGTGGGTACTAGGGGACAGCTCCCATAATGTATCTCTTTGGGTCTGCTGGGAATCTAAGTGTATGCCCTATATTTCTGAACATGCTCTCTAATGCACAGCAGACTAATACAAGGTAGCGGCAGCTTTTAAAGCCGACAGCCAATCACATTAGAGCACAGAAACTTCCCTCTGTTAGGCACAGATCATGTTACACTAACACGGAGATCCTGTGTCTCAACATTGTAGTGTGTTTGCTTTTACAAAACCCCAATAATTTCAGATAACATAAAAAAACTGAAAAGTAATCTTTGTAGTCTATTTCCTATCCAGTATGAAGGCAGAAACATAACTAAGGTTTATTAATAAGTTTGGTGGGGTTGTACCTGTAACCTCATGGATTTTTTATATTATAATTACTTCTTGGTTGCAGAGTCCACTTCACACATGTACGTAAATACAAATTACTGGAGTAGTATCCTGCAATATATAGTATTAGGGATTGAAAGCTTTCCTTTTAGGAGTAACAAAAAGTTCAATTCTTTAGAGGAAGCATATTAACTACTTTAATAATGCATACACAATAACATTCCTACTTTTAATTATTCTAGCTGTGATAAGTATTATGTCTAGCATAGGTTTTCAGAGATCAGCAGAGCTATGCTGTATCCAATCAAGCACTGTTGCCAATACTGTTCTTATACCTCATTGATTGAAAAGCAATTTACAGTTCTACTGATCTGTGAAAATGTTTTATTTACTGCATTGTCCATGACTAATGGCGCAAAGCGAATAATTAAAAGAATCTTATCAATCGCCCTTTTAAATTAGTTCTTATACAAACACCCAAAACTGCAAAAGTCTGAAACACCATTTAGAAAGATAATCTACTTCATTTTAAGAATCAGTTTCTGAACTAATGATAGAGATAATTCCATGTAAGGTATCATTTGCTTTTGTACTGGATCTGTGTGTATGGGCTAACAATCTACCCTACAAATGACTAGAATTCTGTGCTGAATGCAACCAAGGCATTTCTGGGAGTTGCAGTTTCTAAACA
Source organism: Hymenochirus boettgeri (assembly GCA_019447015.1). Taxonomy (NCBI): domain Eukaryota; kingdom Metazoa; phylum Chordata; class Amphibia; order Anura; family Pipidae; genus Hymenochirus; species Hymenochirus boettgeri. The sequence goes on from CM033471.1 coordinate 33,149,178, forward strand.
CCTGGAGCCAAGGTCTAGAATTACATTGTGATACTAGAATACTAGAGTAGGGCCACTAATGCCTGTTTTCTCTTCTAGCATTCACAAACCCTTTTACTAGGTTTAATTTTTTTTTACCTATTGCTAGCTAGTTAAATCGTGTGCCTACCGGGAGTTTTCTGGGGATGGTCTTTTTATGTTATGGCTGTATTTGTATATGCAGTGGCGCATCCCTTGTCTACGTTATTCTAGGTTTTGACTTTTGTCGTCCTACCTAAGCAATTGGTTTACAAAAATATTAATTAGACAAGAGCATCACACTAGTGTTATAATGTAAAGTTGTGTCCTGAATCAAGGACAGGGTTTAGTTATTATGGTACCAAGAGCCCAAAATGTGCTGCAAAAAGTGTAGTTTGGCATTGCCCTGCTAGGCACAGGACAGGATTGACACATTGTTATTAAAAAATATTCATATTCCACGGTCGTGTTGGTTACAAAAGCAATATGCGTGTTTTGTTGTTGAAACTTCACATAACCGTATTTACTCGAGTAGAAGTCGAGGTACCTATTTTTATCTGAAAAATTTACACTACTGCCTTCTGATTTAGTATTTTTGTGGCTTAAGTTGCCCTTTAAATGGACAGCAGAATTCTTAGACATTAATCCCATACAGTAATAGCCAAATCCAGTACCAGTAACTCCCAATTCCTTGGCACTCCAGATGTTTGGAAACTCCCAGCATGCTTTGGTTGCTGGGAGTTGTAGTTTCTAAACATGTGGAGTGGCAAGGTTCAATAAACTTAATTAAGCTTGCCATCATTTACAATTCTACTGGCCCCCATATAGTTAAGGGCACTCTGACCCCCTTATAGTAAAAGGCTCTCTGACCCCAATAGTTAATGTCACCTGAGAGTTGTAGTTTCAAGCTGTCACTTGCATTGAACTAGCAGCCATTTTGCCCTAAACTGAGAAGACCCATCAGATTTACAGCCTCCAGATGAGCAGTGACAGTGCTTCCTGCTACAGGAAGCCGGAAGGGGTGTAAAGGCAGATCAGCTCCTGTTTCTATGCAGGTGAAGGAGTTTTTTTAACACAGCACCACATACTGGTTACTATCCGCAATTGCAGCATTTGGAGCTAAATTAGGACTTGACCCGAGTATAAGCCGAGGTTAGGTTTTCAGGCTAATTTTAAAGCATGAAAATCTCGACTTATACTCAAGTATATACAGTAATGTCTGTTTCTGTAGATGTACCTTTTCATTTGAAATAATTATTCATATTTCATATTTAATTTTTTGACTGTTTATACTTTTCTGTGGTTTTTATTAAGGGGGGTTTACAGGAGGTTGCTGACCAGCTAGACCTTCAGAGGATTGGAAGACAACATCAGGCAGGCTCAGACTCTCTATTGACAGGGATGGCTTTCTTCAGGATGAAGGAGGTAAAAGCCTGGACTCTTATATATTTCCTTGTCTCTATCTTTTTACTTGTTGTTATCCCTTTTAATAAATGAACAAAACATATCTGTAGCCTTCTACATTACATTGTATTAAAACGATAATCTAACACTTTACCTGACTCCCTCCTAGCTTTATTGTAATTGGAGTCTGCCTGCAAAGGAATTGGTAGATATATTTTTATAACTTTATATTGATTGTTGAATGTGACAATGATTGGTCAGTGATTGAAGCTTGGTAATTGCAATTTTGCTTCCTTGTTATGTATCCTTTAATATGTTTTAACAGGTAAGAGATGCACAGATACCGTATATACTCGAGTATAAGTTGAGATTTTCGGGCTTTAAAATTAGCCTGAAAACCTAACCTCGGCTTATTCTCGGGTGAAGTCCTAATTTTGATCCAAATGCTGCAATTGCAGATAGTTACCAGTAGGTGGTGCTGTTAAAAACAAAATCCTTCACCTGCATAGAAAGTTACAGGACCTGATCTGCCTTTACACTCCTTCCTGTAGTCTGGCTGCTGGACTCACTCAGCACTGGCACTGCTCATTTGATGGGTCTTCTCAGTTTGGGGCAAAAAATAGCTGCTAGTTCAGTGCAAATGACAGCTTGGAACTACAACTCTCAGGTGACATTTTTTACTATGTGGGGGTCAGAGGGCCCTTTACTATATGGGGATATGGGGGTCAGGAGAATTGTAAATGATGGTACAATTGCCACTGCACATGATTAGAAACTACAACTTTCCACTTGCCACTCCACATGTTTAGAAACTACAACTTCCAGCTACTAAAGCATGCTAGGAGTTGTAGTTTCCAAACATCTGGAGTGCCGAAGAATTGGGGGTTTCTGGTACTGGATTTGGCTATTACTGTATGTGACTACTGTATGGGAATTCTGCGGTCAATTTAAAGGGTAACTTAAGCCTCAAAACAATACTGAATCAGAAGGCAGTAGTGGTCATAATTTCTACCCTTGGCTTTTACTTGAGTCAATCAGTTTTTACAATTTTTTCAGGTAAAAATAAGTGCAGAGACTTTATTTAAATTTATATAAATTAGCAGAGAAAGCCAGTGCAGCTGTATTCTTGCCATCATAGAAGAGTGTTGCAAAAACAGTGGTTCCCTCATAGCAGATCAAAGAAGGGTCTTTCCCACCACTGAGCTTCCACCCAAAGCCATAATTCAGTAGAATAAAAACAAAAAATAATGAACACAATGCAAGATGTTTATTATTGGTGCTGACTTTAGTTTAATTGACAGGAATTGCTTTCCTGAGTATTTTTTCAATTTACTTTAATTATATTTTTTATATAGTTTTGAAGATATTTACATTTCTATGTGTGATATGGTAGCAGCATCACCAGATCCCCTGTACTTCCTGCTCTGTAACAGTTAGTCAATCTGTCCTGTGTCTCCTCCTCCCCCTTGCAGCCCCCCTGGTCCCTCCCACTCATGGACCCCTGCTCTGAAACCATGTGACAATCCCTTTATCTCCTCCATTAAAAACAAAAATGTTCACACATTACACACACTGCCGTGCGCTGTGCTGCCCTCCTCTTCCATTTCAGTCATTGTAATTTGATCTCTTCCTGGTTTCTTCTGCTTTCTCCTGAACTGAGCATGTGCCAACCTCAGATTAGAATGAGGAAGTAGTATTTGTGACCGCAGATTCAGAACCTCCCACCCCCTAACTTTCTGATCAGAGATTTGTTAATATCTTGGGCTGTGCAGCACGTAGAGAGGTGGTTGGTGGCTCATTTTAAAGGAAGGAACCTGTCCTTTCATTTAAAATCTTTAATTTATTTGGAAACCACAGTTCCCCTTTAAATGGTGATGGTATTCATGTGTCAAGTCAATCACTATAGTCCTTGTTGGTATTTATGTATGCACAACACCCTAAGGTCAATAAAGCCTATTTGGATACAAGGTGAGAAGATTACATTATTTAGTGGTGTTAACATTATTTCCTTGGGTTTTTTTTGGTTGAATTATAGGAACAATATTATGAGAATATGGCTTTGTGTAGAAATGGACACCGTATTTGTCAGCTATGAGGTCTTAAAATTGTCCTTGTCCCCTCTTAGCACCCTAATGTGAGAGGGTTCTGTCTTCTAACTTTACAATGTCAAATTTTTCGTTCTTTGATTTTTTTATTTTTTATTATAGTTATTTTTTGAGGACCACATTGATGATGCAAAGTATTGTGGGCGCCTCTATGGACTGGGTACAGGGGTGGCTCCAAAATCCAGCGAGGAAGCAGAGGAGAAGATAAGCATCATGTCTCTTATCAACAATGGACAACAGTAAAATGTCATTCCGTTGACCATAATTGGCTTCCTCCAACAGGTTGCATCCTTTTATCGACAGCAGCCCTGTCTAGTGGTGGGACCTTATCCGTTTTGTCACCCAGTTTCTAAAATCCACAGTCTCTCTCCAAAGAACTATTATGACCGTAAACAGCATTGAGAGTAAAAAAAAAAAAGAGAGTCCTCTGCTCAGTCATTGCATTAACTTTGTTTTAAAATCTTCACTGCAAAAAGGTCTGAAATAAACTGGCTGAACCATTTTCATATTAGGGGGTTTCTCATCGATGGCAGGTTACTTGGGAGAAAGGGCCTGCAAAAGTATGTTTATATGCTTGGTCATTTTGGCATGTGTCTTCATCAGAAGTTGCAAACTTTCCATTGCTGTCCATTATCTGGTGTGGTTCTTTTAAAAATCAGAACTACTGAGTGCTTGAAAATCAACGTTTGTCCCTGTTTGTATTCACTGCCACAGCAAACCACCTTCCTGCTTTAAATGAAATAAACAAGTATGGGGGGATGTAAGGCTGAGCAGATAGATTGGGAATGATTCCAGTTCGATATTCAGACAATAAATGTCTATGTTGCCTTTGGAACAATAGGGAGTAGTCATGGGGAATTTAGATTTATCTAGTAATATAGATAAAGTTTGCCCAAGTCCATTAAACAATCGATGCTCATCGCATGTTCTTTTTAAGTTGCACAAGACCAATTATATTCTAAATTCTTATTGGTTGCTTCTCCTGGAAAAGTCCCCCCCCCCGTACTCTGCCTTATTGAATGTATCTGTTTATTTGTACTGCTAGGGGCCAAGCATTGATGTAGAATAAACACACTGAAGTTACTAAGCCCATTTTATGTAGGTTTCCTGCATAAGGATCAATATGACTCTCCTTATCTATACCAGCAGCTCCCTTTGTTATATTCCGTTTTCTGCCAGCCATCTAATCTGACTTGCTGTGTGTAAAGTGTTTGTCATAAATGTAAAAAAAGAAATGAAAAAACATCTGATAAGGATCAAACTATGTAAGCAACAGTATTTGTAATATCTCCCTAGAAAAACTGAGAAACTGTCAGGGGGGTCAATGTTTTATTTTACAAGAGGGAATTTAAAAAGACTAGAACTCGATTGTAATTTTAGGAGCCAAAAAAAAGTCTTTTATTATTCCCAGTGGATTCATTCATTTTTTTTTTTTTTAATTGGCTTTATAACTGTACAAATGAGAATATAATAACCTGTCTTAGCTATTACTTTGTAAAATAAAAAGGTAAAAAAGGGTAAATAAAATGTGTACAGAATGGGGAAAAAACGAGAGAAAAAAATGAAAGCTTAAAGCTTTGGGGGGGGAGGGGGGAAAGAATGTTGGACTCCAAAGTCTTTAAATTTTATCCAGCGAATTTTGTAATCCACGTTCCATTGTTGTAATGCTGGAATTTGAGATGAGTGTAAATATTATTTATGTTTTTAAATTTGTAAAATAAAGAAGTGTGGGTTCCTTTTAAAATGAAATTTTGCTTCACGTTGCTGTTATTTTTGTAACGAGAATCGACATGAGATGCTGAGGGGGAGGGAATGATCATTGACTGCATATAAAGGGTTTAAATTGATGGGTAGTTATTAAAGGACATGGCCAGCCATGAAATATTTTAGCAAACCCCATTTTCGCTTTACTCAATTTCCACCCTGCCGCCTGGGTGCTGCAAGTTCATTTTGAGCACAAGCAGCAGCAGTCAGGATCTTCTTGGTCGGAGCAGAGCGTAGTAGCGCACACGATATAGTGGCACCCATCTACTGTGAAATTGACTTGGAATGAAGTATAACTTCATTAAATTCATGCTCAAGGCTACACTTAAATTTACCAATGCAACCTGCAACATGTGTCTACTAGAAATAATGGCCTTTGAGCATGTGAATTTAAAGATTTCAGTTTTAAAGGGAAGAGGTGGAAACCCTAATGCCAAGGTACAATGAAGCTTTTCTGGACACACTTAACAGTAACTGCCAAACTTGTTATTAAAGGGTATGTCCACCCTTTTTTCATATATGATTCCCCCTGTCCCCCCAGCCCCAACCACTCTATTTTTATTCTTAGAAAGTTCCCCAAACTTTACTTACCTCCCCTCTTTCCTCTGCCGCGCTGCCGGCCCTCTGCTTGCGAGAAAATGCAAGCAGAGGGGCGGGACCGGCAGTCTCGTCTGTGATTGGCTGAGCGGCAGCCAATCACGGACGCGGATGCCGGGAGTTCATTGCGGCGAGGGAAAGAGGGAAGGTAAGTAAAGTTTGGGGCGCTTTCTAAGAATAAAAATAGAGCGGTTGGGGTTGGGGGGACGGGGAATCATATAGCTAAAGGGATTTACACTAGGGGGAGGGAGGGGGGCAGTCCTATATGGACTCTGCTATCCTCCTGGTGGGCAGTTTTTGGGACTTTGGGGGGGACTACAGGAGAACCATATGGAGCTGGGATGTGAGGTAAGGATTAAACTACACTACACAATGGGGCCAGTAGCGGGGGGATTATAGTTTTGGGGGTGGACATGCCCTTTAAATATTAACTGCTTGTAGAGTGGCTTGCCAGCACAATAAATACTATACAGTAATGCTGGCCATGTGGTGATGGCACACCCTCAACAGTATAGGGTGGTGCTCCGGGTTTAAATCCCACAAAGTCGACATTTGCATGACATTAGCCTCCAGCAGTAATTTATTTATTTACTAGACAGTTAAGCCCTTTATATAAACGGGCACTAGTCTCTCACTTTCTCCCTCTCTCTCTTTCTCTCCCTCATCTCTCCCACCCCCTGTTCAGGGACCTGATGAAATGTCTGCTTGCAGTGTCGGGGGCCCCGATCCACACACTTAAGTCTGGCCATACGTACATGCCGAAAACCTCCCCCTCTCACGCCTCTTTATTTGAAGGGATGGGACACTTCACGGAGCTGCTATTTCCACACACGCAGAAGCTAAGAGACACACAGATTCACGGACGCACATTTGGCCTTTTATTAAATAGGATGCGGGATCTTTGTCCCCTGGCCTAGCTTATTAGCTTTAGTAATGTTGGCCAAACCCTTGTTTGATGCTAAAGCTGATTAAACATCCGTTCCCTAACTATTCAACAGTTCTTACCCACAACAGATTCCGCTTTTTACAATCAACGTTAACAGCTCTAACATCCCCCGAAAAGTTAGGGGGTTGGGCTGTTGTTGGGGACATGTTATTGTGTAAAGTAGTATAGAGTCACACTCCAAAGTGACATAGTGGATTTATTCAAAACCAATCATCAACAACATTTCGAGGGTACAATGAGGTCATCAGGTCAAGATGAAGGGGGATTGTACCCTCGAAACGTTGTTGATGATTGGTTTTGAATAAACCCACTATGTCACTTTGGAGTGCGACTCTATACTACTTTACTGAGTTACTACGTGTTCCCTTTGAATTGGGGAAACTGGACGTCTGCACCCAGCAGGCTAGTGTGCATATGGACTCTTGTTGTTTTATGTTATTGTGTATAAGTTTGTTGTAACATTAAGGCCAAGGCCACACTGCAACGCACACAATCGCGAGCGTTAACGCGCGTGATTTTGTGCGCAATTCTTGTGCGTTTTGCACATGCGATTTTGACGGTTTCCGTAATGGAAATGCATGATGCGTTAACGCACCAAAAATCGTGAATGCATGCGTTACCAAAACGCGAACGGATGCGCAACAGAAATTGCGGGAATTAACGAGTTCCTGCAATTTCCATCTTAGCCAAAATCGCGGACACAAACGCGCTAGTGTGGCCTAGCCCTAAGTCATCAGACCAGTCAGAAGGGTGACGGGGATTGAGCCTAATGTTTTCCCACTTGTGATCACTCCTTTATTTTAGCAGAATTGGCTGCTCGTTCATTGCCAAGCAGCCTGTATGCACAGTACTTTTTAGATAATTGTCTTTGGAAGGATTTTTCCAAAGAAAATTATCTTTAGGTCTGTAGTTAGGTAGAAGGTGCCCATACATCCCTCATAATAGCATAATATCAACCTCAAACTGTGGTTCCCGGATGGGAATGGCTAGCTTATGGTAATGATAGCAAGTAAAACCACTGGACTGGTCAGCTTTAGGATCAATTCAATGTTCATGTCAGAACCACAAAATAACTGAACGTATAGCAATAACATCACTGTTGGTCATGAAACCTACATCTCCAATAGATACAGCTACCTGTAGTGTTGCTTTGGGTTTCCAGATCACCTGCTAATTGTAGGATTAATATATGTAGTTGGCAGGGCTGCACTGATTACAAACTGATTGCATTTAAATTGCATTGCTGATGACTCTTGCTACATAATAGGTGTCATCTGGGCCTCCCTGATTTGCAAACCTACCATATGATGACTAGGTTACCCATATTGTGCAAAGAAATAAAGTATTGTTTGAGGTACGCCAACGGGGCTTAAATGCAATTCACACTGGATATTGCTTTTAGTGATAATTTATTTTACACACGACATGTTGATAAAGGACTCCGTCCGAAACATGTCGTGTGTAAAATTATCACTAAAAGCAATATCCAGTGTGAATTACATTTAAGCCCTGTTGGCGTACCTCAAACAATACTTTATTTCTTTGCACTATATCGATGTTGTGGGGCAGAACATATGAGGTTACAGCAAAGACAGCTTAAAGCAAAGTGGACCTTGACTTACCTATAGGTTACCCATATTACCTGGTAATCTTTTTAACTGCCCAGAAGGGCTGAATTGCAAGACCTGTTCACATGAAAAATTTTGCAGACTCGATAACCCCTTAAGGACACCTGAAAATGTTTACCCTATAATGTAGCTTAAAGGGCAACTCCACCCTCATAATAACATCTTTTAGAAAGAATGGCCTCTTTAAAATATGGTGATATATCCTACTTTGTCCTATGAATTCATTACTGTATGCCTGCTATGCTTCTGGACGCCTCATGGAAACTGAGCAATTTACAAAACTGTACTGAGCCTGTGCACAAACTATTACCGTTTAGGGTTTTGGGGTGAATTACCTGTATGTAAGTTTTCATTTCAGGGTTGGACCTTTAAGGGTTTCCAGATTAGCAAGACTGCAGGTCACGTTTATTAACAGTGCCCTCCAGTCATCGGATAGCAACTAGGACAAAAAGGTTTTTTGTTTTTTTTTTGCACAATGCATTTTAATTGTTGCAAGTGAATGCAGGAAAGGAATGATAATTATAATATATTTTACGTATAGAACATCTTGTTTAATTTTGAAATCATTGTGGCAGTAAAATCCATTCCTTGTATTAGAATACACATACTCGAATTTACATACAGGTGTATGCTCCATGCCGGAATTGAATTCCTAACAACCAATCAGAATTGTGCTTTCTTTAGTCCTACTAACAGCTGACTAATTAGAGATTGTTGATTGGTTACAACACTATAGAGTAAACGTTCTCTGGCTTCTATATTTCATTGTCACTGGGGGGATATTTTGAGGCTTTTAGTCAGGTAAATAGAATTGGTGCCTTGCAGTATGATGCTGTGGTACTGGGTCACACAGTGCTTGGTTTGGGCAGTACATGGATACTGGGAGAATCCCTCTCTTATTAAGTGTGGAGCCATAGACATGCAGTTTACTCTGCCATCCTTGTTTCAAGATGTGGCATTTTCTCTTACAGTCCTGGGTAAGTTTATTTCCATATTAAAAATCACTAGTCAGTAGTAAGGATCCATTTTCATACAAAGTGTTAATTTTAGGGTGGCCGCCTTTGCCATGGGAGCAACTGCAGGGGGGACTGGGGACCCAGTCTTATTGTTTTCCTATGACAGATATAGCCTTCTCCCAGAAAACCACTGTGGATGAAGCACGGGTAGGGGCCCCATCATAATTTAGCTGGGGGGCCCAGTGATTTCTAGTTACACCACTGGATTTCTGTGTAGCGTGTATTTATTGCAATGGCACCTGGCACTACAGCATGTAGATTTGATACGTGTTTGGGTCTTAAAGACGGCAACCCAAGTAATTTTAACTTCATAATGAGAGAGAGAGCGAGAATCGTTTATTTGTGTTTAAAATGCATTGATTCATTTCCAATTCTGTCTGTACACACACACAATCTGCAAGGCTAATTAGCAATTCATTAAATACATTCTGTATGGCTGCACTGAAGCCAATGTAGCCTGCATCATTCTTCTAAAGGTATGCTGGTTTTACATTTGTTTGCTTTTTAAGGGAAGAAGTAGCAACCCCCTGCAGCTCTGCACTATGTTGTTTCTATGCATGTAACGCATAGAATTTTGACTAGTTATTCTGGTAACAGATCAGTTATTATCTGATTGATACACTGAGATTTATAAATGAGCGGACATGTTGTTTGCACTTCAATGTTATGATCTTGTTATCTATTTGTGTTGTCTTTGGCCTGGTACAGACTGGAAACATTACATCCTGCAATAACAACCCTGCCAACAGATTAGAATATAAATTATGGATTGGATGAAGGTTTTCATACATACACAGTCTTGATAATGTGTATAAACTGAGACCAGCAATGTTTGCTATCCGTGGAACCCTAAAAGCAGTCTTAGTCTGCAATAAAAAGTGAACTATAACTTGTATATTATAAAATACAATAGTCCAGAAGGCGAATTTGTTTGAATTGCTCAAAATATCCATAATATTTATATATATATATATATATATATAATCCATAATATTTATGGCGTTTTTCCGATCGGACAAAGATCAGGCCGGGCCGACCCAGTCTTTAAGTCCCAATATCCTGCAGATATTCTGCATAAATGATCGGCCGCACAAGGTGGGGAACTTCAACCGTTTTTTTTCGATCTTTAGCACACGGCCACGCAATTGCACACGGAATCGCATGCAATTTCATGTGCGATTTCGTTGCGTTTGCGCATTTAAAATGCGGAACGCAAATCGCATTTACAGTGTGTTGCCGCGTTTTCAATGATCTGGAAAAAAAAGCACAAGCACAAAAAACACAGCAGTGTGGTCTAGCTCTTATGGTCGATTGGAAATCTGAGCAAAAAAACTCTGCCTGTGTATGGCTAGCTTAAGCAAGATCTCCCTAAGAGAAGCAGTCGTTCACTTTTATATGTATTGGTGTACAGTTGAGACAAATCCACTCAACGGATCTTTCCATTTTCAGATCAGTTGTAATTGTTCTAAAAAGGATCTGCATACGGACAGATAATTCATTCAAACTGAACAATCATTACAATCACATTAGATCTTTGACCATTCAAACTTGTGCATACCTATTTATTCTACATATTCTCTCCCACTTTCAAAAATCTGCAGATTTCATACTATTTGCTGTTCCCTGCTGTTGACATTAGTGAGCTGACATTTTAGGTTCTAATACCGTCCTTCTTCCCAGAATGCACACTACCTTGGAATGTTCCTAACCGTAATTTCTACTGAATGGCTGTTGGACGGGTCAAACATGCTCAGATCTCTACTGAGCAACTGAATCAACCCAGGGACTAGGTCAAGGGCAAGACCATATTGGTCTATATTAGGGGTCCTGCAACCAGGAAGGGCTAGGCCACACTAGTGCAATTCGAGTGCCCTTAAAGCGGACACTACACTAGTGTGGCCAATTGACATGACCACACCAGTGCGTCGCATGTGCGGTCCGCTAATCGGAGCGCATGCGGTGCGCTTTTTTGCACCATTGCATGCGCTCCAATTGTGCAACATTTTTACATAGACAAAATGTTGAATGGGCAGATTAAGGTAATTAGGATGGGGAAAATACTGCTTTTTTTTCCTTAAAAGTATATGTATTTGCACTGAACTTCCCCTTTAATGATATTGTATTGACTAAAATACACTGTAAGGCTGAACTGTGAAAATGTTTGTTTTAACATTGCACTCATTTACAGATGGTAATGGAAGGTCTCACTATTTCCATAATGATTCCATGTGTGGGACCTGGGTGGGTAACGAACCTGATGGCTCTGTAGTGATTGGTTCATCCTACGAAGGGTGTTATGTCCAAGAGAAGGTAATAATGTTTTCTTTTCCTGAAAGCAAGTTGATGGCTTTATGAATGTAACCAGGTAATTGCAGGACTGAAATTGTGAAACTTTTAATTGAGGGAAACTAAAGATGAAGGTAGAATTGGAGAGAAGATATATGGTCTTACACCTTAAAGGGCATGTCCACCCCTTTTTTACAACTTTTTATATAATGTAGGTATTGGTCCCCCAGCCCCAACCGCCATAATAAAAATTTGAGAAAGTCCCCCGATCTTAACTTACCTTGCCTTTCTCCTCTGCTGCAGTCCCCGGCCCTCTGCTTGCACGGAACTCCAAGCAGGGGGCGGGACCGGCAGCCGCGTCCCTGATTGGCTGAGAGGCCAATAAGTAAGGTAAGTAACTATCGGGGGAATTTCTCTAAATTTTATTAAGGCGGTTGGGGCTGGGGGAACTATACCTACATTATATACAAGGGGTTTAGAGCTAGGGGGAGGGAGAGAAAAACGGGAGGGAGGGGGAGGGGGGAGGACTCTCCTGCACATGCCTCAAACCTTGTTGAGGCAGAGACAAGCACAGGATGAGTCACTGGGAGCTTCTACACTGCAGTTTTCCTGGCTTTGGAGGGGCATAGCAGGAGAACCGTTTGGAGCAGAGATTTAAGGTAAGGATTTTTGTACACTACACAGTGGAGCCAGTATGGGGTTACATTTCAGTTTTGGGGGTGGACATGCCCTTTAAAGGATAATTGTATTGCTCCACCCCCACCTTAGTCTGATATTCATCCAATGGAAAAAGTGCTTCTTGCAGAACGTGTCTTCCCATTGGTTAGGCCCTCAGTTACAAGGAGGGTGGAGCAATAACCACATAGTTGTTCTTTAACAACAGTATACACTGGCCATACACTGTGCCGAAAGAAGGTCAAAGTGATCTTATATCTGGGTAAAGTTTACTTTTCTGTCTGAATGGTAATCTTACAAATCCCACATCCTTAAACTGTAAATGGTGGCATCAACATCCTAATTTGAATTATCATGCAAAATAACAGCTCATAGAGCCTTCACCTTGTTGAATGATTTTCTATCAAGCTTCTCTGCATTACATGTAATATAAGCTTTAATTAATTTTCACAGCATGGAGTCTATGTGATGATATTTAATGTGAAGGAACTTCTTCACAACGGGCAGATTTGGAATCATCGTAAGGAACTGAGATGCACATCTAAGCCAGGTAACGTATCAGAACGTCACGTGAATAGATTCCATTCAATATAGATTCTGTCCACTAGGGGGCTCACTATCCAATCTAGAAATCGGCAGTACTGCTTCACACAAATATACACTGCATGATATTTACACGCAGGGCCGTTTCCAGCCATTTTAGGTTTCAATGGATGCGTGGTATGTGGCACCAGTGTTCTCCCCAGAAATTGTTTCCAGCCGGGTAGGGCAGAACAGGGAAATTTGGTGATCTGAGATGTTTAACTCTTTCAATGCCAGCAGATTTTCCAAGAGTATTGGCATTAATACTTTCAGTGCCAGCACTTTCCCAGAGTATTGCTATTAACACTTACTTTCAATGCCAGCACAGTATTACCTTTAACCCTTCCTGCTGCCAGCATTGCCATGATATACAGTATGTAACTGCTTTCCATGTCTCCTCCATTGGATTGTTCACTCCTCACCTACTCTAAGTTCTAATTGGAGAGTTGGGTGGAATAAAGAGGCAGGGATAGGGATCTCATGGCTGCTAGTCACAGGGTCACTGTTATAAAGCCTGTAGCAGCTTTTACCTGGCATTTTATAGCTGTTCTCCTCAGCACTATTAGCTGAGCTCATCCTCCCCCCTCCTTCCTTCACCTTCAGTTCACTGGTAGTGGAGGGAGCTGAGTTCAGGCTCTGTACTAGATACAATGTTACAGATTACAGCTGAACAAGGAGAGCAGATCTAACACTGAAAGGAAAAGCTGACCGGGAGATGTCAGGGAGAATACTGGGAGCCCTGGATCAACATAGGCGCCCTAGTTCTTTTGCCTATGTGGCCTGTGCCTAAAAACGGCACTGTTTACCTTGACACACACACACACTCACATTTCTACACACGCACTGCTTCACACGTACACCTCTGTATACTCCCTGTCCACCCATGCTTTGTGGCTTATGTACTAAGATGTGCAAACATTTTTGGCTATCTGAAAGGGCATGTTCACCCCATTTGTAATAATTTGCTGTAGTGTAGGACTCCCTCCCCCAGCCCCAACCGCTATAGTCATATTTACAGAAACTCCCCTGATCATTACTTACCTCTCTTCTCTGACGTTCTGTCACGGCCCTCTGTTTGCACGAGACTGCAAGCAGGGGGCCGGACCGGCAGCCACGTCCATGATTGGCTGAGAGGCAGACAATCATGGAGGCGGCTTCTGGCTATCCAGAACGTCTGAGGAGAGAGGTAATGTAAGTACCGTTTCGGGGGAGTTTCTGCAACTATAACTATAGTGGCTGGGGGAGGAAGCCCTACACTATACATACACCCCCATAATACAAAGAAAAGTAGAGTGAAAACCATTCCAGTGCATTGGCTAACTTTATAAGCAATGCAAAATGTAGCACAACAGTTTAGTTACATGTTTATCCATGTGGTAGTAGCACCCCCAACGGCCCTTTAAGTTTTAAGACCCCATACACTTCATCGATCTTATAAATTTGGCGAATTCAATCTAATTGATCAGAATACCAGACATTTTTCCAATGATCAGGCAAGGCAGAACATTTCCTGCTGCCCCCTATCGTCCGTAGTTTTAAAGATGAAATCTATGGTAGATTGTCGGTGCAAGATGGGGAATTATTATAGGATCTTCCTGTCTGATTTACCATTGTAAAAACCAGCCGTGTATGACTAGTTTTATGCCTTACTGCATGGGAGGTCTCTTCCCTCCCTATTTAATGCCAATAGGCAGGGGTGGGGGAAACCGTCTGCACTTAAGATATTAGACATTTGTCTAAAGTCGAATGTCTAATCTATCCAATATCTTACTAGTGTATAGGCACTTTAATCCAATGTGTGGTCAGGGAGACAACCTTTTCGGCAACCAAGCAGGTGGTGTCAAGCCCAGATAAATGACCCAGGGTAATTACTTCAGGCCTTCCATACTGTTACCTTAAAGGGCATGTATAGTGAAAAAAACACATTGACCCTTGGCAAAGTTAAATTTATGTACTCTGTGCTGCCTTAATCCTATCTCTGTCAGTGACTTTGTTTATCCATGGTGTCAGATCTCTGTGCAGTCCCCCTTCCCCCTCCCCTCTGTTACCTCCTCCGTGTCTCAACTCCAGCTAACTGACAAGCTTATCATGTGCAGTAGGAGTTAAAAGTTCAACATCCTGTAAAACACACCCACGCACAGTGGCCAATAGAAAGCAAGCTGTCCTGGAGACATGGAAGAAGGAGATCAGTGTGACCCGTCATCAATCAGTAAAAGCTATTAAGAAGGGGGGTCAAGTGCAGCCTTATATCTGCCATCAAAGTTACCTCTTTCCCCCTCTATGTTTATTACAGAGCAGGGAGGGGGGATCAATCACAAGGATTTGATTGACAGTCCAAGTAGGAGTAGAGGAATGCAATCTCGTATTCTTCTAACTGGTGTATCTCAGGACAGAGAGGGAATCTGAAAAAAGTGAAGACACTCTAGGGGTTGTGGGGAATTATAGAACACATGGAAAGAAAGAAAAAAAAAGTTAATTTTTTCACTATAGATGCAAACAAATTCTCACTAATTATGAGATTATATGGAGCCCAGGATGCCCATGTGCATTGATCAGCGTTTTGATTGCACTTAAATCGGCCTACATAAAAAAAAAAAAAAAGGAATTAGTGATGTTGACGGTGCCCATTGTGCGGGAACTCGTGGACTTTTAAAGGGGAAGTTCAGTGCAAATACTGATCTTTTTTTTAAAAAAGTATATGTATTTTCCTTCCCATTCAGCATTGTATCTGTGTATAAATAAATGCTTCTGAAATACTGACTTCCTGTTGCAGGACCCTAATAGATATAATATATAATAATAGTTATAGTCTTGCCCTTGACCCAGCACCTGGGTTGACTCAGTTGTTCATTAGAGATTTGGGCATACACCCGAATGGACTATTTGTCCCAACTGAGTTCAAATGTGGGGGACAAATGTCTGTCGGCTGCGGCAATAGTGGCTGTAATTTACCGACATGTCCATTTGTCCGATCCAGACGAAAGGGTGACCGACATTGGCGGCACAGATTTTTCGGCCCAATCGACCGATACAAGGAAGTATCGGTCAATTGGCTCCAAAAAAATGCCCCCGTGTACCCAGCCTTAGGAATATTCCAAGGTAGTGTGCATTCTGGAAAGATCAGTTTGTGTATAGACGATTGTATGAATTTTTATTATCACTCCACTGGGCACAACTGGGATTTGTTGTTGTATGGGCACCATAGCAGGCATATGCTAATGATTCTAGATAACAGGGTAGAAAATCTCAACATATTTTAATGGGGCCATTCTCTCTAAAAGATGTCATTATGAGAGTAGAGTTGTCCCTTTAAGCTCATAATAGTCACCTAAGCAGAAAATCACTCTCTAGAGTGCCAATGTCTTTAAGGCTGGATACACACCAGCAGATATTTTCAGCCGACTGACTGATTCACGGCACTTTCGGTTGGTCACCTGAAAACATCTGCTGGTTTGGGGCGGCCAGCCACGACTGACCTCAATCGTCCGGATCAGATGAACGAACGATCGGATGTGTCTGAAAATTCTGATCGATCGTGCGGTTCCCTAGGGGACCACACAATCGATCATTCGCAAATTTGGCCATGGACGAAATATGCCGCGACCGACGGACATTTATCCCAGCCGAGCGCTTGTTCGGGACAAATAGTCCCTTTATGTGTACCCAGCCTAAGACCGCTGCAAACCATTTAAAGCATGAAATAGTCAAAGTTAATAATTATGTTCCTTCTTACAGTGAGTCGTGAATCTACTACGTCTACAGCAACATGGCTAACCGATGCAGTGGTTGCTGTGGGGATACTGGCTACCATTTTTGCTGGAGTCGTCATCTGGAAAAGCCACAGAAATCCAACAGTCTTTAAGGGCACCAAAGCTACTCTGTTAAAGGCATAAAATAAACAAATACACAAGAAGTTTGTTTTTCCAACTGTGGTGGTTCACATAATTAATGAAAAGAAATTTACATAAGTATTTTTCTAGATACTGTCAGGGATGGACAAATAGTCAGTAAAGGTGGCCATACACATGTGATTTCCATCGCAGTGTGCTGACAGATCACATTGGTATCTGTCGGCACATTGTGACGGGAACCTTCACAGATGTAACCGACCAATCCCCATACACTATTAAAGTAAATGGAACCGATGCCGACCGACGGAAATCTTCCATCTTTCCCGATCGATCGGAGTGCCGACTACAGTCGTTCTTCTGCACTCTGATTGGTCGGCAATATCCCCTACACACCAGCAATAATAGGTAAATCTTGTCGTGTAACAACGGGATTTACCTATTATTGTTCGTATGTATGGCCACCTTTAGACCATGTACCAATAATTACCACAAAATAGGCATAGGCCAAGGTTAACTTAGCTTGTTTGTCCAATCAGAATATATATGCAGGAGCCCGCCGGCAGCAGCCTTGGTCCATCAACGTTGTTGGCCTGAGATTGGAGCCCTAAAAATAAGCTGGTACCTGCAGGTATGTTATGTATGTACCTCCTGGTGCAGAAAGGGAATTCTTGTGATGTTGGCGGCTGTCCCTAATGTGGGTTTGTCCCTGAAACCCTTTGAGAAACATGGTTAGTGGTTCAGATGGTACCACTTGATCATAAGCCAATCAGATGGTTTAAAGGGTAAAAAACAACAATCAGTATGTTTCAGGGCCACTAAGCGATTTATGCATCAGGAAGAAGAGGATAATGCTGCAAGAGATTGGCTGTGTGCAAGTTCTTATAACTCCACATTAGGGAAAGGGAAGATTAAATCGCTCTGCAGGGAGAGGTGGGATGCCTGATCTTGGCATGTGCCTATTGATAAATCTAGGTCTGCTTTTAATCTAATGTTGTAGGATATATTGACAAGGTATTTGGCTACCTCTAATGCTGGTATATAATCAGATTATTTCCCCCCATAATGTGAATTCATGATAGGAATGGTTCTGGGATTAATGGCCTGAGAGTCCATCATGCCAGTATAACAAGTATCAGCAGGGGTAGTTTATTATTCTGAAGGCTTCTATAGAATAAAGTAGAGTAACACATTTGTAAATTTAGCCCACCTACCACAAATAGTAACTGGACTGACAGTGTTGCCAATACAGCTTATCTCTAAAAACCGCTCTGCAGATCTCAAGCTTTTCCCTCCAGGTCTATGGACTGAGAGTGGTTATTACCAAGCTGCACAGGCCACTCTTATAATTAAAGGACAAGTAAAAATAAAAACAATGGGAACCTTTCAGGGTTAACCTCTCTAATACTCATCATACTTTGGTTTCAGAGGATGATTTTAAAAAATACTTATTTGCAGTTTGCCTTTAAAAGTCTTCTGTAAGGAAACAAAGATACAGAATGATGTGCAGTGACAATTGTAAACTAACTTAATGTGTAAAAAGCCATTTTTAATTTGGCATTGTAGGCTAGGACGCAGAGCCAGGAGCTTGTACTTAGAACCAAGGGCCATATTTATAAAGCCGCACAGACACACTTATATACACACAGTCATACACACACAGACGTCCCACCCTGCCCATTCAGGCTTCCGGGCAGGATGGAGAAGGGGGCGTGGTTAGGGGGTGCGCCGTCACGCAGGGCATGGCCAATGATCTAGAGGTGGTGGGAGGCGGTGTTAGGGAGGGATTATGGGCGTTCCTGGGGCATTCAATGGGCCTGACCTTTGCAAGTGGGCGTGCCCAGGGAGGAGACTCAAGTCTCCTCTCAAGTCCAGGGGGTCTGGGATGGTCTCGCAGGAGTGCGGGAGACCACCCCAGAATCAGGGATACTCCCGGACAATCCGGGAAGGGTGGGATACCTGCAGACAAACTTGTACACACACAGGCACACTCATACACACATCATCCTTTTTCTTCAGCCAAACAGCGTGTCTGGCCTCAGGCTTCAAAGTCTCAGACTGGCACAGAAGGTTTACCTGACAGGAAGGAGACGTCCCAGACACACCTGAGGTAAATTTGTATTTAACACCAAATACTAAACATTTCAATGTCGACAGGGAGAGAGTGAGGTAAAGTTACCACATAACATCACATAATAAATCCTATGAATAACCATTAACCTACATGTATAAAGCCTTGGACACATGACCCCCGAGAGCATTCACACGCCTGTCAAACAGCCATTTCGGGGGTGATAATAAAGTGTGAATGCGTTTGATCCATGTCCAGGGTTACCAGATGTCCCTATTAGTACAGGATGGTTCAGAGTCCCCCAGTCAGGGCTCAAATCCCGTCCAGAGAACGTCCCTGGCGGCGCCGTCCGGTTACACCCACTTTATGCCATAGCTCCGCCTTTGACAGAGGCCCCACTTTACCCACAACCCACCCACCGTGACATCACAACTTCACCCCCTCTGGCAACCCTGTCCGCATGAAAATGTGTGACTGTCGCCCGAAACCCCAGTTTGTCACGCCTGTGTTTTGCGCTTGGGGGTCGTGCTTCAAACGTGTGTACGGACCTTTTATGTTGCTGCAGCCTGAGAGTTTGAACTAGTAGACCTCTCCACACAGTCTGGTTATATTTTTGTAAATACGACTGGCTGCTAAAATAGAGGGCTGGTGGTGGTAGACGGAGTCTGGCTTGCTTGGCAGGGGGGTAGGCACACAACCATCTTATTTATGCTCCGCCGCCTCAACCTGCCTGCAGCCTTCATCTGAGCTAAGGCCAATAGTATTAGTGCAGAAAAAAACATTTTTCGTTCCCCTCCACGCTCTACAAAGTGACATTGTCGTCTCCTCCATCGGGCTGCTATTTTTTTTTTTTAACCAACAGCTTATTGATATTTGCCCAACGCATTTTGGGTATGCCAACACATGTCAGGCAAATATCAATAAAGGTGTTTCCTATATGATTTAACAAGGAGGTCAGTGTCTTTGTTTATGCTGTGACTCGACAAATTGAATTTCTTGTAATTTCTGCTTATTACCGGTTCAGACAACGGGCCTGCAGGTGCTGCACCTGGGCCACTCAGGTTATACGGTAAGTAGATGATTGGTGCAAATAGCACCTCCCTATATGCTGTGTAGTAGTCCATACGGTGAAAGTCCGTTCTTATAGTTATTGCATATTTTGGCTGGAGTGACTCAGATACTCCCAAGACTGACTCTCCTAAGGGGCAGCACGGTGGAGGAGTAGAGGTATGTTGTACACAGATATGCCTTGTATATGTCCTGTTAGTGCATAACCTGACCCCCTCCCCCAAAGCAGGAGCTTTATCCTGGAATGTGTGGGGGAGGAGTGTTTAGCAGGCCAGTCCCAGCAGCATGACTGAGTGAGGTACCTCGGCTGTTCATTTGTTAAAGAGAAACAGACCCTCTTTGGGTCTGCACTACAGTTTTGCATGGGTTAATCAATATCTTCTTTACCTCCTATTAGGAATGGTACATTTTCTGAGTGAACTATTCTTTTAACAAAGATGGTGACCGTGAACAATGCACATACAGGACAACTCCCCCTTCAAGCTCAAGAAAAACAGTGATTGGCTTTCCTTTGTAGTGCACTGTGAGTGGCTAGGAGTAGCTGTGTGACTTCAAGGGCAGGAAGAGGAAGTTATGTCATTGTGACTGGTTATTAACCGAGGATTGAGGAGGCTAGTTGCTATCACTGCTGCAGGTACAGTTTAGGATCTAAGATTGACTAAATACACATGTCTGCTGTTGGGTCCTGGAAGTCTGTTTGTGTGTGTGTTTATAAGGCAGGGATGGGCAAGTAAATTTCACAGGGGGGCTGCATGAGTAACGTACATGGTGGTGAAGGGCCAGACCAATAGGTTCAACTCAATTCTCATTATAGAGATTGCAAAACTGGATTTTATGAAAAGATTTAATTAATATACCTGGTTCATTGGATTTTATTTATTTTTTTGTTGCAATTTTTTTAACAGAAGGTGTGTAATATTTTATATCCTTTCCATTGAATTCAATAATTTTTTTAATAAAAATAAACTTAATAAAAACTTAAGGATAAACCAATCATCCAGTTTAAGACAATCTATTAATAAGTTTTGTTTGTGTACAGGTCTGGTACTTAGGGGCCAGTCAGGGCAGCCAAAGGGCCACATGTGCAGGCATCCCACCTCTCCCTGAAGTTCAGGGAGTCTCCCTGATTTTAACGGCAGATCCCTGACTACCTGAAATAATATACAATCTCCCTGAATGTGTTTTAAATTAGAGTGAGGAAGCACAAAGATGTCAGAGTCTTTTAGCAGTTAACAAGTGAAAAAACACTTAATAGTGACATGACTTGTTGTATGCAAGAGTGTCTGACTGTATACATGTGTGTGTCTGTATGCATGGATTATGCGTTAATCTTGGGTTGGGGCTTTAGGGGTGGGTATCCTCCCTGAAATGTGTTTTGGCAGGGTGGGATGTCTGCATGTGGCCCTGGGCCTTACGTTGCCCAGTCCTGAAATAAAGGATAATGTGTATTATATAAGGGATTATGTGTATTGTATAAGGGATAATGTACCCCTTGCAGTGTATTGTATAAGGGATAATGTACCCCTTGCAGTGTATTGTATAAGGGATAATGTACCCCTTGCAGTGTATTGTATAAGGGATAATGTACCCCTTGCAGTGTATTGTATAAGGGATAATGTACCCCTTGCAGTGTATTGTATAAGGGATAATGTACCCCTTGCAGTGTATTGTATAAAGGAATAATGTACCCCTTGCAGTGTATTGTATGAGGGATAATGTACCCCTTGCAGTGTATTGTATGAGGGATAATGTACCCCTTGCAGTGTATTGTATAAGGGATAATGTACCCCTTGCAGTGTATTGTATAAGGGATAATGTACCCCTTGCAGTGTATTGTATGAGGGATAATGTACCCCTTGCAGTGTATTGTATGAGGGATAATGTACCCCTTGCAGTGTATTGTATGAGGGATAATGTACCCCTTGCAGTGTATTGTATGAGGGATAATGTACCCCTTGCAGTGTATTGTATGAGGGATAATGTACCCCTTGCAGTGTATTGTATGAGGGATAATGTGCCCCTTGCAGTGTATTGTATGAGGGATAATGCGCCCCAACGCAAGTGGTCTGTATGAGGGGATAATGCGCCCCTTACTGCAGTGTATTGTAAGAGGGATAATGCGCCCCTTACTGCAGTGTATTGTATGAGGGATAATGCGCCCTTACTGAGTGTAGTGTATGAGGGATAATGCGCCCCTTACTGCAGGTTGTAATTGTATGAGGGATAATGTGCCCCTTGCAGTGTATTGTATGAGGGATAATGCGCCCCTTGCAGTGTATTGTATGAGGGATAATGCGCCCCTTACTGCAGTGTATTGTATGAGGGATAATGCGCCGCCTTACTGCAGTGTATTGTATGAGGGATAATGCGCCCCTTACTGCAGTGTATTGTATGAGGGATAATGCGCCCCTTACTGCAGTGTATTGTATGAGGGATAATGCGCCCCTTACTGCAGTGTATTGTATGAGGGATAATGCGCCCCTACTGCAGGGTTTGTATGAGGGATAATGCGCCCCTTAATGGGGCATATTATTTCTTAGAATACATAAGAAAAAAAAAAATCCAGTCCTCATTCACTTTACAGCCAGTGTCACACATAATTGCTAATGAATTCAGGAATGTAAATGTTAATAAACATAGGTAACAGACCTGGGCTTTATCTTTTAACATCCAAGCAGCCACATGGTTATTTTTTTTTTTTTTCTTCTGAAGGAGATTGATGTTATCGATCTGATAGTGTTCATGTAGCAGATCGGGAGAGAGACCCGGATGCCTTTCCTATGACTCTTAGATACACCATCCGGGTCTCTCTCCCTGTCTGCTGTGTGAATCTCAGACACTAAAGCTGGGCACACACCATACAATAATTCAGCCTAACCGACTGGCATTTCAGTGTTTCGTCGGTCAGGCGAAATATTGGATGCTGACTTTATGCGATCTATGCGCATAGAAGACAAGGTCAGTCGGGACCTGTCAGACTAAGCGCCGTGCGAGCCGGTAAGTTTCTTACCTTCTCTCCTGGCTCATGTTTGTTCTATTGAAGAACAGAAGGTAAGGCACAGCTCCTTTACCTCCCGTTCTTCAATAGAACTGGATTCCCAAATCTTGAAAATACGAGTGGAGATACCCTTTAAAAGAAGTTAAGATTTCAATACTCCTCTCCTGCTTGAGCTGTCAGTCAAATGCCCCTAATTGCATGCCGGTGTAGTATGTAGGCTTACACAAGTTTTACAGCAAGTCTTCCAATGACTCCTTCCTGCTCACTAAAATGCTTGGCAAATACTGGGTTAAAAACAGAAGTAAAGGGAAGTAGAATGAAGCAGAAAGATCAGTTCTGGGCCCCCCTCCTCCCAAGCTTTCACCAATTTATTGCATGTCAGCGCTGCAGTAATAAGACAGAACTCGGGTCTCTCCTAACTCAACCCCCTCCCTATGTTGCAAGTATCTCCAGAAAAACGGAGACGCTTCCTTTACACAGGCTTACATACAGAGGGTTGAGTCCTGCATCAGGTCGGGTACCCACGGGTTAACTCATTTGCGGGTCAGGTTCGGGTAACCCACATTGAGTTTGAATTGGTTGTGGGTTGGGTTTGGTTAAAGAGCTGTGGGTCGGGTCGCAGGTAGAAGAATTCTAGTCTTTAAAAAGATAAACAAAAAACTTTTTTCCTATTAAAGAGCATTTATAGTGAAAAAAACACACTGGCCCATTGCAAAGTTAAATTCATGTACTCTTTGTGACCCATAATCAATCAGTTAAAGCTATTAAGAGGGGGAGTTAAGTGCAGCCTTATGTCTGCCATCAAAGCTACTTCCCCCCCTGCTAATGCTCTTATCTCTATGTTTAGTACAGAGCAGGGAGGATGGATAATGTCACAGGGATTTGATTGTCAGTACAAGTAGGAGAATAGGAATGCAATCAGGTATTCTTCTAACTGGTGTATCTCAGGACAGAGAGGGAATCTGAAAAAAATGAAGACACTCTAGGGGTTGGGGGTAATTATAGAACACATGGAAATAGAGAAAAAAAGTTCATTTTCCCACTACAGATGCCCTTTAAAGGGGAAGTTCAGTGCAAATACATATGCTTTTCAGAAAAAGCAGTATTTTTCATCCCAATGACCTTAACCTGCCAATTCAGCATTTTGTCTGTGTATAAATAAATGCAACCGAAATACTGACTTCCTGTTTGCAGGACCCCTAGTAGAGACAGTTATGGTCTTGCCCTTGACCCAGTGCCTGGGTTGATTCAGTTGCTCAGTAGAGATCTGAGCATGTTTGACCCATCCAACAGCCAATCAGTAGAAATAACTGTTAGGAACATTCCGAGAAAGTGGTGCATCCTGGGAAGAAGAAGGACTGTTAGAACCTGAAATGTCAGCTCACTAATGTCAACAGCAGGGAACAGCAAAGGGTAGAAATTCAACTGTTTTTTTTTCAAAATGGGAGAGAATATGTAGAATAACTAAGAAGGCATGACACAAACTAACAATTTAACAAATATTGATCATTTCCACTGAACTGTCCCTTTAATATAGGAAATACATAGGTTACAGTTATTTCAAGCAATGCTTGTGTGATGGAGAAAAGTAAGAGGAGGGAAGGGGGTATGTCAACTGGGGTATGAAGGGAGGGACAGTAGGTGTGGGTTACCTTAATTAGGCTGTATCACATTATTAGTTTGGTTCTTCTATATAGTATATACTCATATTGTTCCGTAGTTATATTTATATTTGCAGACTTTCTTTCTAGTTTATATGTTAGATAAATGTTACGTAAGTATAGTATTTTATCTTAGTGGGTGGGCCTCCAACCATTGTGACCAAATTTTTTTAATTTATTAGGGCATCCCCTTCCCAAATAAACAATTTTAACAAATGGACGATCTTTGTTTATAAGGGATTTCCCTTATTTCAGGTTGAGGGGGTCTGGTGCCAACACTATCGCTTTTCTTGCCTTTAGAAAGGCAAGTTGTTGTCTGGTCCATGTGTCAACCTCCGGGACTACCAGAACGCAGAGTTTAGGGTCCAATGGTATTCGACCTGTTAGTATGGTAGATAATTCATGTATCACTTTCCCCCGGAATCTCCCAATTTTGGACCATTTCCATATGAGGTGCCGAAATGTGTACCTTACATTTAGGGCAGTTAGCGTTGCGGCTTTGTGCTGTATGGCTAAGGATGTTTGGTGTGAGCTAGACTCCACTGAATTATATCTCGGGTATGTACGTGTCTAGAATGAGATTCTGCTCGCACGCCTGTTATAGAAACTTGGGTGGTGCTGTATCCTCCAGGCTGCTAATCCACAAACCGCAATATTCAGTAACATGTAGAGGTTAGTGAGGAATGCACTTAAACTTCAAACTTTATTGTGACATATTTATAACCATCAAAAGTATTGTTCGATTTTGGTAACCCTCAAATTTATGGTCCAGTTTTCGCTTACCCTACAATGTATCGCTCGGTAATCCTTGAATTTGCTGTAACCCTCGAATGTAGCTTGTGCAAAACTTGACAATTGCCTGCTCGTGTTTAAGAAGTGTTTTAATAAGTTTTGTTGATAGTGACATGTTCCCCAGACCATTTCCTAGGTGCCACAGCCATTTACAGTAAGTTACCATTGTTAGTTTAGCTGTAAATCATCGAACTTTCACTCCCCATTGAGTTTAATGGGTCCGAATTCAGTAAAAGTTCGAAAGTTTGAAAACGGACCGAAATTTAGTTCAGCCATCTCTAGTCAGAACGTGCGAGTAATGCTCCGTATTAAAGTAATTGCTCAGCTACGTTCATTTGTTACATTACAGGGCATGATGGGAATTGTAGGCTTCAGTGAGAATTATTTGTTATGTGTGGACCTGTTGAGACAGTGCGTCTCAACGCAACTCACCTCCCTTTAAAAAACCGCTAGGTCCTCACCCCTGGGTTCCGCTTCTAAGTCTTGTACTTACCTGGATCAACTGTTAGGGCTAGGCCACACTAGCGTGGTTTTTGCGAGTTTGCGCACGCCTTTCGCGTTAGGCCTGCGATTTTCGCTAAAATTGAAATCGCGGAACGCAAAAATTCCTGCCATTTCCGATGCGCATGCGATTGCGTGTCCATTTGCGTTTTGGTAACGCATGCGTTCACCATTTTTGGAGAGTTAACGCATGCATTTCCATAACGCAAAATGGCGAAAATGCATGCGCAAAACGCGAAACGCACAAGAAGCGCGCACATAATCGCATGCGATAACGCTCGTGTTTGGTGCGCGATTCCTGTGTGTTGCAGCGTGACCTCACCCTAAGGTAGGGTTAATGAGTAGTATATAAAGGTTGGACTAGATGGACGTATGTCTTTATTCAACCTCAATTACTATGTAACCATTATACAGACCCCTAATAAAGACCGTTATTCTAACTCTGGGATAGACAACCAGTAGACCTTCATTGTCTACTGCTATAGCATCACTTTTACACTGCGAACATACCTGGCATAAAGGCATGCCTTGGTTGCTGGGAGTTGTAGTTTCTTAACATCTGGAATGCCAAAGTTCAATGTCACTGTGCTATAGCATTGGTAAATCTGGATAGCTGGGATGTAACCCCAGTCTTACAGGCCTATGTAATAAAAGTTCTTATTGTTAAAGGGTATTACATTTTTGATATAATGTTAAATTCCCTGCACCAACCTGATCCGCCGAAACCATTTCCCACCAAAATCCATATTTTTAAATTGTAATGTGATAAGTGTCAGGCCGCATCAAGCCTGCATTTCCGTTTATCTTCCTCGTGAGAGCTAAGTTCCCATGACCTCGCGTAAGTCTTTTCAGATGCCAAAGTCCCGTCCCCGCACGCGCGTCATACCTCGCGAGCGCCAGCCAATCAGATCTTTGTTTTATTCAACATAAGCATTGCAATTGCTAAGCGAATTACCTTATTATTTTATAGTAAGTCCGATAAATAGGAAACCCAGCAAGCAGATAGGTACGATCACTATGTTGCTGCACGCTCTAATAACAGCTGATCTGATAGCGGCCGCTTCGTGCAGTTACATAGTTCCGTACACAACTTCTAGTCACTGCTGATTGGTTGTTGTACGCACAGTAGATGGGACCTGAGGAGATGGACAGTGTACTAGCTTCCGTTCCCTGCACTGTGTTGTCTTAACAGACATGCGCGGGAACAGAAAAAGAACAGAAATGGACTTACGCAATAGAGCACAGAGAGAACGTAGATTTGTCCCTGTTGAAGAAACATGCCGGATAAACAGGTAGAGAACTAAAGATTGGCTGAACCGATTTTCATGGGGTAAAGTTTATTTGGGAGATTAGAAATGGGCTAAACACATATAGAAATATGATTTTGGGGGTGGACATGGCTTTTAAAAAGGTTCTAATTTTGCCCCAACTAATCAGATGTTCACTTTCAAATGGTTAATAACATCTGATCGGTTGGGGCAAAATTAGCACCATTTTTAAAGTTAAGAACTTCTATTACATAGGCCTGTTAGTTTTTTGTTTTAACCCAGGGATGGATAAATCTCTGGTAGCCACTAGGCCTAGAAATTGATACTTTATAAAAGGGGATCTATTGGTTTTTGCATAATAGGTTAGGGTGGCTTCTAGAGTTGTCTGTCTTTCATTTTCACTCTTGGTTTAAAAGGGGGCTTAACCCCCCCCCCTACCCATTCATCATGCTCCCCTTTAAAGTACCTGGGATGAGGACTTACAAAAATATTCCCTCACCTGTAAGGTCTAAGACCAATAGGAAAACGCTCTCTGCAAGAAGCGAGTCTTCCCGTTGCCCAGATTGTGGACATTCAGCAACGGTGGAAGTGTACCTGACAAGCGAGGGCATTTTCCTGCAGTAGTACAGCTGCATCCATGCGTGACAGTCCGGGTAGGGTAGTAGTATTGACTACTGGTGCTACTGGTATAGACTTGACCACAATAATGTCGAGATAGCAGATAGGATAAATAATACATCATAGGCAGTATGTAAATAAGCATAATAAATGTCTAAATCCTATACTTCTCCCCCTTGGCAAAGTTGCACAGCATATACCCAATGGAACATGAGTCGGGGCTAAAAGATGAGTAAAAGTACAACAAAGCATCAGGCTCAAGGCTGATTTGCAGTGTAAATGCTAATTAACACTGTGAATGCTTGTGAAGGATTGATGCTAATTAACCAGTTAGTTGCTGGAGTGAATGGTGTAGTGTTAACCATTTAGCTGCCAGGACAGGGATGTGCATAGTCGGTGAGTGTTTTGGGGACATCTTTAAGGCCATAACTTAAAGTGGTGGCAGCTTGTACCGATTGATTGGTCAGATCACATGCCCAGCGAACTGGCGTTCGTGACACTGCTATCTTGACGTTATTGTGGTCAAATGTATACGAGTAGCACTTGATTTATTTTTAATGGGCTTAAATTACTTTGTAGCATTAGACTCTTGAGAATTTTTGGTTTTTAAATGTTTTTACAATGGATTCCCCTGCACTAGCCAAATAAGGGGATTTTATATATAACACTATAAGCTTGAGTGCCTCAAACATTTTCTTCTTTGTTGGTTTTGTTTAGTTTGGTTTGCTAGGCACCAAATAACATTATTGTTAGCAGTGCCCTGCTTCAATTCTATATAAAATATATCTTGTAATAGTGTGCATACATCTGTGCATGTGAGTGTATGAATGTATGTGAGACTCTGTATGTGTTTTTAAGAGAATTGGTTGTAAGAATGTGTTTAAAGGGCATCTAGAGTGGGAAAATGAACTTTTTTTTCTTTCTTTCCATGTGTTCTATAATTCCCTACAACCCCCGAGTGTCTTCACTTTTTTTAGATTCCCTCTCTGTCCTGAGATACACCAGTTAGAAGAATACGTGATTGCATTCCTCTACTCCTACTTGGACTGTCAATCAAATCCCTGTGACGTGATCCCCCCTCCCTGCTCTGTAATAAAAGATAACAGCATTAGCAGGGGGAGAGAGGTAGCTTTGATGTTAGATATAGGGCTGCACTTGACCCCCCTTCTTAATAGCTTTCACTGATTGATGATGGGTCACAAAGTGAGAGATCATAAACTGTACTGTTCTCCTTCTTCCGTGTCTCCAGGACAGCTTGCTTTCTATTGGCCACTGTGCGGTGGGTGAGTTTTGCAGGATGTTGAACTTTTAACTCCTACTGCACATGATAAGCTTGTCGGTTAGAGTTGAGACATGGAGGAGGTAACAGAGGGAAGGGGGGAGTGCTGCACAGAGATATGACACCATGGATAAACAAAGTCACTGACATAGATAGGATTAAGGCAGCACAGAGTACATCAATTTAACTTTGCAAAGGGGCAATGTGTTTTTTTCACTATAGATGCCCTTTAAGTGTAGCTTTGTGTGTGAGATACTAGCATATGTGTGCAGTAGTGCATAAATTATAGTGTATATATGTGTGAGAGGTGTAGATTGTGTGATAGTGTGTTTTAGCAAGTGTTTATGTGTGTGTGTGAGATAGAGGAGGTGTGTTTGTGTTTGAAATAGTTTATATTTAAAGCATGTGTGATAGAAAGTGTAAGTATAACATGGAGTTTGAGAGAGAGAGAATACTTAATGGAAAAGGCCCAATGCCATTATTTGTCATTGTGAACTTATTAATGTTTTTATTACCTTATTTGTTTTTGTTTGAATTGTTTTTTTATTATTTGTTGCTTATTTCATCCCTGCAATTCTTGTGTTATGGGTGTGGCTTAGGTTGACTGGGCGGTGCTATGTGTGAGGTTACGTTGGGAGTGGGGGCATATCACCTGTCAATCAGAGGACATTATGAGGTATGAAGTTGCTGGCTCCTACCTTTTTGTATCTGGCTCCTAATATTTGGATGATTTGTCCTGTCCTGGCCAGGGGTATGTACATGTCTGTCTGCAGATTTTTTTTTCAGTGGCCCAAACTGGTTAACCTATTGCAAAACACCAGTTTCTAATTCAAATGGCTATTTTGCAGACTTTGGTGACAACTTGCACCCTGAAAACCAATTTGGGCCAGGCTGGACTCAACTGAATTATATCCCAGGGGTATGTACGTTTCTGACTGCAGTGTTTTTTCAGTGGCCCAATGCGGTTTGCCTATTGCAATACACCAGTTTCTTATTCAAATCTGAATAAGAACCCAACTTCAGCCTGCGAATAAGAAACCAACTGAATGAGGAACCAAGTTTTCCAAATAAGAAACTAACTTTAGATTTGTGGCTATCTTTTTGTTCTTACTTCTCACTTCCCATCCCCTCTTTCTATTTCCCTGCACTAAAACTTGACAAGTCTCATCATCCGGAAGAAGCAGTAGTGCTTCCATGTGAAGAAATGTCAACGTCCTTGTCTTCCATGCGCATTACATGCTATACTGTACCGTTTTATTCTATACATACATTAAATAAACATATATATATATCACAGGTATTCAAAAACGAGCACACTCGTCGTGGGACTTCATGCAAACATCAAAAGCGTGTTTATTCACAACGTGGAAGTTGACATGTTTCCTCCCCAAACACAGGGCCGTCTTCAGAACGGGCGGAAACATGTCAACTTAAACTTTTATTGGAACATATTTAAGAACGCACTATCAACGCGTTTGGGCCCAGAAACAAGCCGTCCTCAGGATCCTCTGGGCTTAAGTTGCCCTTTAAATGGACAGCAGAATTCCCATACAGATGTTTGGAAACTACAACACCCAGCATGCTTTAGTTGCTGGGAGTTGTAGTTTGAAAACATCTGTATGAGAATTCTGCAGTTAAAAAGCAACTTAAACCTGCAGAGTAGAGCCCCCTTCCCTCCCTCCCCGGAGAGTCCCCCCAGTAAGTTGAAGTTGGTCCTTACCGCGATCAATGTTGCTCACACCCTGAATCTGGCAGCCGCACGCTGTGTGTGTGTGTATATGTATGTATATATATATATATATATATATATATATATATATATATATATATATGTGT
The DNA here is from genome assembly GCA_019447015.1 of Hymenochirus boettgeri. NCBI lineage: Eukaryota > Metazoa > Chordata > Amphibia > Anura > Pipidae > Hymenochirus > Hymenochirus boettgeri. The sequence continues at coordinate 33,180,118 of CM033471.1, forward strand.
GCCCGTTGGTGGGAAATATGTGGGTGTATGTTTAGCTATATGTGGATACAGATGATATAAAATCTTTATACACGCTACTATAAAATTTAGGGATTTGTAAAAAAATAAAGGCATGTTAAAAATAAAAAATCTTATGAAATCTTGGTTCTATTAGTCTTACATCCCCTAAATGAATATTTTGATCTATTTATTGTAACATTATATAGAGTGTTATAGTCCAGTAGAAACACCACAGTGAAATACAACTGTTGTGCAGAGCTTGAATCAATCTTCCCCCTAAATTTCCAACCAATAATAGATCAATAGCAGATCCATTGGATCATTCTATAATTAAAGTTATCAATCTGTCTTTCAATACACACCCTCCCCATTTATTCACAGCTGTCATCAGGGATTCTGTTAGAGAGGGATCATTATTGGTAAATGTGTTAGAGAGGGATCACTATTGGTAAATGTGCTAGAGAGGGATCACTATCCCCCTATCATATAGATATCCCTTCCTTTCCAGCAAACAGCAGCTCTCCTTTGTTTCTATTGAGAGGGGAGGGGTTGGGTGGAGTTAGGTCAGAGTGAGAAGAATGTTTTTATTGAGACTGTCACATGTTTTACAAAGGAAGTAACATGACATATAAGGCTTGCAACTTCCTACTAACACTCAGAAAATGTTTTGATTCGCTAACACTGTTGTCAGTCTAATACTAAGCACACCATTGGATACAACACTAAAAGGGAAGTGAGACATATGTTCCTTTGTAAGCTTCCATTGCCTTCCTGTAAAACTTCCTGGGGTGTGGCTTAACAGTCCATTTTGAAGATACCATTATAAAACAAGAGTGTGGACTACTAAGTACATTTATATTATTTTGCCTATTTTACATTTCTATATACTTTAATGTCATTACTACATATTTGTTAATATTGATATAACTATTTGTTTAGTGCTTAAACAACACATAAACACTGTCCTTAATTTTTCTTTTTATCTAATTGTAGAAGCCGCAATGCCTTCTTGTATTGTGAAAGGTTGTTACCACCGTTCTGGACAGAAATCCAAGTATCCTAATGTCATACTGCACCCTTTCCCAAAGAACATTGAAACCATAAAAAATTGGTTAATGCAAACTGGAGACCAGTATGGGGACATTGACAAAATGGCTCAAAGAGTTCTGGATGGAAAGAAGACAGATAATTATAGGATGTGCTCCTGCCATTTTATTGATGATTGTTATACCATGAGGGGTAAATCTCGTGCTCTGAAACCTTCTGCTGTACCAACTAAATTCCCAAATACAGGTGTTCAACAACCACTACCCACAATCAATGCAATCAATCCACTAAAAAGACGAAGAACAGAAGACACAGAGGAAGCTTCTACCTTTGTGGCTGGTACAGCAAGTGCAGTAGTAAGGATTGTCAGTAGACTTCGTTCAGTTCAGACTCAGACAGATCTATTTACACCACGACATGATAAATACTGCAACACTGAGCATTGGTTTAATCGCCACAATGCAAGTACGCAAACTAGTGATATCAAAGTAACTGAGAAGTTTACAATGCAGACCCATAAAGAGAATCAAGTACGAGTCAATACAAGATCTGGGAAAGTAAAACACCTCAACACCTCAACATCCTTTTCTTCATCAACTTCTGAAAGTAAACCTGCATTCAAGAGATGTGGCCCAAACCCAAAAGGTAGCGTACTTGAAAACCGATCTTCAGAAATAACACGTAAATCCACACGAACATGTGATAATGGTGAAACTTCACAAGGAAACCCCTTAGAGGACATGCCAGATCCAAAGGACGTAAGATACGACCCTACGGATAAGACCTATGCTATTGATGTATCCATTGAACCCCAAGATCAAACTATAGACTGCAACAATTACATATCAGAACGCAAATTTATCATTTATGAATCTTGTCTTGACCAATTACTGAACCTTATACAATGTCAACATTCTGGCATTGAACCTTGTAATGCTGTGGTCAAAAAAATTAAAAAACATATAACCGAAAGCATGGTAACTGTAAGAATGACTTGTGAAAATGGGCATGAATGCTATTACTGGCAGAGTCAACCAACAGAAAAAAACATTGCACTTGGTAATATTCAGATGGCAGCGAGTATACTCTGCAGTGGTTCCAGTTTTCAAAAAGTATCAGAGATGTTTTCTATCTTTGGGGTCCAATGTATTTCTCAATCAACCTATTACTCTTACCAAAACTCGTACCTTTTCCCTGCAATCCACCACGAGTGGAAAAACGAGATTAACAAGATATACCAAGATTTAGAGGGAACATCTATTATAGTGGCAGGTGATGAGCAATTTAATAGCCAGGGCCACAGTACAAAATTCTGTACGTTCACATTGATGGACCTAATGACTAATAAAATAGTCAATTATACCATTGATCAACTGGGTCCAGGGAAGAGTTCCTTTGCCTTGGAAAAATCATTTGAAACATGTCTGGAAAGAGTTTTAAACAGAAATGTAGATGTACAAATTGTTGCTACAGACAGACATGTATGTAAACGAAAATTAATGGCAACCAAATATAAGGGCATTTCACATCAATTTGATGTCTGGAATATTTGCAAAAGCTTAAGGCAAAGACTCATGAAAGTTAGTAGAAAGTCTGACTGTACATCTTTATCTATGTGGATTGAACCAATCATAAATCACTTGTTGTTCAGCGCTCAGTCTTGCAAGCAAAATGCAGATCTACTGATTGCCAAGTGGCTGTCTTTGCTTTACCATGTAAGAAACATTCATACATTTCCTAAGCATAACTTGTACCACAGTTGTGAGCATAACAGACTATCCAGAGTGCAGCGTAGTGACAAGCAATGGCTAAAAAAAACGGATAAAGCTTTTCAAGAACTGTCTAAGATAGTGACATCTCGCCAACTGCTAAAAGATCTCAGACATGCAGAAATGTTCTGCAACTCCCGTGGCCTTGAGGTGTACCATAGGAAAATGTTAAAATTTCATCCAAAAAGAATATCTTTTCAGATCGATGCAATGCATGCAAGAACAATGTTGGCCGCTTTGACACATAACCGAAATTCTGAAAGTAAACAAGCAGTTGTATATTGCCCAAAGTCAACATTAACCAATAGGGGAGAGAAAAGGCAAAGTCAACATCAGATTGCTAAACCAGTTTATGCAAAGGAAGATTTTGTCACAGACATTATGCGAAATACCCTCAAAATCCTTTCAGGAGCTCTCTGCACAGACTGGTCATCACTGAGCAGACAATACCAAAATAACATTGCTACTGTTGAAAGCTAAAAGAGAAGTACAAAGACACTGAGGGCAGAGTTGGCCAGAAGCACAGAAATGTACAAAGCCATCATCACATCTTATTTAAAAATGAATTTACTTATTTGGATCCTATTTTCTTTTATATTAATATTTTATCTGTGATTTCTTATCAGCTATGTGGAGAAATATATTTAATGAAAAACTGCTTAGACACCCAAGCCACCCCACTCCTCTAATACAGCACAGGGTGAGGACCTACAGTAAATTGACAAATCCTGACCCCTGGGTTGGCTGTAGTGCCCCATACCTTGCTGTGAAAGTCCAGCTCCAACACCTCTGTTTCACTTAATCAATAAGAAGACATGATCTGCAAGGAGCAGACAGTCTGGAAAGTGTCAAGGACTCCGTACCTGATCAGCACTATGATTTTGACAGCATGATATGGGGGAACTACAGCAAACCCAGTTTAGTAGTTTATGTCCTGACCCTACTATTAGCGAGCGGTGGTTGTTTGGGCCACTACAGTTACACGTTATGTCACGCAAATAGAAAATGTAGCTTTGTGCAACTTTTATCCTGTGTGTACAGTAGTCCTAATTTTTGACCACAATGAAAATCGATACCTTTCAGTATCAAAATACTGGTCGGCATCGGTGTTAACAATTGATATTGTCGTCAATGGGTGTAATCAAAATACTGCTATTTAATTGTTTTTTTTGTAACAATGTTACCCTTTTAAAGGTAAGTACACTGTAAAAACAAGTTAAGTGTAATTGAAATTGGCAGCTTTAACTAATCATTCCCCCCCCCCCTTTTTTTTTTTTGTTGTTGTTGAAGGAATCGCATTCCAACCACTGGTTATTTGGAGGACCCATAGGAAGGCATTCTATACAATTCCTTTATTGTATTACGGCTCCTTAACACTACATCCGTCTGTATCCGTTTTTCAAACGCAGGTGTGTTTAAAAAAATGGACAGACAGTAAAACCCCATTGGATTTCATAATATTGTTCACACCTGCTGCGTTATAATCCGTTCCAGTCCGTTTAAAAAACACACTGCATGCAGCATTTCTGTCCTTTTTTTCATGCATTTTCTGTAGAAATCTATGAAGAAATACACATTGTTAAAAAATGGATACAAACTGACAAATACATGCTGTGCCTTTCTGTCAGTTTGTAGTGTGAATGAGCCCTTACTAAAAACAGGGCTTGTCTAAAAATAGTCTTTATCAATAACTTTTTAATTTGCTGAACTAGACAGATTTCATTCCATTCATTAAATCCTATAGAATAAATATAATTTAATAGACCACAAGATGTATATAAGATGAATAAGGCAGTTGGTGTAGTTGACTCCCTAACTACTACACACACAATGAATCTTCTGTCTCCTGTCTAGTGTATTCTGGTCCCTTTATTCATTGACTTTATCTCTGTCTGACACCAGCCTTGATCTCATGAATAACATGTTACTATATTATCGCTCTGCTGATGACTTTATCCTCCCTCCATAGACCAATAACCCAATATTCCTTTTACTAATATAACAACTCTGCAAATTGTTCTGTGTCCTAGGGGGGTATAAGATAAAATATTATCTAAATCTATCGTTGCAATAAATATCTTCAACGGCCTCCATCCTTATATTGCATATCCAAGATGGTCACGTGTTTCGCCTTACGTCATATCCAGCTTGGTCGATGTTCTGCTATGACGTAAGGTGAAACACTTGTCGGTTTGGGAGTGTGGTGATAGCCACAGTTGTTTACAATGGAGAGACACTGGCATTTTTGGACGTTTTGGCATACCATCCTGGAAGAGCCTAGAGTGGTAGGAGCAGGTGAAGAGTGGCCGTCTATGTACAGTATAACACGTGATCATATGATCAGACGTCTTATACTAAATCCCGCCTTTATATATTATATTTTATATTATACATTCAATATTATACTATTCTCTTGGTTTGCCCCGCTGCAGGGGCTGTGTCCTGTTACTCCTCCACTCGGTTTACTACATTGGGCCCTCTGACTTTTATCTGGGACCACCTAGGGGTGGTGCTAGGATTTAATAATTATATTGTGTTTTTTATTAGGTGTTTAAAAATAAAGGACATAAAAATACCCCTTAATCAATAGACTTTTCTGCACTTTGGGGTTTAGTTGTGTGGGTGGGGGGTAGTTTGATATGATTGGTACACTACTACCTTATCTCTTTTATTATGTGAATTACCAATAAATGCTGTTCACTTTTTCTACCAGATGTAGTTGTGCCATCATATTGGGTCTATATTTTAATAGGGTCTTTCCTCTGTAGTTGATTGTATTTTAGAGCCTGGTCTCCCATTGTGCACTGCTTTATTTAAGCGTTTTATGTGGTCTGCTATGAGCCGTGCACCTGTCCCCAAGCTATTTCCTACTTTTCGTTTTCCTGGACATTGATTAGGGCCTGCAGGAAAATCACATGAAGCAGTGAGAAAGAGAGAGGTACAGGTCAGGATGTATTTCCCAGTGTTTGAAAATTTAGAGAGAAGAAAGCCTTTTTCTGACAATTTCTCAGAGCTTATGCCAGGGATTTTGCCAAAGCCTTTTTTAGCATATTTGCGAGAGTTATGGACTTTAAAACTATTCTGAAAACTATTTCCAGGCTCTAAAGCCTTTGTCATGGCATTTTTAATGTAATAGGAGCTTTCCCAATTTTTATTATTACTGGTTATATCGGGGAGTTTTTTTTATTATGTGTTTAAATGTGCAAAGACCAATTTGGAATATTACACATTTTATGGCTATACAGCTATCCAGCACATTTACTATGTGTATTATTTTAGCTTGAAGTGGAGAAGAGATTTTTGGTAACTAAAGACCTGTTCATATTTTGTAGGAAGATGGCACTGGAGGTATTTTTTTCCTGCCGAGCAGAGTGATGAGGGAGATTGTTTAGATCAAGCTTGTCAGTTACCGTAAATAAGATTTTTAAAATGAATCATTTGAATTTGAAAATTAATTCCAAGCAGATGCCCAGAATGTATTTCCCCGTGTTTGAAAATGTAGGGAGAAGAATGCCCTTCTTAGAGAATTTCTCAGAGCCTATGCCAGGGATTTCCCAAAGCCTTTTCTAGTGTACTTGTAAGAGTTATGGACTATTTTAAAAAACTATTGCCAGGGTCAAAATCAGGGCCTTTGCCGTGGCATTTTTCATGTAATAGGCGCTTCCCAGATTTGTATTGTTACGGATTATATCAGGGAGGGTTTTTTTTATCGTTCTGTGTTTAAATGTGCATAGACCAATTTGGAATATTGCAAGTTTTATGGCTGTAATAATTTTCCAGCACATTTATTATCTTTATTATTTTAGCTGGATGTGGAGAACAGGTTTTTGTAAAATTTTTGGTAACAAAAGTCCTGTTCTTATTTTTGGTAACAAAAGACCTTTTTCTTATTTTGTAGGAAGATCGCATTGAAGGCATTTTTTCTCCAATGAGGAGAGTGATGAAGAAGATGGTTTAGATCAAGCTAGTCAGCTAAATAGGATTTTTTTTCTATAAATTTTTATTTTATGAAAGTAAATAGTATATTGGTATTTTTCATTCACCTTTTTAGCATTTACAATATATATACTTAGGCTTCATTTTTTATCAAATTATACAATATAAATTAAATAAATAAAAATTAAACTTAAATATCACTAAATTAACATAAACCGTTAAACTTCGTCTGGAGCATTAGATGAGTTGTGAGAGGTGGTTTCACTTTGTGTAAGCCTTTTTGGGTTGTTAAACTTCGTCTGGAGCATTAGATGAGTTGTGAGAGGTGGTTTCACTTTGTGTAGCCTTTTTGGGTTGTTAAACTTCGTCTGGAGCATTAGATGAGTTGTGAGAGGTGGTTTCACTTTGTGTAGCCTTTTTGGGCTGTTTCAACATAAACTGAGTAGATTGTGGGTAACCATCTCCATATAATCCCTTCTTTGGTGTCTCAGAGAAGGAGACCCTCACAGATTGCCGAGCATCTTACCTGTATTAACCATAGCTAAACATAACAGAGATTAACCGTATATAAATTGTTCTCCTACCTCCGTTGCATCCCCCAGGTCCGGGAACCCCTCTGCCTCACCATTCTAATATAGCTGTTATTTGGTTATTTTTGTGTAGGATTCATTTTGAGTTCCCAAGGGGTCCAGATTTTAGACCAATTTATAAGGCTGTTTTTCAAGGTGGCTGCTAAATATTCATTAGAATGAATTCACCAGATTATTTGGATTAAATTTGCTCTGGTTCTCTCTTCTCAGCTATATATTTATAGCTTAACGCTAACCCTTATAATGTGTGACTTATGATAAAGGCAAGAATGAATACGTTATAGTTAATTACTGTTTTTTCAGTTTATTAAAATTAAAATAACACAAAATGTCAAGTTCAGAAACAATATGTATAGTACAAGAAATAGTTAACTGCAACATAACATCAATGTATATAAAAATGTCTATGCATGGCCAACTTTTTTTTTCCCCCCCTGTATACTGATAACTGAACAAAATAAAAACGGATTTAAAAAAAAAATTGCTCTGGTTGGGGAGGGGGCTTTCCAGGTATTGGCTATTAAACATCCATCTGGCAGCCGCACGGATATTTATTATGAGTTTGGAAGTATTGTTGGTGTCTGAAGGTGAGATATTAAATAAAGCGGTGTAGGGTGATCATGTGAAAGGCTGGTCTAACACCAAGATTCTCACACACCAGCCAGAAACTCTTTACTTCCTGACCTTGCATAACCACCAGCAATGCAGTTGGTCAGTTTCTAAAATACATTGGTGGAAGAGCGGGGTTGATTTGATGTAATAATTTTGGGGTTGTGTACTAATCATATAATATCTTTTTTCCCCCTTTATTATTACATTCGAGGTGCACTTGTGTGAGTTTATGAAGATTTTTTGCCACTGTTTCTTGGCCATCTCAATTTTGAGTCTTTCCTACCATTTATTTGTTTGTGCATGTTTTATTGATTTAGGTTCTTGCCAAATTATTGAGTATACCTTTGAGATATGGATTACAATCGTCCCAGAATTTCAGGGTTGTCTGAATAATTTGTGAGGTGGGTGGTATCGTGGTTTTCCTATGCTTTTTGTTGATCCAGAGTATTCAGGAGGGGTGGAGACATAAGGTTATATTCTATATCAAGCCATCCTGTCTTACCCCGCCCTGATATCCATTGCGTCAATTGAGCTAGCCGCTTTGTAGTATTTAAATAGATTTGGGAGGCCAAACCCTCCCTTATCTTTGTCTGGCCATATATTCAAAATCGGATTCGTGGTCTTTTGTTGTTCCATATGAAATGTTTTATTTTGATTTGTAGTGGATTTAGATCTTGTTATACTTGTAGTATTGGGAGCGTTCTGAATAGGTAAAGCAGTTTTGGGAGGATAGTCATTTTTACTGCATTAACTCTTCCAATTTAAGATAGGTTATAAGGTGACCAGTGCGTTAATAGTTTGGTTAATTGCTTATACATAGGTATACAATTAGCTTTGTACAGTGAGGCCGAATCATGACATAGTTGTACTCCTAGATATTTCAATGTAGAATTGTCCCACCTGAATTGGAAGTTGTTTTGAAGTTGTATATTAAGGGTCTCCGGGATAAGTTAAGTAGGATTTTTAAACAGATCATTTCAATTTGAAAATTAATGCTAAGCAGATGTCCAGAATGTATTTACCGGTGTTTGAAACCCCACTGCTATCTATCACTCCTGGAGTGATCTATAACAAAATCTAATCTCCCATTAACTGGGCCATTTAGGTCCTAGGCTCATCCCCTCTCCTCTGAAGAAACCTCCTCAGGAAGTAGTAAGAGAGAGAGAACATAGTTTATCTCCCTTTTTTTACTTTTACACAGCGGACCCAAGTGGCCAGATCCTGTCAGAACAAGAAGACTAAGGGGTAACTAGTTTACCAGTTCCCTACACATATATACATCAATAGTGCAGATTTGGTATCATAACAACATGTTTGCATTAATATAATACATTTAAAACAGGCTATGGACTTTCAATGGAGATGTGCAGTGAAATATATTCTTATGAAAACCTCTCAACTACGTAGCTAAAGGTGACCATACATTAGGCCGATTTTATGTACAATCCGAAATACAATCCAACATTATCAATACAATCCAAGGCACAGCACACACCAATAGAAGAGGATGGGAAAGGCCCTTCTGTGCTGCCGACCCTTTTCGTAGTTCATGCGATCACCATTTTTGGTGCGATTTGCATGCGCTGCGATAGGGGTGCATCAAGGTGCATGCGCAGAGTAGCATGCATGAATCCTTGCAATTTCTCTCAGTTGTGCGATTCATGCACGCTTCCTAGTGGGGCCTTGCCCTAAAAGAGTAACGGGTCCTTCTAGTGAAAGAGTGTCCAATTGGTATTTGTGCCATATATATCTTGGTGTATGGTGTGGTTTTGTAATATTGAGTTAGAGTTATGTTGGGAGTATCTGTGGGTTTGCCCAAACCAGGGTCTTGTATTGCCAGTTATCGCCTGCAGGGCCATGTGTTAAGGGGCTAGTATTTTAGCAGATTGATGACAATGTTTAAAATATTGTACCAGATTACTGTTTTATAGAATGATTTATGGGTAGCATCGCACACAGTGGGTTACTCTGGTGGTCTGGCACAAAGCAGACAGTGCACTCAACAAGTTTTCATTACATTTAACAGTAAGTATTGCAATGGTTTAATAACAAGACTTAAACACCCACATAACATATGCAGTAATAAAGTAGTCCCTGTCTATGGTGCACCACTTTAAATATTGACCAGGCCTGTATATTGTGTGTCCTTGCAAGTTTGTATACACTTATCTGTTGCCTCAGTTTGTATCCAATAAGGTAACTTGTCTGTCCAATAATCTGTCCTTCCAACAGGTGGTAACAGGATCTAATATACAAGATCTGGTGTTGCAATCAATCAGGACATCACACTGTGCAAGGGATCACACCTCTCCATATACAGACTGTATAAGGAATCACACGAAACAGATCAGTCCCAGCAGGAGCACACACCACACACTTCTATCTACTTTCACTTTCTGTCCTCCTAGCCATAGAGAGCAGGGATGTCTTGTCTCTTATTACTGTAAACAAATAAAGGGAAACCGTTTCTTCATATAACAGCATCTTTATTAGAGTATGTAAAGTGAACATCAAAAAATACTTAAAAACAATTAAAAATATAAAAATCTTTAAAGTGCATTTTAAGCCGCATTCCCTTTATACCTCCTATCAGTAACACAGTAAGGTGCTATAGAATAAGATACTTAGCTGTCCACTACAGTCACCCTTCTAATGTCAAGACACGAGTCAGTGGGCTAGAGAGCTTGGCATCAGGTAAGTATTGTGTAACGGAGGGGGAACGCCATACACAATGGAGCCGGACACGCTTCGCCTCACTACAAGACTTCTTTTGGTGGCTGCTTTTTGGCAGCCGCCAACATTTTTTATAAAAAAAAAAATTATAAATAAAAAATACAATTTTATACATAGGTTAAGAACATATACATATATAAATTATGTATAAATTGATATAAGTGCAGCATGCCTTATGAGATCCCTGCCCCAAAGAGCTTACAATCTAAGTGGGATAAGTTGTACACTTATCTGTTGCCTCAGAGTTTGTATCCCAATAAGGTAACTTGTCTGTCCAGTAATTTGTCCTTCAAACAGGTGGTAACAGGATCTTATACACAGGATCTGGTGTTTAGGACAGCACACTGTGCAAGGGATCACACCTCTCCATACACAGACTGTATAAGAATTCACACAGCAGGAGCACACCCCACACACTTCTATCTACTTTCACTTTCTGTCCTAGCCATAGAGAGCAGGGATGTCTCATTACTCACTGATACCCCATGCAGGCTGGAGGTGGTATATAAGGAGCCTTGGTGTATATGTCCTGTCATGAACTTATCTGCCACTCCGATCCAGCAAAGATTCAAATACCTCGCCCATTCCTGAGTTATACTTATCTTGCCTGATCCAATTTGACCATTTACTAAGGCTGTTCTAGTGTTCTACTTACCTTGTCTGGTCCAGTGTTTCTACTTACCAAGCCTGATCCAGTGTGACTACTTACCAAGCCAGATCCAGTGTTCTACTTACCTTGTGTGAGACTACTTACCAAGCCTGATCCAGTGTTCTACTTACCTTGTCTGATCCAGTGTTCTACTTACCTTGCCTGATTCAGTATACTAATTACCTTGCCTGTACCAGTATCTGCTACTCTCCTAGTCAGCTCCAGTCCCACCATCTTTTATTTAATAACCCTGTAAGTCTTTAGTTTGAATTAAATATAATTATCTTTGCAATTTTGCATTATCAGAGCGCAAACAAAACAATGGTTATCACATGCAATCCGAAAAGCAGATTGCAGCGCTTTTTGATTGTGATTGAAACGCAATTGCGATTGGATTGCACATTATAACGTGCTAGTGTGGCCTATCCCAAAATCTCCACTATAACTTGGAAATTAAGGTTAAAAAAAAACAAAACTTTAATTGAATTGGTCACTGAAGGTATTTGAAGGAGTAATTTACTAAACATGTCTGTAAACTGAATTACATCTCCTTATATTTGTCATTGGGGAACATTTCTTGACACAGGGAAAGAATGGGATTTCTTATGCCTCCTGGTGGATGACTGCTGCTATTACATGACAGGGCAAAAAGTTTATCTTAATCCTTTAAGATAATTTGGTGTGACATTCCTAGCCAAATGAGCCAAGCTAGCTCAGCTTGGCTCAGATTTCTTTTGTGATCTCTCAATCCAAGCTTCACCCATCATATATGTGTGTGTGTGTGTGTGTGTGTGTGTATGCATGTGTGTTTCTCTTTATAGATGTATGGATGGTTACATGTGTGTCTCTCTGGATGGATGGATGGATGTGGGTCTTGCATAAATCCTGGGGGTGGTACAGGGGTGTGGCTGGGGCTAAAGAGGGCAGGCAGGTACCCTCCCTGAAATGAGTTTTGCTAGGGTAGTGACCGGTACATACATGTTAGCCTACAGTGACCGGTACATACATGTTAGCCTACAGTGATCGGTACATACAACTTAGCCTACAGTGATCGGATACAACTTAGCTACAGTGACCGGTACATCCAGATTTTGGAATCAGATTCTGGCACAAAGGGATGTAGTTCCTCACAATCCTTTGTTGATTATAACTTTATTTTGAACAGATTCATATCAGAAGTTGTTATTCACCTTAATGCAGGAACATGCAGCTTCAGGACATGAGAGAGAAACTTACATAACTCTAAAACAGCAACAGGAAATTACTACCAGTACCAGAACCAATAAGCTTACAGCATAAATACAGGAAATTACATTGTAACATGTAGCAGATGAATTCTGGGAACTGTAGTTTTCTATACAATAACTAACATTGATCTGAAATAAGATTTAACACCCTCAGTGACTGGTACATACAAGTTAGCCTACAGTGGCCGGTACATACAAGTTAGCCTACAGTGACCGGTACACGCAAGTTAGCCTACAGTGACAGGTACACGCAAGTTAGCCTACAGTGACCGGTACCATTGCTACAGTCGTACACGCAAGTAGCCTACATGACCGGTACAAGCAAGTAGCCTACGTGACCGGTACATACAATTAGCCTACAGTGCCGGTACATACAACTTAGCCTACAGTGACCGGTACATACAAGTTAGATCTACAAGTGACCGCGTACATACAAGTTGCCTACAGTGACGGTTACATACAAGTTAACCTACAGTGACCGTACATACAAGTTAGCCTACAGTGAGGTAACAAATTAACATGTACCTAGAGTGACGGATACATACAAGTTAGCCTACAGTGACCGGTACATACAAGTTAGCCTACAGTGACGGTACATACAGTTAGCCACATGACGTACATACAAGTTAGCCTACAGTGACCGGTACATACAAGTTAGCCTACAGTGACCGGTACATACAAGTTAGCCTACAGTGACCGGTAGATACATGTTAGCCTACAGTGACCGGTACATACAAGTTAGCCTACAGTGACCGGTACATACAAGTTAGCCTACAGTGACCGGTACATACTGTTAGCCCACAGTGACCGGTACATACAAGTTAGCCTACAGTGACCGGTACATACAAGTTAGCCTACAGTGACCGGTACATACAAGTTAGCCTACAGTGACCGGTAGATACATGTTAGCCTACAGTGACCGGTACATACAAGTTAGCCTACAGTGACCGGTACATACAACTTAGCCTACAGTGACAGGTACATACGACTTAGCCTACAGGACCGGTACATACAGTTGCCACAGTGACCGGTACATACAACTTAGCCTACAGTGACAGGTACATACAACTTAGCCTACAGAGACCGGTACATACATGTTAGCCTACAGTGATCGGTACATACAAGTTAGCCTACAGTGATCGGTACATACAACTTAGCCTACAGTGACTGGTACATACAAGTTAGCCTACAGTGACCGGTACATACATGTTAGCCTACAGTGACCGGTACATACAAGTTAGCCTACAGTGACCGGTACATACAAGTTAGCCTACAGTGACCGGTACATACAAGTAGCCTACAGTGACCGTACATACAAGTTAGCCTACAGTGACCGTACATACAAGTTAGCCTACAGTGACCGGTACATACAAGTTAGCCTACAGTGACCGGTACATACAAGTTAGCCTACAGTGACTGGTACATACAAGTTAGCCTACAGTGACGGTACATAAGTTAGCCTACAGTGACGGTACATACAAGTTAGCCTACAGTGATGGTACATCAAGTTAGCCTACAGTGACCAGGAACATACAATTTAGCCACAGTGCCGGTACATACAAGTTACTCAGTACCGTACATACAGTAACCCTGCAGTAACTGTACTACAAGTAAGCCTATAGTAACTGGTACATACAGAGCCACAGTGACCGTAATACAGTTAGCCCACAGTGACCGGTACATACAAGTTAGCCTACAGTGACCGGTACATACAAGTAACCCTGCAGTAACGGTACATACAAGTAAGCCTACAGTAACTGGTACATACAAATTTTCCCACAGTGTGACAGTGACATTCAAGTTTGCCCACAGTGTTAAGTCAGCCCTCCAGTGCACCATCTAGTGTAAAATCAGACACATCTGCTTTCTCTCACAAAGCCATGCCGACTTTACTGCAGCTCTGATGAAGTGACGTTTACAGCGTCACGAAACGCGTCAGGGCTTTTCCTCCATGCATCCTGTATTGTCGACAATAAAGATTTACTTTTACCTCTACTAAGGGATTGAGTCCTAGCCCATCCTTCTTGTATATCCACTTTACTGCTGTTGTCTGTAGGTGACATTCAAAAGTTATTTCAGGTGGTGAAAATTTCCCCTAGGAATACCCCTGGATTTACTCCACCTACCACAAATAGTAACTGGACTGACAATGATGCCCTTGTCTGTCTGTTGCAGTGGCAAAACATTGTGATTTACAAGAAAGAAAATATTTTGCTTTTAAAGGAGAACTAAACTTATTTTTTTTAATCCTAATGTGAAAGCTTTTCTCACCAGAACACCTAGACACAGAAAATCAAAATACTACCGAGATTTTCTTTTCCTGGTCTGAAAGACGGCAGTGGAAGTGAAGGGTTATTCTTCCCTCCGGATGAGTGACAGGCTTGTTCCCCAATAAAAGTATACCGCTCCTCCCCCTTACCTCATGTCTTTAACGACTGTGTGTCCTGATTGTATCTCTATATATATATATATATTTTTTTAGGGGGGAAAACCCCTTCACTGCCGTCTTTCAGACCAGGAAAGAAAATCTCGGTAAGTAATTTTGATTTTCTGTTTTCCCTGGTCCTCATCCGGCAGTGGAAGTGAATGGGTTTTTTTTAAAGCAGTTTATAATAAAGGGTAGGAACACATTTATGCCAAGAAATTATTTATTCAACATTAGTGGCTGATTCTAATATTTTTAGAACCAAACTCAGACTTTGCTTTATTCATAACATCCAACTTATAATGTTTTATAAAAGTTGTAGAGTTTGACCATGCTGGCCGCATTACAGATGTCGTTGATCGATACTTTCGCCGAGAAAGCCCAAGATGCAGATACTGCCCTCGTTGAGTGTGCCGTCACACCTTCGGTTCATTTAATTCTGCCTTTTATATGCTTGTTTTATAGTCTGTGTAATCCATGCTGACAACGTCTGCTTTGAGGGTTGTAATCCTTTTCTTTCCCCTTGGAATAACACAATTAGTGAATCAGATTTTCTGAATTCTTCTGTTCTTTGTAGGTATTGTTTTATTGTTCTTCCTACATCTAGGGAGCAGTCTGCTTCAGTTTGTTGTATATATGGTAGGACAATGTCTTGATTCATATGAAATTGAGATATGACTTTCGGAATAAATTTTATGTCTGGTCTCAAGGTTACATTTTCTTCCCTAAAAACCAAGTATGGTGGTGACACTCTCAGAGCATTTATTTCTGAAACTCTTCTGCCAGATGTTATTGCTATCAGAAACAATGTTTTCAGTGTAAGGTTCTTTATGGTTATTGATTCTGATGGCTCAAAGGTTTTACTTTTTAGCATACTCAACACCGTCGGTAAGTCCCATTGTGGAACTTTGTTTTTAACTGGTGGATTAATATGCTTAATTCCCTTGAAAAATCTTATCATTAATGGGTCTGATGCCCAATTTTTGTTTAAGACTGCTGACAACGCTGATACCTGTCTCTTTAGGGTTGATGAACTTAAGTTTTTTTGCAATCCTTCTTGTAGAAACTGCAAAAGTTGCTCAATCTGTACTGACTTTGGCTGTATGGTTTTTGTGCCACACCATTGTTGGAACTTCTCCCATGTCTTATAGTAAGATTTTTTAGTTGACTCTTTCCTTGATGACATTAAAGTTTGTATTACTTCTGTCGACAATCCTCTTTTTCTCATGGGACTGATTTCAGTTTCCATGCCGTCAGTTTTAGTTTGTGTGTTTCTGGGTGATTTATATCTCCCTGAGTTAACAGATGTGCCCTCACCGGTAACTTTATTGGCGGGTATTGGGCTATTGATTGTGCCCATGCAAACCACGGTCTCCTCGGCCACCAGGGGAGGATTATAATCACCTCCGCTCTGTCCTCCTCGATTTTCCTGAGAACTCTCTGTATCATAGGGATAGGAGGAAATATGTACATCATTTGATTCGACCATGAGATTGAAAAAGCATTGGTCGCTACTGCCGCCATGTCCGGGAACCATGAACAATATTTCTGGAGTTTCGCATTGTGTCGGGTTGCCATGAGATCGATCTCTGGTATCCCCCATACTTCTGTTATCTCGTTGAAAACTGACTGATTCAGACTCCACTCTCCTGGGTTGATTTTGTGTCTGCTCAGCCAGTCTGCTTGTTTGTTTTGTACCCCGGGGATATGGATAGCCCGGATTTCCTTCAAGTATTTCTCTGCCCAGATCAGGATTTCTGAAACTTGTTCCCAGAGATTCATACTCCTTGTTCAACCCTGTTTGTTTATGTAGCTTACTACAGCCATATTGTCGGACTGAATCTGGACTGCTTGACCTTGTATCAACAGCTTGAAAGCTTTCATAGCTAAGTATACCGACCTCATTTCCCTCTGGTTTTGAGGTTTCATTTTCCACGTTTTGTCCCATACACCTTGTTTGGTTTGATAATTGCAAACTGCTCCCCAGCCCGTTGGGCTCGCATCTACAGTAATCGTGGTCCAACAGAAAGTATAGATTTCCTTTGGTACAAAATTCTTGTCTTCTATCCACCATTTCATCTTTTTCTTCAATGATTGAGGAAGAAATATTATTTGTTGTGGATCCATCAGTGTGTTCCATTGCTTCAGTAATAGCAATTGTAGGGGTCTGAGGTGGAACATTGACCATTTGACTGCTTCTGTAGTCGACACTAACTTCCCTAAGACTTTTTGACATATCTGTGCCGTTGAGTAGGGACATTTGATGAATTGTCTCACCTCTTTCTTTATCTCTTGCACCTTGACTGTTGGAAGTGATATTTGTAATTTGACTGAATTTATCAATACTCCCAAGAATTGGATCTGTTGATTTGGTATGAGACAAGACTTTTCTTGATTTATGAGCCAGCCCAGACGGTTTAAACAGAACTTTATCTTCTGTAGGTTCTCTTGAAGTGTAGTTTGATTCTTTGCCTTGACTAGTACATCGTCTAAATAGGCATACACCTCTACTTTCTGTAGCCTTAGGTGTGCTATTATTGGTGCTAATGTCTTTGTAAACACTCTTGGTGATGATGTTAGACCAAATGGTAAGCATTTGTACTGAAAGTGCTGACCCATTGTTTTGAACCTGAGATATTTCCTGTGGCTGTATGTGATTGGTATGTGATGATATGCACTCTTCAGATCGATCTTCGCCATCCAATCTTGCTTGTGAACCTGTAATGTTATTGACTTGAGTGTCTCCATCTTGAACTTTGTTTTCTTTATGAAAGAGTTTAAGTACCTCAGATCCAATATTGCTCTGTAATCTCCCTCTTTCTTCCTGCGTAAAAAGAGTGGTGAATATATCCCCTTTTTCTCTTCTCGCTTTGGAACTTTCTCTATTACTCCCTGTAATAGAAGATCTCGCACAATGTTGTATAGTTGTTTCATTGCTTGTCTTTGTTTTGGCATAGGTGATTCTATTATTTTCTTTTGAGGTTTTCGTATAAATTCTATACTGTAGCCCTTTGATATCGTTTGCATTACCCATGCATCGGCTTTGATCTTTTTCCATTCCGTCACAAACTGGGCTAGCCTTCCTCCTAATTTGTGACAGTGTATTATGTCATAATGTTCTTCCTCTTCCTCTGTTAGTTTTGGTATCCTGAAAAAGAGACTGTTCAGGCTTCCATGATTGTCTTTGTGTGTTTAATCTTCCTGGTCTATACTGTTTAGATTGTCTAAATGTCACATTAGATGAAGTAGTTGGTATTTCTCTTCTATTTTTCTTGATTACCGGCAGAGCCTTCTTTGCCGAGTTTTTTTCTATAATATCATCCAGCGATGATCCAAACAGTAGACCTCCCTCAAACGGAACTTTCGTTAAACCTTGCTTTGACATATTATCCACTTTCCACTGTCGTAACCATAAAGCACGTCGTGCCACAGTAGCTTGGGCCATTGCTTTGGAACTTAACTTTATAATGTCTAAGGATGCTTCCGCTATAAAGTCATTTGCCATTCTAATGTCTTGTACCATCTTTGTCAGGTTTTCTCTGGGTACTCCTCCAGCTATTGCTTCTTCAAGTTCCTTTATCCAAACTCTACTTGCTCTAGCTAAACTCGTGACCGCTATAGAGGGTCTAATTGCTGCCCCTGATGACAGGTATGATCTCTTCATAGCTGCATCCTCCTTCCGCTCCATTGGGTCTCTCAAGGATGTTCCATCTTCTGTAGCCAGCGCCATTCTTCTTGTTGTTTTTGCCATAGCTGTATCAACCTTAGGGGCTTCGTCCCAACTTTTCGCTTCCTCTTTATGGAAGGGATAAATTTTCTGAATATTTAACGGAATGTTAAACCTCTTATCTGGGTTTTGCCATTCTTTCTTTATTAACTGCGTTATATGTGAATGCACAAAAAAGTTGACGGATTTTTCTATTTGATCTCCAAACATAAGGTCTTTTACTGCTTCCGTCTTGTCCACTATGTGTAATGTTTCTTTCATTCTTGAGATCAGATAATCAATTGTATTTTGATTGACCCTTTCTGCTGCAATTTCTTCTAAAGCTCCGTCTTGTGACAATACCTCCCCTTCAGATTCTTCCTCTGATCTGGGATATTCTATTGGTGTTGGCTTGCTAATGCCATATTCTTTAAACATATTTGTCACTTTTTCCATGGTAACCTCTGAGACTTTTGATATCATTGTCTCCATAGAAGAGTCCAGTACAGCTTTCATAGCTGTGTGGATTTTTTCTTGTGTTATCGTTGAGGATGGATTGATGCATTCTTTGCATAGTTTTTTCCCCGGTTCTGCACTTCTGTTGCAGAGAACACATTCTTTTGCTCTGGATTTACTCGCAGACTCTCTTCTGTCTGGAGATCTTAAATATAAACAGAAAAGATTTATTAAAGTTTCTGTTTTACTTTACCTTTAATCCAGCTCTCTCCTATACGTTGCTCACCCCCTTGACCTTGATCTGTGTCTTTTTGATGAACTCATTGTAGAACACTGAAAAAGAAACAGTTAACCAGACACTATGTATAGGTTACGCCTTTAACCAGTATGACTTTAGTCTATACAATGTCCTGTATGCTACTCACAGCATATAGACAGAAAGACACCCAAGGCAGCGTGATTTATCAGCAGAAACTGTGAAGAAAACTGCAGAGAGCGGTCAGCCGCACCAACAACCTACTGGTTTTTGTGATCAGCTGTTCGCCCGCGTGTACTGCCGGCTTTTTGAACTCCCGCGCGATGACGTCATCACCGTGCGCCTTCAGTACACGCGCTACTTCCGGGTTCCAATAAATGGACGCGGAAGTCCCGGTCCACGCCAGAAACCTTTGCCGTTCCCTGCTATTACAGGGGGAGCGGCCTTCAGCTGAGGGAGAGAGAGCTGCAGCTGGCATAAGACTAAGAGGGGGAGAGATACGATCCATCATCCACAGGAGTAAAAGACATGGAGGTAAGGGGGAGGAGCGGATACTTTTATTGGGGAACAAGCCTGTCACTCATCCGGAGGGAAGAATTAACCCATTCACTTCCACTGCCGGATGAGGACCAGGGAAATAGTAAATTGCATTTACATACATGTAGGAAGTAGATTCTGAAACCAAGAAGGCTTCCATGTTAAGGGGCTTCTATATAAATGGTCTCTGTTTTAATGTAACCATTTAATAATCAGGCCTCCCACCCTCCCGGGAGTCTCCCGGATTTTGGGGTGGTCTCACGCACACCCTCAAGACCACCCCGAACTCCCGCGACCCAAACCTACCTGAGTCCGCCTCTGGAACGCCTTCACCACGCCTCTTATGTGACGTAAATTACGTAATACAGGCCAGTTACGCGCCTAGCCACGCCTCTAATGTGACGTAATTTACGACACGTTAGAGGAGTGGCTAGGGTGTAACTGGCCCCTCCCCTGACTCCACCCCACCCTGCCCCTTTAGTGACATCACGTCACTCGGCCACACCTCCTTCTCCCCACTCTGCCCGGAAGCCAGGTTCGTCAGGGTGGGATGTCTGAATAATTATAGGTGTTATTGACTGGCAGGACATCCTATAGCAGACACTATTTCTCTTTTCCTCTCCAATCCTTCTTGATTTAAAGGAGAACTGATGACACAAGCCCTGAAAACGCCATTTACCCTGCTAAGGGCTAGGCCACACTAACGCGATTTTGGTGTGTTTGCACTCGCGTTTGGGCATGCGATTATTTTTCTAACATTGCAAACACAGCAACACACCAAAATGAGTGTTTTCGGGTGCGATACGATTGCTTATCAGTTTGCGATAATGCAATCGCACGCAATCACCATTTTTAAGCGCAATCGCATGCAATTTCATATCTCAAAAGGAGAAATCGCATGCACAAATGCACAGGAATCGCACCAGAATTGCATGCAATTCCGTGCGTGGCACAGTGTGGCTGTGCCCTAAAGCTTGGTTTTCCTGCACCTTGGGGCAGCTGCTGGTTTCCAGTGCTACAGGAATGTGTAGTACCCTTAACTGATTGGAAGATGGATCTCCTCACTAAGAATAAAGTCCTTGTAAATACTACTGTAGCCCACTGCATATTCTAGTCCTCAGTGGGTAAGGGGGTGAAGAGAAATAGGTCAATGAGCATTTAGCTTCCCCAATCTGAGAAAGTTTTCAGTAACACTTTCTGTTAAACTTCCAGATATGCTGAGAGACCCCCTGCCAAACCATTTGTATGAAAGTAGATAATTTGAATGGAAATTTGCTTTATCTCCTTATGGCTAAACCGGGATTTATCACTTTTGGGCTGTGTGAATAGTACTGGTTTCAGGTTTTGGAGATGGACATTTCCTTTTTGGTGGTCCTTCCAATCCACCAAATATGTACCAGTGATCAGCTGGCTTAAAAATTAAGTAATAAAAGCTTTCTGATTAGTTGCTGTAGGTTAAAATGCTTAAGTTAAACGTACGCCTACTGACTGTAAATTTCCTGGAAACTAATCCATACCCTAATTTTTGTACGTTAACACTAGCATTTAAAAATTTACCCCAGGCAGGGCTTAAGCAGGGTTGCTTCACAGGAAAAAAGGTAACTGAGGGTCTCACTCCAAATCTTTAGAAAATTTTATTGTGAACCACACATCTCACGTCACGTGAGATGTGTGGTTCACAATAAAATTTTCTAAAGATTTGGAGTGCGACCCTCAGTTACTTTTTTTCCTGTGAAGCTGCTGGTTCCTAAGGGAAGAACCTATGAGGTGTCTGCACCCACAGTTGGATAAAGTGCACCTCATTGTTTATCCTGCTTAAGCAGGGTTGCCAGGCATTTCTATTTGGGAGAGATTGTTCCGATTGCACAATTCTGAATCCTGCAGTCAGGGCTGATATCCCACCCAAAAAACAGCCCCCAGAAGGCCCACTTCCTGCCTCAGAATGGCCCAAACCCCTCAGAACTGCCTCCACTCCACCCAATCTCTGCCCCACCATGCCTCCAGCTCCGCCACCACCACACCCTCCAACTTGAGTGAAGGGGATATCTGGCAACCCTGGACCTGAAGGAAATAAGCATCATCCAGAGAGTGGTCTAGTAGTGCCAGATCAATGAGTGTCACATTGCAGAAATGTCCTGTTCCACCTAGTGCATTACACGTGAGTAGATGAAAACCTTTAGGAGGCAGTGGGAAGGGAACAACATTTTGCTGCATAACAGGTTAGTTCTTCACCTGTCATCTTTCGAACTATTGCAGGATCCATCTACCATTACAAAACTATCCTAATGGCCAAGACCTGCCCAAAGCCACCTAACACCTTCAGGACTATTTATGAATTGGAGACCCACAATGCATGAAACAATACAATTCAAAAAACATTTGCATGACTTTAATGAAGGATTTGCAACAGCTGCATGTGTCTTGGAGCAGTCGCCCAATCACCCACTGCAATGCGATTCAAAAAATCTTGTGGCTACTGGAAACCCCCAATAACCTCGACCTCGAATGGTTCATTGGCTTCAAATTGGCAGCTAAATATACTTACCAGGCCTTGTTCCCACGCCTGCCTTCTGGTTGTCTTTCGTGCCTTTTCTGTGTGCAGAAAGGGCTCAACTGTCAGCCACAAAAGGGAATCACTGCCGTTAAGGGTTTCCAGTAACCACAACATTTTTTGTTTAGGGGGTGGATATTACCCTTTAATGCCTGACAAACCGCAAACGCTAAAATACCCACAACCGCTGAGCAGCCATAGCTATTAAGGCTGAGGCCACACTACAACGCATCAATCCTGCATTCTTTCTGTGCGTTAGCGCGCATTATTTTCGTGTTTGCGCTAGCGTTTTCGGTATCTCTAAAGCGAAAACACAAGCGATTGCGAGGAAAAATGCTTGCCACAAAACGGACGCACAATCACATGCGCAATCGGAAATCACGAACGCGCAAAAAATGCGCTAGTGTGGCCTAGCCCTAACAGAGACCTGCAATCACCATATTGAGACTGAGACAACACTGTAGCATGTGCGAGTGCTCGTGCACACAAGCGCATGCGTTTCTGGTGTGCTTGTGCACATGCGTTGCAGGTCGCATGTGCTATGAAAAAATAACGGATCGCAGTGCAGCAGGACACCTAGTGTGGCCACGACATTCGGGCCACATCAGTGTGTGCTTTTTAACATGCGATTGGATTAAAATGCTCTGATGTGGCCTAGGCCTCAATATACAGAACGGCTGCGGAGAAGAGCAATTGTGGCTCTCCATAAATAGCCCCAAATGTCTGCTCTGCCCGTCCCAGACATTGTTCACCCAGCATCCTCCCTGTGCTGCTCTGCACTATGTTCTTTCTATAAGTAACTATTAAAGGGAGAATGTTGAAGGGTATGTGTGTCTTTGTTTTTTTGAATGTTCTGGCATTCTTGTGTATGATATAATATTCAATATCCCATTAAACAAGTATCCTCTATCTAGAGCACCGTGTGTTTGTGATACCAATGTATCCTTCATATAGAATATGTATATCACTTACACTCTCTTTACACAACCACATACACTGAATGAAGATGAAATATTAAATTATACATGTCAGTTCCCCTTTAAAAGAGTAGTCTTATAATGTGTTGTCCCATGGGGCATATTTTACTCAGTAATTATCTGGGCAGTAATTACAAACTGCATCATTCATTCTAAGGCTGGTTATACACAGGGACGACAGTTTGTGCGACCAATCGTGCGGTCCATCGCGTGGTCCCATAGGAAACCGCACGATTGGCCGTGATTTACTGACATGTCTGTTCTGGTTGAAAGGGCGACAGACATTGGTTGTGGCTGCACAGATTGTTCAGCCCAACAGACCAATACACGGAAGAATCGGTTGATTGGGCCGAAAAATCTGTCTTTGTGTACCCAGCCTTACTCAGCCATGCTGCATGTGTTTTAACTAAGTGTACTTTGATTTGTCACTGATCTGGCAACTCTGTTGTACTATCTTTTATACATTAACCATCGCTAGTATTGGATTGCTATGGTGGATCCTAGTTCCCAGATTAGACTGTCCCTGCCCATATGTAGTTAAATCTTACTGCTGATTAGCCCTGAATTAAAAGGCTTGTTCCCTGATTGCTGAGTGACTATTCTGCACCTGAATCTAACACTGAGCCAGCCCACACTGACTGCTCTTTCTATATAAAGTAGTTCTCAGTGAAGCAGGGCATGCTGGGAGTTGTACAATCTGTAAAATGAGGGGTCAATTTGGCTTATGGGGTGTATGGCTGGTCTTGTTAGTGTGTAGTTATGTTTGCTGTGTTCAGAGGTTTTGGGATGGGTTGCATTGTGGACTTCTCGACATGCAGTTTACAGTCCCATCCTTGGTGAAAGAAGCTGCTTTTGTGCTGTCGGCAGTAGGTGAGTATAATAAAACTATATTATATAATTACTGGATAAAGCACACATACCTTATGCGTGTGTTGGTAGTTACAAGATGGCTGTAAATGGAATATGGAATCCCCCAGATTTTTTTTTTTTTTTTTAAATCTTTTTTTTGTTTTTTGTTTCTAGACCACACTGGGAATTCTCGCTATCTGATTAATAGCACTGCTTGTGGAACTTGGTTAGGACAGAATCCAAATGGCTTGGTGGTTGTTGGTGTGAACTACGATGGGTGCTATGTAAGAGAGGAGGTAAGGTCGGGCTCTTCCATTTAAAAGTAGCCGGAGGGGTTAAACTGGGATTTGTAACCCATGCTTGTTTTATTTCCCATAGGATGGGGAATACAGAATGACTGTTAGTCTAGAGGAAGTAAACAATGGACAAGTTTCTTACCACAAACAAGTCATCTCTTGCCCGACCATAAATGGTATGTAACCGCTTATTTTATACTTCATCTTTACCATGACATATTAAAGTAATAGAAATATCCAGAGACTAGTGATGCATGTCACCATTAATGAGCTTTATCGGTTAGGGATCAAGGGGTAACTAGAGTTTACAGGTGGTGATATCCTGGAAACCAAAGTTAGTTTGAAACTGTTTAATTTGTTAATGTGCAGCACTTAATTTAGTGTCTTGTAAATCTTGAATAAACAGCACAAACCTGGAATAAT
This sequence comes from Hymenochirus boettgeri, assembly GCA_019447015.1. NCBI lineage: Eukaryota > Metazoa > Chordata > Amphibia > Anura > Pipidae > Hymenochirus > Hymenochirus boettgeri. The sequence continues at coordinate 33,205,177 of CM033471.1, forward strand.
TATGCAATGGCCTACCCCACTCTGATAACTCAACCAATAGCGGAGCTAGAAGAATGTATTTTATTTAGCCTTGGCTACTATATCAATATATGTAATGACCTGTCAATTAGTGGCCAAAACACCACTTCCCTTGGGGGATGATAAAAAAAACAATTATGAAGCCCATAAAGGGCAAGTTCAACCCATTTGAAATTGTATACAGGTGAATCGCCTACCTAAACTGTAATGGTTTGAAATCTATAAGTCTAACCTGAAATCCTGCACAATGTCCTGTTGCCTCTGTATCTGCTTCCTGGTTCTTCCAGTTAGCAACAGTCAGTTATGGATTTGGCATCCATCAATGACTGAATGCTAATCCCCCCCCTACCTCTTCTGAGCATGCTCAAGCTCAGTTCAGGTCACAAAATTACTGTTTCCATGAGGCATACAAAAGCATAACGTGTATACAGTAATGAATTCAGAGGACAAAGTAGGATATATCAACACATTTTAAAGAGGCCATTCTTAAATGTTAAGTTGTCCTCTTAAGACCCTTCTTTGTGACTTCCCCCATAGCTTTGGATGCTCCCAGTCCAGATATATGTTCAGCCATCAAGAGAGAAGATAGACTGTTATGTGCTGCAGCTCCTGTATCTCAAGATATCTGTCAACAACTTGGCTGCTGCTTCTCGCCTGTTGACAGTACAATGCCCTGTTACTATGGGAATACATGTAAGTAGATATGATGAACCTGCTTCATGGTATCCAGTAAAGATTGATTGCTATGCAGTGAGATTGTAAATCTTCAAATGATCCATTGGCTGCTTAAAGGGCATGTCCACCCCCAAAACCACCGACCCCCCCCCCCCCCCCAGTAATGGCCCCACCATGTAGTGTAGTTTAATCCTTACCTCACATCCCAGCTCCATAGGGTTCTCCTGTAGACCCCCCCCCCTAAAGTCCCAAAAACTGTCCACCAGGAGGCTAGCAGGGCTCTGCCTGCTACCTTGCCTCCGTTAGATATTTGTCATGCGTACTGCAGCCCTTCTCCTCCCTCTCCCTCCCGTTTACATCCTCCCCCTAGCGTAAAACCCCCTTAATATGCTGCTCCCCCATGTCTGGCAGCCCCAACCGCATGGTTTGTATTTTCCAAAAGCTCCCCAAACTCTTACTTACCTCTCCTCTTTCCTCCGCTGCACTGAATGACCGGCAGCCGCGTCCTGATTGGCTGTCGCTCAGCCAATCAGACGCGACTGCCGGTCCCGACCCTCTGCTTGCGAGAATGCAAGCAGAGGGGCGGGAGTGCAGCGGAGGAACGAGGGGAGGTAAGTAAGAGTTTGGGGAGCTTTTGGAAAATACAAACCATGCGGTTGGGGCTACCAGACATGGGGGAGCAGCATATCAAAAACTATTTTTAAGGGTGGACATACCCTTTAAAGGATATCTCCACTCGGGACCTGTAGCACTACGCAGCAGGTAAGTAGTTTACCTTCTCTCCTGGCTTCTGATTGTTTTATTGAACAACGGGAGGTAAGGCGCAGCTCCTTTACCTCCCGTTCTTCAACTAAATGGGCCAACTTTATTTTTTGAGTGGAGAAACCCTTAAAGAAAATCTAAATCCGTTTTTACAAGTAAATGAAAACCCATATGGATCTTTTAATATAAAGACAACTTAGTGGTTTAGAACAAAAGCAGCTCCACAGATCCGAATTGTCACTTGGTAAAACAATTTCTCTTGCGTCTGAATTTGGGCTTGTGTAGGATATTGTTACTGGCAATCTGATGTCACTGCTGCTCTCTAATGTTGCCTCTTCCTGGTGGTCGCAGACATTGGAGCCCTGCGTGGTTCTAATTTTCTAGACCAGCACCTGACCCGCAAGTTTCGGACCGAGACCCGCTTAGTCTTCCTAAGATTTTTACGTGAAAGTTAAAATAAATGTTTTCTTCATAACCAAAAATGTTCATAGAAACAAACCTACCATACCACTAAAATATATAGCAGGGGTCTTCACCTTGCAGGCATCCAACCAAATGTCTGAATACTACAACTCCCAGCATTCCCTGGATGCCATCTGATATGCGAGTGCTGAAGTGGAATGCTGGGAGTTAGATTTTTCAAACAAATGTAGGAACTCCCTGGTATAGAGTTTATACAATGTATTGTCCCTTACTACCTATCCATGGGCCTCTACTGTCCCTTAGTACCTATCCATGCATAGCTCCCAACAGTCGCGTTTTCGTCAGAACTGTCCTGATTTTAAGGTTCTCCCGCTGTCCTGGCACCCCCTGTGTTCCCGCAATGTCCCAGTCCAGCAAAAAACGGAAATGACCCTGCAGTGAGATGTCGGTAAGACTTGGTTCCTGCCTGCTGGGGGTGGGGCTATTTCAGAAGGAGCTGTGGGGACACCTCACTGTGCTGCAAGCTGAGGTCCGTAGGTTTGGGAGACACTGAATTCGTACCCTGATTTTATATGGTGCCTGGGGAAGGGGGAATCCCACAAACCAGCCCTCCAGCCAGTGTAAAGTCAGCCCTCCTGTTCAAAACCCAGTGTCTGTCAGCCCTTTAGTTCATTAACCAGAGCCTTCAGTATATTGGTCTTTCTGTAATCTTAATCACATACACTTGTAAACAATGTAAAATGGGAATAGTGGCCTTTCAAATAGGTGTCACCTGAACAAAGTGGGAGTGGCCAAAAAACCCACGCTCCGCAACTTGTCCCTCATTACCATTTCTAATGTCCCCAACTTCTACCTACCCATGGGCCTTGGCTTATTTTAAATTTGCAACTGTTTTCTTTCTGTGAAGGGGATCGATAACCTGTAATTATTCAGATGGTTTAAAAACTACAACTCCCAGCATTCACTTTAAGACCAGGAATGCTGGGAGTAGATCTGGAGATCCACTGGTTACCTATCTATGATTTTATAACTGTCCTGCAGAATATACATTTTAATCTCCACCCACTGTAAACTTGCATTATAGGAGGCAGTAAAGTTACAATGAGCAGGTACCATAACAGAGGATTATGGGTAGGGTGCAGGTGGAGCTGCAGTGAAATATCTACACCTTTATATGGGTGTCGATATTTAAACTCCCAGCATTCCCCATCTTAAAACTCCCAAGCATTGCAAAACAGCAGAGTGCAATATCCATTATCTGGAGGTCCACATACCTACTGTAGTTCTAGCCGAACCTCATCAAGTGGTAGATTGTTTCCAGTCACTCCAGCATTAACTGCTTTTTATCCAGTGATCTCTGCAAAACCTACCCAGGCACTACAATAGTTCAACATAGCTGTCTGTATTCCTAGACACAATGGCATCCTATATAACTGTAACAGGCAACCAGTAGCTCTCCAGATGTTTGAAAACTACAACTCCCAGCATTCCCTAATTAGAGTGCTAATGTTGGGAGTTTTGGTTTTCAAACATCTGGAGATCTACTGGTTGCCTGTCCCTGCTGTATAACATTCTAACGGAGATTCAATAAGTTCTTATCGTTAAAAATTGGTTGTGGTAAAATTAGCACAATCAGATCTTGAACATTTGAAAGCTAACATCTGATTGGCTGGGGCAAAATTATCACCATTTTTAACGATAACTTTTATTGCATCTCCCTGCAAGTACATTAGAGCTGTTGATAACTCAATATTTACCCAGCCAAAAACAGTTAGCCTGGGAGCTTTTGCATGTAGATATATTGTCCCTTTATCTGCCATAGTGTGACTTAGTGTAAGGTGCCATACACACTGCACATTGTCTTGGATTGATAATGTATTCTCGGTTTATTACAGACGATCTTAGACAGGAAAAAGTGGTGTGTGTGTTTATATATTAAAAAAAAAAAAAAAAGCTGGAATTCTTCTACCTGCAACCCGATCCACGGTTCTTTACTTGAACCCAACCCGCAACCAATTCAAACTCAATGCAGGTTACCTGAGCCCAACCTGCAAAATGGGTAACCTACGGGTACCCGACCTGATGCAGGACTCTAGCGGACATAACTTCTGCACATGCTAACTAGGTTCCTTGTTTGTATCCTCAATCCCCATTCATGCTAAGCTGCAATTAATATTGACTGCTTCATAAATTGGGGGGGAGGTTGCAGGGATACATACATGTAAATACAGGCATGTTCCCATGATTTTTTTTTTTTTTTTTTTTTCCCATTTTCTCCCGGGGAGGGGAATCTCCCTAACTTAAACATTCCCCCTTTAATAAGGTGAAGTTACTTAGAGATGCAATGTACAGAGCTTTGCTAAAATGGGTTCATGGTCGTATAACCTAGGTGCCCCCGCTGCTTATTAACTGTACTTCCTCGTTGTGCTTCTCAGGGACTGCACAATGCACCGATGACAACAATATGGTGATAGCCATCTCCAAAGACCTGACTAAACCTTCCTTGATCCTGAATTCAGTCAGTGTGGCTGGTGTGGACAAAACCGTATGCCCTGCCTTGAGCGTCTCCAAGACCAACTCCTTTCTTATGTTTCAGTTCCCTTTGTCTTGTGGAGCTGTAAAAAGGGTGAGTCAATGTCCTATCTCCTATTCTGCACTCAGTCAGACTTGCAATCCCAGATCTGCTCTCCCAACATCGTTTTAATCCTAGAACAAGAATATGTAGTATTCAGTTAGATCAACTGAGCTTGAAGTTTAGAATATAATTGTTAGATATACCATGACCGGGATAATGTGCTAACTACAATGTAATATATTAGATATACCATGACTGGGATGGATGACTATAAGGGATAATGTGCTAACTACAATGTAATATATTAGATATACCATGACTGGGATGGATGACTATAAGGGATAATGTGCCAACTACAATGTAATATATTAGATATACCATGACTGGGATGGATGACTATATCTAATATATTACATTGTAGTTAGCACATTATCCCTTATAGTCATCATCCCGGTCATGGTATATCTAATTACATTGTAGTTAGCACATTATCCCTTTTACCATGACTGGGATGGATGACTATAAGGGATAATGTGCTAACTACAATGTAATATATTAGATATACCATGACTGGGATGGATGTACATAAGATAATGGTGCTAACTACAATGTAATATATGATATACTAATGACCGGGATGGATGACTATAAGGGATATGTGCTAACTACAATGTAATATATTAGATATACCATCACCGGGATAATGTGCTAACTACAATGTAATATATTAGATATACCATGACCGGGATGATGACTATAAGGGATAATGTGCTAACTACAATGTAATATATTAGATATACCATGACTGGGATGGATGACTATAAGGGATAATGTGCTAACTACAATGTAATATATTAGATATACCATCCCGGGATAATGTGCTAACTACAATGTAATATATTAGATATACCATGACTGGGATGGATGACTATATAAGGGATAATGTGCCAACTACAATGTAATATATTAGATATACCATGACTGGGATGGATGACTAAGGGATAATGTGCTAACTACAATGTAATATATTAGATATACCATGACTGGGATGGATGACTATAAGGGATAATGTGCTAACTACAATGTAATATATTAGATATACCATGACCGGGATGATGACTATAAGGGATAATGTGCTAACTACAATGTAATATATTAGATATACCATGACTGGGATGGATGACTATAAGGGATAATGTGCTAACTACAATGTAATATATTAGATATACCATCACCGGGATAGTGTTAACTACAATGTAATATATTAGATATACTATGACCGGGATGGATGACTATAAGGGATAATGTGCTAACTACAATGTAATATATTAGATATACCATCACCGGGATAATGTGCTAACTACAATGTAATATATTAGATATACTATGACCGGGATGGATGACTATAAGGGATATGTGCTAACTACAATGTAATATATTAGATATACCATCACCGGGATAATGTGCTAACTACAATGTAATATATTAGATATACTTGACCGGGATGGATGACTATAAGGGATAATGTGCTAACTACAATGTAATATATTAGATATACCATGACTGGGATGATGACTATAAGGGATAATGTGCCAACTACAATGTAATATATTTAGATATACCATGACTGGTGGATGACTATATCTAATATATTACATTGTAGTTAGCACATTATCCCTTATAGTCATCATCCCGGTCATGGTATATCTAATTACATTGTAGTTAGCACATTATCCCTTTTACCATGACTGGGATGGATGACTATAAGGGATAATGTGCTAACTACAATGTAATATATTAGATATACCATGACTGGGATGGATGACTATAAGGGATAATGTGCCAACTACAATGTAATATATTAGATATACCATGACTGGGATGGATGACTATATCTAATATATTACATTGTAGTTAGCACATTATCCCTTATAGTCATCATCCCGGTCATGGTATATCTAATATATTACATTGTAGTTAGCACATTATCCCTTATATTCATCATCCCAGTCATGGTATATCTAATTACATTGTAGTATAACAGTATCCCTTATAATTAGATTACCATGACCGGGATGATGACTATAAGGGATAATGTGCTAACTACAATGTATATATTAGATATACCATACTGGGATGGATGACTATAAGGGATAATGTGCTAACTACAATGTAATATATTAGATATACCATCACCGGATGGATGACTATAAGGGATAATGTGCTAACTACAATGTAATATTAGATATACCATCACCGGGATAATGTGCTGACTACAATGTAATATTAGATATACCATGACCGGGATGATGACTATAAGGGATAATGTGCTAACTACAATGTAATATATTCGTATAATCATGACCTGGATGAATTCTTCCAGATAAATAAAAGGTGTCACTCTGGGAAGGAAAATCAGGAGTCTGTATTCCAGGAATATCTAAAATTACCTTAATTCCCCCTTCAATGTTTTCCACATTTGAAAAGAATAATCTGCATCTTTACTTGAGAACCTGATTTGTGAATCCTCCTCATTTTATAATTGGTTGAATTGCCAGCCAAGGTTTAATCCTTTATTTCCCCATCATGTCCATTAGGTGTCTAGGGCTAATTGGCTCCAGCAAACTGGCCCTGGCATATGAAAGGGTCTGATAAGTATGAAATTCATTTCTATAGAAAGTATATCTGAATCTGATAAGTAACTCTTGTTTAATGCTGACTATTATACCTTATAAACGTCTCTAACAGATGGACGGGGATGTAATGACCTATGAGAATACTCCATTTCAACTAGAGATAAGGTCATGGACAGGGGGTATCAATCACAAGGGATTCTACAATGAAGTGAGTGGTGACATGTTCTGGTTTACATACTGATAGCTAAGGTATTGTAACCCACACACCACTAACAAAACAATCTTTATTTAGACTACAGTCCGCTGTATCTATGGCAGAACTGGAGTAATCCCATTGCTGAAGGTTCAGGTTAACACTTTACCTCCCCCCTCCGGTCTCCACTCCTGGACCTCTTGTGCTGAGATGAGAATTTCCAAAGGTAATAGCTGTTGGTCATAATACTCTCCTCCTCCTCCTCCTCCTCCTCCTCCTCCTCCCCTCCCCAGGGCCTAACCAATCGGAAGCTAAGTTCAGCAGTATCCCATTATATAGATTCGAAGTGGTGGAGCTTTAGCAATACATTTGTCCCTTAAGGGCATGTCCACCCTTTATAAACTTTTGTGACAATGCAGGGGGTACCCTCCACCCCCACCACTATATTCACTACTCTAAATAATTTTCAATCTCTATTTACACCTCCTCGATCCTGCGCTGTTCTGGTCCGGCTCTGCTGCCCACTGGAACTGCAAGCGGGGGCCAGACAGCAGCCGCGGCTGTAATTGGCTGAGAGGCAGCCAATCACAGCCGCGGCTGACTTCACTGTAGACGCGCAGGATCAAGGAGGTGTAAGTACAGATGGACAACGATTTTAGAGTAATGGATATTGCGGTTGGGGTGGGAGGGTATCCCCTGCATTGTCACAAAAGCTTTCATAGCTACTAACTACCTGACATGGAGGGAAAAGGGCTCTACTGAGCATGCCTCATACCTTGATGAGGCTGGCCAAGATACAGGAAGAGGCACAGACGGTTCCTACCCAGCAGTTTCCTGCACTTAAAGAGAGATATACAGGCGAACCACAAGGAGCAGGGAATGTAAGTAAGGATTTTTTTTTGTACAGTGGGGCCAGTATTGGTAAAATTTTAGTTTGGGGGGGGTGGACATGCCCTTTAAGTTTGGGTTGGCCCAATCCACCCCCACCATTTAAACCATATAAACAGTGTCAAGTTATTTGGCCCCCTGGTTTTCCATTTCTTAATAGAGCAACAACCCAGATTTCAGGATCACCTGATGAAGAGGGCCTAGACCCTCAAAACGTTGTGTGATTTGGAAAATGTTTTTCATTTTGCTTTGGAGTGCGACATTGCAACATTTTTTGAGTTACACTATCCCTGGAAGTGGGGGAATTCTTGTCTGCACCCAGGTAACAGTGTGCATATGGACTATTTACCAGATTAGACTGCTTACATATCATTACTCTTGCAGATGCCCTATTCATCCTATTATGGTGCCGGTGACTACCCAGTGGTTAAAATACTGAGGGACTTGGTTTATTTGGAGGTTAGAATACTGAGGAGACTGGATCCAAACCTTGTCCTAATTTTACATTCATGCTGGGCTACCCCTCACCAAACCCACTCAGCTGCCTCAATGGCCCATCTTGCAGAAGGTAAGGCTGTTTTTATTTCACCAATCTGCATTGCTGAAGCCATATATTCGGCCTAATCTGTCTTCAGGTAGCAGTAGTTGGACAGCTGCAAATATTTACTCCAGTGGAGCAGCAGAAAGGTACCTGGGGCAAGGCTGTAGGATTGGTACTTTCTAACTACAAATATCATTTGTCAGGGGCGCACAAAAAATTGCTCCAAACAGGCTTCCTGAGTGCTTCAGCACTATCTCTAATACAGGAAGGTTTATGGCACTAACCTGGCAGATAAAATGGTCTGCTATAGCTCCTTGGCAAACAATATTGAGAGGTGTAAATAAAGCCCAACTCTCTGCCCAGGTACTTTATTCTTTAAAGTTTTTTCTTTCATTTAAGGCATTTATACCCCTGCATTTTGTATACAGGTAATTTACCCCCAAACTGCAATTACTTAATAAAGGAGATGTAAGACTAACCAGAAATACCGCACAATATTTTGGTACTTTTTTCTGCTTCCTAGTTCTTCTGGGTAGCCGCTGTCTGGCTGTGATGTCAACTTGCATCCATGCCAATGACTAAATACTATTCCTACCTCTCCTCCATTGCCTCCTCTGGCCATGTGCAAGCTTGGAGAGGAGACAAACCTTTTCAAAGGCAGAAAAAAGTGGAGAGCTTTTTGCTGTGTAACAGGTTAGAAGTCGGAACAAATTTAGGATGAATATTGGTTTTGTGCTTGGCAAAGACTCGATCCTCAAATTAAAAATGAAATCTGAGTAAATTCCAACTGCTCCTGTCCTAGATACTGCAATGACCAGACATGTCTGATTCTTACTTATGACTTGGATAAATAACATCTAATTTTGTCTTTAGATATTTTAATGCTAACTCAAGTGTGTGGGGTTGGCTAGCTTCCAAAGCAGCAGTGTACTTGGCTGACTGTGCTTTGTACTGTTCAGATGCCCCTTTCCTGGAGACAACTACCTGACCCAGCTTATTCCAGTGGGTGCTCCTACCCAGACTGTTCCTTTCCCATCTCACTACCAACGCTCTCAATCAACACTTTCACTTTTGTGGATGCAACATCCCAGGCTCCTCTTGGCGGCGTGGTAATTCATCAGTATTGTATTTGACTAACTGGTATTGAACACCATGGAGAGGTGTGTGGATGTCTGACAGTGCAACATTTTAAAGGAACAATCTTTTTTTTTTTTTTTTTTTTTTTTTTTTTTTTTTTTATATTCTATCTGATTTACTCTTTTTTATCCTCAGGTTTACTTCCAATGTAGTGCTTCTGTGTGTGTCCCATCTGCTTCTAATCCCTGCAGGACTGTGTGCAGCTCTAGGAAACGTAAGATCATGGTATGTGTGGTGCAAACTGAAACCCAAGTTGACCCTCTAGTTCTAACTGTTTGACTGTTTTTATCTTAGGAAGAATGGCTGAAATGAGCATTTCAGAATCCCCCGAGGAGACATTGTGACCTCTGATGGGCCTTTTACTTTGTTAATACAGAGGAAATGTCTATTCAAGCAGAAGGTAGACTGCATGCCAAGACCGCTTTATAACACCGTTAAAACACAATCTAACTTTTCTTTTTTACACTGCAGGTGAGATCTTTGGTTACTGCGTTACACTGGGCAAGAGGACACGGCAGCTGGAGGGATTCTTTCAGTTGCATTAATTACCGTTGGCCTCTGGATGTTCTACAGGATAGAAGTTCCAAAATTCATTCTGTTCATCTCTGAATAAACAATTTTGAAAACTCAGGCCGTTGATTGCCTTCATTGTGGGCTATGGAAAAGGAGTAGGGACTTCTAAGTGTTGGCATACATTTTGTTGAGGGTCAATGAGCATCTTGTGAAAAGCACCACAGTTCATAAATATACAATCTATTGATTAAATGCAGTGAGCTGGTCTGCACATGGTTTATTTTTTTGTAATCAAACTTAAACAGTGACTCTTTAAACTTTAATCTTTCACTTTCCCAAGCTGCATTTGAAAGAACTGTACTGGTGGATCCCATTTCAGCTGGGCCGGCCTCCTCCATTTCTTGTGATCTGATGAATGTCTCTCAGCGCTGTGTTGATAGCATACCAAAATAAATGAGAAATCCTGCAAGAAACAGCTTTTAATTTAGTAACAAAAGCAAGGATCATGGTACCTAACGTGGGTGGGCTTACTTCTACCATAGGCGGAAAGTCTGCATCGGGCTTGAATGGAAGAACTTGTATGTGCTTGAGGAGGAAGAGCACCTCTACACAGTCCGCAGGCAAAGACTGTACCCATGTTGTGGTTGTCTCAATGTTGCCAACAGATCTGCTATTTGGGGATATAAAGTCTCTGGCAAATCATCTTTTTGGCCATTTTAGGTGTTAGATTTGCATAGAAGTTCCACATAAACTCCATGTTTTGGCAATGGTAAAATGATTGGGGGGGGAACTGACAAGTGTCACAAGTTGTCTGATCCTAAATGTGTTTTCCTGCTTGGGAGGGCCTGGTTCTTTCTGGTAAACAAATATTGAGACTGCGAACTTACCTGCTGCCATCCATATGGCATATCTGAGCCAGGTGCTTGCACTTAGCTGTACCATCAGATATATATTCACCAGAATGCTAAGAATGGGCACAAATGGCAGAAAAGGAACCTGGGAAGTGCACACGGTTAAGACTATTAATGTTCAAGTTTCAAATACTTGATGCTGCTTTCATGATCTTTAACAGATGAAATACCCCCTACATAGAGTAGACGAGTCATTGTACATATTACATTACAACAAACTTTGGAACTGATGTGCAAAAGATTTCCTATCCAATCGCATATTGGCTTGTTACGCAGTTAGACCACATCTGATTGGTTGCTGCAAATTGATAGCACAAGAAACTTTTGCACCTCCTATGTTCAGTCGGGCATTGTTGATGGTTGGGTTGCATCATTAACGATACCAGACTGATTGCCCATAGACTGATGACACAAGCCCTGAAAACGCCATTTACCCTGCTAAGGGCTAGGCCACACTAACGCGATTTGGTGTGTTTGCACTCCGGTTTGGGCATGCGATTATTTTTCTAACATTGCAAACACGCAACACACCAAAATGAGTGTTTTCGGGTGCGATACGATGCTTATCAGTTTGCGATAATGCAATCGCAGCAATCACCATTTTTAAGCGCAATCGCATGCAATTTCATATCTCAAAAGGAGAAATCGCATGCACAAATGCACAGGAATCGCACCAGAATTGCATGCAATTCCGTGCGTGGCACAGTGTGGCTGTGCCCTAAAGCTTGGTTTTCTCTGCACCTTGGGGCAGCTGCTGGTTTCCAGTGCTACAGGAATGTGTAGTACCCTTAACTGATTGGAAGATGGATCTCCTCACTAAGAATAAAGGCCTTGTAAATACTACTGTAGCCACTGCATATTCTAGTCCTCAGTGGGTAAGGGGGTGAAGAGAAAATAGGTCAATGAGCATTTAGCTTCCCCAATCTGAGAAAGTTTTCAGTAACACTTTCTGTTAAACTTCCAGATATGCTGAGAGACCCCCTGCCAAACCATTTGTATGAAAGTAGATAATTTGAATGGAAATTTGCTTTATCTCTTATGGCTAAACCGGGATTTATCACTTTTGGGCTGTGTGAATAGTACTGGTTTCAGGTTTTGGAGATGGACATTTCCTTTTTGGTGGTCCTTCCAATCCACAAATATGTACCAGTGATCAGCTGGCTTAAAAATTAAGTAATAAAAGCTTTCTGATTAGTTGCTGTAGGTTAAAATGCTTAAGTTAAACGTACGCCTACTGACTGTAAATTTCCTGGAAACTAATCCATACCCTAATTTTTGTACGTTAACACTAGCATTTAAAAATTTACCCCAGCAGGGCTTAAGCAGGGTTGCTTCACAGGAAAAAGGTAAATGAGGGTCTCACTCCAAATCTTTAGAAAATTTTTTGTGAACCACACATCTCACGTCACGTGAGATGTGTGGTTCACAATAAAATTTTCTAAAGATTTGGAGTGCGACCTCAGTTACTTTTTTTCCTGTGAAGCTGCTGGTTCCTAAGGGAAGAACCTATGAGTGTCTGCACCCCCCAGTTGGATAAAGTGCACCTCATTGTTTATCCTGCTAAGCAGGGTTGCCAGGCATTTCTATTGGGAGAGATTGTTCGATTGCACAATTCTGAATCCTGCAGTCAGGGCTGATATCCACCCAAAAAACAGCCCCAGAGGCCCACTTCCTGCCTCAGAATGGCCCAAACCCTCAGAACTGCCTCCACTCCACCCAATCTCTGCCCCACCATGCCTCCAGCTCCGCCACCACCACACCCCCAACTTGAGTGAAGGGGATATCTGGCAACCCGGACCTGAAGGAAAAAGCATCATCCAGAGAGTGGTCTAGTAGTGCCAGATCAATGAGTGTACATTGCAGAAATGTCCTGTTCCACCTAGTGCATTACACGTGAGTAGATGAAAACCTTTAGGAGGGAGTGGGAAGGGAACAACATTTTGCTGCATAACAGGTTAGTTCTTCACCTGTCATCTTTCGAACTATTGCAGGATCCATCTACCATTACAAAACATCCTAATGGCCAAGACCGCCCAAAGCCACCTACACCTTCAGGACTATTTATGAATTGGAGACCCCAATGCATGAAACAATACAATTCAAAAACATTTGCATGACTTTAATGAAGGATTTGCAACAGCTGCATGTGTCTTGGAGCAGTCGCCCAATCACCACTGCAATGCGATTCAAAAAATCTTGTGGCTACTGGAAACCCCCAATAACCTCGACCTCGAATGGTCATTGGTTAAATTGGCAGCTAAATATACTTACCAGGCCTTGTTCCCACGCCTGCCTTCTGGTTGTCTTTCGTGCCTTTTCTGTGTGCGAAGGGCTCAACTGTCAGCCACAAAGGGAATCACTGCCGTTAAGGGTTCGTAACCAACAACATTTTTGTTTAGGGGGTGGATATTACCCTTTAATGCCTGACAAACCGCAAACGCTAAAATACCCACAACCGCTGAGCAGCCATAGCTATTAAGGCTGAGGCCACAAACAACGCATCAATCCTGCATTCTTTCTGTGCGTTAGCGCGCATTATTTTCGTGTTTGCGCTAGCGTTTTCGGTATCTAAAGCGAAAACACAAGCGATTGCGAGGAAAAATGCTGCCACAAACAAGGACGCACAATCACATGCGCAATCGAAATCACGAACGCGCAAAAAAGCGCTAGTGTGGCCTAGCCCTAACAGAGACCTGCAATCACCATATTGAGACTGAGACAACACTGTAGCACATGCGAGTGCTCGTGCACACAAGCGCATGCGTTTCTGGTGTGCTTGTGCACATGCGTTGCAGGTCGCAGTGCTATGAAAAAATAACGGATCGCAGTGCAGCAGGACACCTAGTGTGGCCACGACATTCGGGCCACATCAGTGTGTGCTTTTTAACATGCGATTGGATTAAAATGCTCTGATGTGGCCTAGGCCTCAATATACAGAACGGCTGCGGAGAAGAGCAATTGTGGCTCTCCATTAATAGCCCCAAATGTTCTGCTCTGCCCGTCCCAGACATTTTCACCCAGCATCTCCCTGTGCTGCTCTGCACTTGTTCTTTCTATAGTAACTAAAAGGGAGATGTTGAAGGGTATGTGTGCTTTGTTTTTTTGAATGTTCTGGCATTCTTGTGTATGATATAATATTCAATATCCCATTAAAACAGTATCCTCTATCTAGAGCACCGTGTGTTTGTGATACCAATGTATCCTTCATATAGAATATGTATATCACTTACACTCTCTTTACACAACCACATACACTGAATGAAGATGATAAATATTAAATTATAATGTCAGTTCCCCTTTAAAAGAGTAGTCTTAATGTGTTGTCATGGGGCATATTTTACTCAGTAATTATCTGGGCAGTAATTACAAACTGCATCATTCATTCTAAGGTGGTATACACAGGGACGACAGTTTGTGCGACCAATCGTGCGGTCCATCGCGTGGTCCCATAGGAAACCGCACGATTGGCCGTGATTTACTGACCTGTCTGTTGGTTGAAAGGGCGACAGACATTGGTTGTGGCTGCACAGATTGTTCAGCCCAACGACCAATACACGGAAGAATCGGTTGATTGGGCCGAAAAATCTGTCTTTGTGTACCAGCCTTACTCAGCCATGCTGCATGTGTTTTAACTAAGTGTACTTTGATTTGTCACTGATCTGGCAACTCTGTTGTACTATCTTTTATACATTAACCATCGCTAGTATTGGATTGCTATGGTGGATCCTAGTTCCCCGATTAGACTGTCCCTGCCATATGTAGTTAAATCTTACTGCTGATTAGCCCTGAATTAAAAGGCTTGTTCCCTGATTGCTGAGTGACTATTCTGCACCTGAATCTAACACTGAGCCAGCCCACACTGAATGCTCTTTCTATATAAAGTAGTTCTCAGTGAAGCAGGGCATGCTGGGAGTTGACAATCTGTAAAATGAGGGTCAATTTGGCTTATGGGTGTATGGCTGGTCTTGTTAGTGTGTAGTTATGTTTGCTGTGTTCAGAGGTGTTGGGATGGGTTGCATGTGGACTTCCGACATGCAGTTTACAGTCCCATCCTTGGTGAAAGAAGCTGCTTTTGTGCTGTCGGCAGTAGGTGAGTATAAAAACTATATTATATAATTACGGATAAAGCACACATACCTTATGCGTGTGTTGGTAGTTACAAGATGGCTGTAAATGGAATATGGAATCCCCCAGATTTTTTTTTTTTTTTTTTTATTATCTTTTTTTTGTTTTGTTTCTAGACCACACTGGGAATTCTCGCTATCTGATTAATAGCACTGCTTGTGGAACTTGGTTAGGACAGAATCCAAATGGCTTGGTGGTTGTTGGTGGGAACTACGATGGGTGCTATGTAAGAGAGGAGGTAAGGTCGGGCTCTTCCATTTAAAAGTAGCCGGAGGGGTTAAACTGGGATTTGTAACCCATGCTTGTTTTATTTCCCATAGGATGGGGAATACAGAATGAATGTTAGTCTAGAGAGAAGTAAACAATGGACAAGTTTCTTACCACAACAAGTCATCTCTTGCCCGACCAAAATGGTATGTAACCGCTATTTTATACTTCATCTTTACGACATATTAAAGTAATAGAAATATCCAGAGACTAGTGATGCATGTCACCATTAATGAGCTTTATCGGTTAGGGATCAAGGGGTAACTAGAGTTACAGGTGGTGATATCCTGGAAACCAAGTTAGTTTGAAACTGTTTAATTTGTTAATGTGCAGCACTTAATTTAGTGTCTTGTAAATCTTGAATAAACAGCACAAACCTGGAATAATTATGCAATGGCTACCCCACTCTGATAACTCAACCAATAGCGGAGCTAGAAGAATGTATTTTATTTAGCCTTGGCTACATATCAATATAGTAATGCCTGTCAATTAGTGGCCAAACACCACTTCCCTTGGGGGATGATAAAAAAAACAATTATGAAGCCCATAAAGGGCAAGTTCAACCCTTAATTGAATTGTATACAGGTGAATCGCCTACCTAACTGTAATGGTTTGAAATCTAAAGTCTAACTGAAATCCTGCACAATGTCCTGTTGCCTTGTATCTGCTTCTGGTTTTCCAGTTAGCAACAGTCAGTTATGGATTTGGCATCCATCAATGACGAATGCTAATCCCCCCCCTACCTCTTCTGAGCATGCTCAAGCTCAGTTCAGGTCACAAAATTACGTTTCCATGAGGCATACAAAGCATAAAGTGTATACAGTAATGAATTCGAGAGACAAAGTAGGATATATCAACACATTTTAAAGAGGCCATTCTTAAATGTTAAGTTGTCCTCTTAAGACCCTTCTTTGTGACTTCCCCCATAGCTTTGGATGCTCCCAGTCCAGATATATGTTCAGCCATCAGAGAGAAGATAGACTGTTATGTGCTGCAGCTCCTGTATCTCAAGATATCTGTCAACAACTTGGCTGCTGCTTCTCGCGCTGTTGACAGTACAATGCCCTGTTACTATGGGAATACATGTAAGTAGATATGATGAACTGCTTCATGGTATCCAGTAAAGATGATTGCTATGCAGTGAGATTGTAAATCTTCAATGATCCATGGCTGCTTAAGGGCATGTCCACCCCCAAAACTATAATCCCCCCCCCCCCCCCCCCAGTAATGGCCCCACCATGTAGTGTAGTTTAATCCTTACCTCACATCCCAGCTCCATGGTTCTCCTGTAGACCCCCCCCCCTAAAGTCCCAAAAACTGTCCACCGAGGGGCTAGCAGGGCTCTGCCTGCTACCTTGCCTCCGTAGATATTTGTCATGCGTACTGCAGCCCTTCTCCTCCCTCTCCCTCCCGTTCTACATCCTCCCCCTAGCGTAAAACCCCCTTAATATGCTGCTCCCCCATGTCTGGCAGCCCCAACCGCATGGTTTGTATTTTCCAAAAGCTCCCCAAACTCTTACTTACCTCTCCTCTTTCCTCCGCTGCACTGAATGACCGGCAGCCGCGTCCTGATTGGCTGTCGCTCAGCCAATCAGACGCGACTGCCGGTCCCGCCCTCTGCTTGCATTCTCGCAAGCAGAGGGCGGCAGTGCAGCGGAGGAACGAGGGGAGGTAAGTAAGAGTTTGGGGAGCTTTTGGAAAATACAAACCATGCGGTTGGGGCTACCACAGGGGGAGCAGCATATCAAAAACTATTTTAAGGGTGGACATACCCTTTAAAGGATATCTCCACTCGGGACCTGTAGCACTACGCAGCAGGTAAGTAGTTTACCTTCTCTCCTGGTTCTTTGATTGTTTTATTGAACAACGGGAGGTAAGGCGCAGCTCCTTTACCTCCCGTTCTTCAACTAAATGGGCCAACTTTATTTTTTGAGTGGAGAAACCCTTAAAGAAATTAAATCCGTTTTTACAAGTAAATGAAACCCATATGGATCCTTTAATATAAGACAAACTTAGTGGTTTAGAACAAAAGCAGCTCCACAGATCCGAATTGTCACTTGGTAAAACAATTTCTCTTGCGTCTGAATTTGGGCTTGTGTAGGATATTGTTACTGGCAATCTGATGTCATGCTGCTCTCTAATGTTGCTCTTCCTGGTGGTCGAGACATTGGAGCCCTGCGGGTTCTAATTTTCTAGACCAGCACCTGACCCGCAAGTTTCGGACCGAGACCCGCTTAGTCTTCCTAAATTTTTACGTGAAAGTTAAAATAAATGTTTTTCATAACCAAAAAGTTCATAGAAACAACCTACCATACCACTAAATATATAGCAGGGGTCTTCACCTTGCAGGCATCCAACCAAATGTCTGAATACTACAACTCCCAGCATTCCCTGGATGCCATCTGATATGCGAGTGCTGAAGTGGAACGCTGGGAGTTTATATTTTTTCAAACAAATGTAGGAACTCCCTGGTATAGAGTTTATACAATGTATTGTCTTATACCTATCCATGGGCCTCTACTGCCCTTAGTACCATCATGCATAGCTCCCAACAGTCGCGTTTTCGTCAGAAACTGTCCTGATTTTAAGGTTTCCCGCTGTCCTGGCACCCCCTGTGTTCCCGCAATGTCCCAGTCCAGCAAAAAACGGAAATGACCCTGCAGTGAGGATGTCGGTAAGACTGGTTCTGCCTGCTGGGGGTGGGGCTATTTCAGAAGGAGCTGTGGGGACACCTCACTGGCTGCAAGCTGAGGTCCGTAGGTTTGGGAGACACTGAATTCGTACCCTGATTTTATATGGTGCCTGGGAAGGGGAATCCCACAAACCAGCCCTCCAGCCAGTGTAAAGTCAGCCCTCCTGTTCAAAACCCAGTGTCTGTCAGCCCTTTAGTTCATTAACCAGAGCCTTCAGTATATTGGTCTTTCTGTAATCTATCACATACCTTGTAAACAATGTAAAATGGGAATAGTGGCCTTTCAAATAGGTGTCACCTGAACAAAGTGGGAGTGGCCAAAAAACCCACGCTCCGCAACTTGTCCCTCATTACCATTTCTAATGTCCCCAACTTCTACCTACCCATGGGCCTTGGCTTATTTTAAATTTGCAACTGTTTTTCTTTCTGTGAAGGGGATGATAACCTGTAATTATTCAGATGGTTTAAAAACTACAACTCCCAGCATTCACTTTAAGACCAGGAATGCTGGGAGTAGATCTGGAGATACTGGTTACCTATCTATGATTTTATAACTGTCCTGCAGAATATACATTTTAATCTCCACCCGAACTGTAACTTGCATAGGAGGCAGTAAAGTTACAATGAGCAGGTACCATAACAGAGGCTTATGGGTAGGGGCAGGTGGAGCTGCAGTGAATATCTACACCTTTAAATGGGTGTCTATTTAAACTCCCAGCATTCCCCATCTTAAAACTCCCAAGCATTGCAAAACAGCAGAGTGCAATTCCATTATCTGGAGGCCACATACCTACTGTAGTTCTAGCCGAACCTCATCAAGTGGTAGATTGTTTCCAGTCCTCCAGCATTAACTGCTTTTTATCCAGTGATCTCTGCAAAACCTACCCAGGCACTACAATAGTTCAACATAGCTGTCTGTATTCCTAGACACAATGGCATCCTATATAACTGTAACAGGCAACCAGTAGCTCTCCAGATGTTTGAAAACTACAACCCCAGCATCCCTAATTAGAGTGCTAATGTTGGGAGTTTTGGTTTTCAAAATCTGGAGATCTACTGGTTGCCTGTCCCTGCTGTATAAACATTCTAACGGAGATTCAATAAGTTCTTATCGTTAAAAATTGGTTGTGGTAAAATTAGCACAATCAGATCTTGAACATTTGAAAGCTAACATCTGATTGGCTGGGGCAAAATTATCACCATTTTTAACGATAACTTTTATTGCATCTCCCTGCAAGTACATTAGAGCTGTTGATAACTCAACATTTACCCAGCCAAAAACAGTTAGCTGGGAGCTTTTGCATGTAGATATATTGTCCCTTTATCTGCCATAGTGTGACTAGTGTAAGGTGCCATACACACTGCACATGGTCTTGGATTGATAATGTATTCTCGGTTTATTACAGACGATCTTAGACAGGAAAAAGTGGTGTGTGTGTGTATACTTTACTTGAACCCGACCCGCAACCGATTCAAACTCAATGCAGGTTACCTGAGCCCAACCTGCAAAATGGGTACCCGACCTGATGCAGGACTCTAGCGGACATAACTTCTGCACATGCTAACTAGGTTCCTTGTTTGTATCCTCCCCATTCATGCTAAGCTGCAATTAATATTGACTGCTTCATAAATTGGGGGGAGGTTGCAGGGATACATACATGTAAATACAGGCATGTTCCCATGATTTTTTTTTTTTTTTTTTTTTTCCATTTTCTCCCGGGGAGGGGAATCTCCCTAACTTAAACATTCCCCCTTTAATAAGGTGAAGTTACTTAGAGATGCAATGTACGAGCTTTGCTAAAATGGGTTCATGGTCGTAAACCTTGGTGCCCCCGCTGCTTATTAACTGTACTTCCTCGTTGTGCTTCTCAGGGACTGCACAATGCACCGATGACAACAATATGGTGATAGCCATCTCCAAAGACTGACAACCTTCCTTGATCCTGAATTCAGTCAGTGTGGCTGGTGTGGACAAAACCGTTGCCCTGCCTTGAGCGTCTCCAAGACCAACTCCTTTCTTATGTTTCAGTTCCCTTTGTCTTGTGGAGCTGTAAAAAGGGTGAGTCAATGTCCTATCTCCTATTCTGCACTCGGTCAGACTTGCAATCCCAACATCGTTTTAATCCTAGAACAAGAATATGTAGTATTCAGTTAGATCAACTGAGCTTGAAGTTTAGAATATAATTGTTACAGATATACCATGACCGGGATGATGTGCTAACTACAATGTAATATATTAGATATACTATGACCGGGATGGATGACTATAAGGGATAATGTGCTAACTACAATGTAATATATTAGATATACCATGACCGGGATGGATGACTATAAGGGATAATGTGCTAACTAGGGATGGCATAGAACTCGAACTCGAACCCGAGTTCGAGCCGAACTGTTCGAGTTCGAACGGACCCGGACTTCTTGAACTGTCTCGGACACAGACTTTCGATATTTCCCGGACTTTTGATGATTTATCGAATGTTCGAATCCGCGAGTAAAATGTCCATGGTATCTAGGCGCGAACATCGAATCTGCGAGTAAAGTCTCCATTACAGCCTATACGAGAGCATCGAATCTGCGAGTAAAATGTCCATGTTACCTCGAATGTTTGAACGCGAAAGCTCGAAAGTAGCGCGCGTGAGTAAAATCGATTTTATGAAAGTCCTGGATATTGGAACATGCTCCCCAGACCATTTCCCAGGTCCCACAGCCATTTACATTAAGTTACCATTAATATTTTGGTTGTATTTGACTCAAACTTTTCGAACTATTTGCCTCCCATAGACTTTAATGGGTCCGTTTTCGAACTTTCGAACTAGTTCGAAAACGGACCGAACTTTCAATAGTTCGACCATCTCTAGTGCTAACTACAATGTAATATATTAGATATACCATGACCTGGATGGATGACTATAAGGGATAATGTGCTAACTACAATGTAATATATTAGATATACCATGACCGGGATGATGACTATAAGGGATAATGTGCTAACTACAATGTAATATATTGGATATACCATGACTGGGATGATGACTAAGATTACATTGTAGTTAGCACATTATCCCTTATAGATATACCATGACCTGGATGATGACTATAAGGGATAATGTGCTAACTACAATGTAATATATTAGATATACCATCACCGGGATAATGTGCTGACTACAATGTAATATTAGATATACCATGACCGGGATGATGACTATAAGGGATAATGTGCTAACTACAATGTAATATATTCGATATATCATGACCTGGATGAATTCTTCCAGATAAATAAAAGGTGTCACTCTGGGAAGGAAAATCAGGAGTCTGTATTCCAGGAATATCTAAAATTACCTTAATTCCCCCTTCAATGTTTTCCACATTTGAAAAGAATAATCTGCATCTTTACTTGAGAACCTGATTTGTGAATCCTCATCCATTTTATAATTGGTTGAATTGCCAGCCAAGGGTTTAATCCTTTATTTCCCCATCAATTGTCCATTAGGTGTCTAGGGCTAATTGGCTCCAGCAAACTGGCCCTGGCATATGAAAGGGTCTGATAAGTATGAAATTCATTTCTATAGAAAGTATATCTGAATCTGATAAGTAACTCTTGTTTAATGCTGACTATTATACCTATATAAACTGTCTCTAACAGATGGACGGGGATGTAATGACCTATGAGAATACTCTCATTTCAACTAGAGATATAAGGTCATGGACAGGGGGATCAATCACAAGGGATTCTACAATGAAGTGAGTGGTGACATGTTCTGGTTTCATACTGATAGCTAAGGTATTGTAACCCAACAAACCACTAACAAAACAATCTTTATTTAGACTAACAGTCCGCTGTATCTATGGCAGAACTGGAGTAATCCCATTGCTGAAGGTTCAGGTTAACACTTTACCTCCCCCACCTCCGGTCTCCACTCCTGGACCTCTTGTGCTGGAGATGAGAATTTCCAAAGGTAATAGCTGTTGGTCATAATACTCCTCCTCCTCCTCCTCCTCCTCCTCCTCCTCCTCCTCCTCTCCCCCAGGGCCTAACCAATCGGAAGCTAAGTTCAGCAGTATCCCATTATATAGATTTCGAAGTGGGTGGAGCTTTAGCAATACATTTGTCCCTTAAAGGGCATGTCCACCCTTTATAAACTTTTGTGACAATGCAGGGGGTACCCTCCCACCCCCAGCCACTATATTCATTACTCTAAAATAATTTTCAATCTCTATTTACACCTCCTCGATCCTGCGCTGTTCTGGTCCGGCTCTGCTGCCCACTGGAACTGCAAGCAGGGGGCCAGACCAGCAGCCGCGGCTGTAATTGGCTGAGAGGCAGCCAATCACAGCCGCGGCTGACTTCACTGTAGACGGCGCAGGATCAAGGAGGTGTAAGTACAGATGGACAACGATTTTAGAGTAATGGATATTGCGGTTGGGGGTGGGAGGGTATCCCCTGCATTGTCACAAAAGCTTTCATAGCTACATAACTACCTGACATGGAGGGAAAAGGGCTCTACTGAGCATGCCTCATACCTTGATGAGGCTGGCCAAGATACAGGAAGAGGCACAGACGGTTCCTACCCAGCAGTTTCCTGCACTTTAAAGAGATATAACAGGCGAACCACAAGGAGCAGGGAATGTAAGGTAAGGATTTTTTTTTTGTACAGTGGGGCCAGTAGTTGGTAAAATTTTAGTTTGGGGGGGTGGACATGCCCTTTAAGTTTGGGTTGGCCCAATCCACCCCCACCATTTAAACCATATAAACAGTGTCAAGTTAATTTGGCCCCCTGGTTTTCCATTTCTTAATAGAGCAACAACCCAGATTTCAGGATCACCTGATGAAGAGGGCCTAGACCCTCAAAACGTTGTGTGATTTGGAAAATGTTTTTCATTTTGCTTTGGAGTGCGACATTGCAACATATTTTGAGTTACACTATCCCTGGAAGTGGGGGAATTCATTGTCTGCACCCAGGTAACAGTGTGCATATGGACTATTTACCAGATTAGACTGCTTACATATCATTACTCTTGCAGATGCCCAGTATTCATCCTATTATGGTGACGGTGACTACCCAGTGGTTAAAATACTGAGGGACTTGGTTTATTTGGAGGTTAGAATACTGAGGAGACTGGATCCAAACCTTGTCCTAATTTTACATTCATGCTGGGCTACCCCTTCACCAAACCCCACTCAGCTGCCTCAATGGCCCATCTTGCAGAAAAGGTAAGGCTGTTTTTATTTCACCAATCTGCATTGCTGAAGCCATATATTCGGCCTAATCTGTCTTCAGGTAGCAGTAGTTGGGACAGCTGCAAAATATTTACTCCAGTGGAGCAGCAGAAAGGTACCTGGGGCAAGGCTGTAGGATTGGTACTTTCTAACTACAAATATCATTTGTCAGGGGCAGCACAAAAAATTGCTCCAAACAGGCTTCCTGAGTGCTTCAGCACTATCTCTAATACAGGAAGGTTTATGGCACTAACCTGGCAGATAAAATGGTCTGCTATAGCTCCTTGGCAAACAATATTGAGAGGTGTAAATAAAGCCCAACTCTCTGCCCAGGTACTTTAAATTCTTTAAAGTTTTTTCTTTCATTTAAGGCATTTATACCCCTGCATTTTGTATACAGGTAATTTACCCCCAAACTGCAATTACTTAAATAAAGGAGATGTAAGACTAACCAGAAATACCGCACAATATTTTGGTACTTTTTTCTGCTTCCTAGTTCTTCTGGGTAGCCGCTGTCTGGCTGTGATGTCAACTTGCATCCATGCCAATGACTAAATACTATTCCTACCTCTCCTCCATTGCCTCCTCTGGCCATGTGCAAGCTTGGAGAGGAGACAAACCTTTTCAAAGGCAGAAGAAAGTGGAGAGCTTTTTGCTGTGTAACAGGTTAGAAGTCGGACAAATTTAGGATGAAATATTGGTTTTGTGCTTGGCAAAGGACTCGATCCTCAAATTAAAAATGAAATCTAGGTAAATTCCAACTGCTCCTGTCCTAGATACTGCAATGACCAGACATGTCTGATTCTTACTTATGACTTGGATAAATAACATCTAATTTTGTCTTTAGATATATTTAATGCTAACTCAAGTGTGTGGGGTTGGCTAGCTTCCAAAAGCAGCAGTGTATACTTGGCTGACTGTGCTTTGTACTGTTCTAGATGCCCCTTTCCTGGAGACAACTACCTGACCCAGCTTATTCCAGTGGGTGCTCCTACCCAGACTGTTCCTTTCCCATCTCACTACCAACGCTTCTCAATCAACACTTTCACTTTTGTGGATGCAACATCCCAGGCTCCTCTTGGCGGCGTGGTAATTCATCAGTATTGTATTTGACTAACTGGTATTGAACATCCATGGAGAGGTGGTGGGATGTCTGACAGTGCAACATTTTAAAGGAACAATCTTTTTTTTTTTTTTTTTTTTTTTTTTTTTTTTTTTTATATTCTATCTGAATTTACTCTTTTGTTATCCTCAGGTTTACTTCCAATGTAGTGCTTCTGTGTGTGTCCCATCTGCTTCTAATCCCTGCAGGACTGTGTGCAGCTCTAGGAAACGTAAGATCATGGTAATGTGGTGGTGCAAACTGAAACCCAAGTTGACCCTCTAGTTCTAACTGTTTGACTGTTTTTATCTTAGGAAGAATGGCTGAAATGAGCAGTTCAGAATCCACCGAGGAGACGATTGTGACCTCTGATGGGCCTGTTAACTTTGTTAATACAGAGGAAATGTCTATTCAAGCAGAAGGTAGACTGCATGCCAAGACCGCTTTATAAACACCGTTAAAACACAATCTAACTTTTCTTTTTTACACTGCAGGTGAGATCTTTGGTTATCCTGCGTTACACTGGGCAAGAGGAGCAGCGGCAGCTGGAGGGATTCTTTCAGTTGCATTAATTACCGTTGGCCTCTGGATGTTCTACAGGAATAGAAGTTCCAAAATTCATTCTGTTCATCTCTGAATAAAACAATTTTGAAAACTCAGGCCGTTGATTGCCTTCATTGTGGGCTATGGAAAAGGGAGTAGGGGGACTTCTAAGTGATGGCAGTACAATTTGTTGAGGGTCAATGAGCATCTTGTGAAAAGCACCACAGTTCATAAATATACAATCTATTGATTAAATGCAGTGAGCTGGTCTGCACATGGTTTATTTTTTTGTAATCAAACTTAAACAGTGACTCTTTAAACTTTAATCTTTCACTTTCCCAAGCTGCATTTGAAAGAACTGTACTGTGGATCCCATTTCAGCTGGGCCGGCCTCCTCCATTTTCTTGTGATCTGATGAATGTCTCTCAGCGCTGTGTTGATAGCCATAGCCAAAATAAATGAGAAATCCTGCAAGAAACAGCTTTTAATTTAGTGAACAAAAGCAAAGGATCATGGTACCTAACGGTGTGTGGGCTTACTTCTACCATAGGCGGAAAGTCTGCATCGGGCTTGAATGGAAGAACTTGTATGTGCTTGAGGAGGAAGAGCACCTCTAACACAGTCCGGCAGGCAAAGACTGTACCCATGTTGTGGGTTGTCTCAATGTTGCCAACAGATCTGCTATTTGGGGATATAAAGTCTCTGGCAAATCATCTTTTTGGCCATTTTAGGTGTTAGATTTGCATAGAAGTTCCACAGTAAACTCCATGTTTTGGCAATGGTAAAATGATTGGGGGGGAGAACTGACAAGTGTCACAAAGTTGTCTGATCCTAAATGTGTTTTCTCTGCTTGGGAGGGCCTGGTTCTTTCTGGTAGAACAAAATATTGAGACTGCAGAACTTACCTGCTGCCATCCATATGGCATATCTGAGCCAGGTGCTTGCACTTAGCTGTACCATCAGATATATATTCACCAGAATGCTAAGAATGGGCACAAATGGCAGAAAAGGAACCTGGGAAGTGCACACGGTTAAGACTTATTAATGTTCAAGTTTCAAATACTTGATGCTGCTTTCATGATCTTTAACAGATGAAATACCCCCTACATAGAGTAGACGAGTCATTGTACATATTACATTACAACAAACTTTGGAACTGATGTGCAAAAGATTTCCTATCCAATCGCATATTGGCTTGTTACGGCAGTTAGACCACATCTGATTGGTTGCTGCAAATTGATAGCACAAGAAACTTTTGCACCTCCTATGTTCAGTCGGGCATTGTTGATGGTTGGGTTGCATCATTAACGATACCAGACTGATTGCCCATAGACTTGTCTTAGGTCAACCCCAATACTGATGGACCTTAAGAGTTAAGCCACTTTCTCACATGCCGTTGACATATGAAAATCTCACTGCATGTGCTGAATTTTTTTTTTTGGAATTTGTCATTGTGCAGATTGCACTGCAAACTGACAGTATGGTGCGGTTTACACGTGTGTGGTCTGATCTAAAGTTTTTAACTGGTCTGTGCATGTTAAGTACATAAAATCCGTTTCTATTATTCACAGGGAGTTGAGAATGCTCCCTGTGAATAATAGGAGGACACTGCTGAACTTACCTTACCGGCAGCCGTGAGTGAAGTGCAGGTAAGTGTCCGGCAGTGTCCTCTGTGCATTCTATTAATCACAGGGAGGTGGGAATAAGCGTTCTCATCTCCTGTGAATAATAGAAACGGATTTTAGGTAATTATAAATACCATTTGTGTCCCTTTATAAGGACACCTGAACCCTTTACATTAAATGCATTTTTACTATTCTCTCTCAACCACAAATTCATTGAAATGATTGATTAATCCAAACACAATAGAGCAACGATGTGTCCAAGAGTAGATCTATACAGCTCCTGACACTATGGCAGAACTTCTAGCGCCCTCTCAAGGAATATTTATTGGATCATTATTATCCTATATTATAAAAGTCCGTGTGTGTCACTGCAGTTCCTAAGGACTCACCACTAGATGGAGATTCCCTGCAGTTTCAATTCATTCACCACTAGAGGGAGAAGTAAGAAACATGGCGGCATGGAGACAGACAGCAGAAAAGGTAGAGGGGGGGGGGACTCTGCCTTTTGGGACACTGAGGTGGGTCTCTGGGCTGCTAGCGCCCATTAATGTAACAGGCTTAATGTCTAGTGGATTTATTTAGCGATAACATCTTCCGTAGAGCTTTACAATTACATGTGTACATTCACTTCAGGCCCTGAAGAGCTTACAATCTAAGCACATTTATTTGACACATACAACCTATCAGTATGTCTTTATGATTGTGGGGGGAACCGGAGTGCCCGGGGGAAACCCACGCAAGCACGGGGAGAACATACAAACTCCTTGCAGGTGTGTCCAAGGGTGGAATCAAACTCAGCCGATTCACCATTCTGTCCCTGTTGTGGTTATTGTTATAAATACCCAAATCTGTTTACAACACGGGACACCATACGGTTAACATTAATCTTAGTTGGGGGGACTGTCCAGATCATGGGCTGCTCCCATAGTAATCACGCACCTGAGGAGAACTCGCTATTATAAAAAGGATTGTAGTATCCAACCAGAATAAAACCAGACAGGCCACAGAGGCAAATCCTAGTTAGAGTGCAAAGGTTTCCAAAGTGCTTACCATGAAGGAGGCTTTGTTTTGGTTCTGTGGCTGTCTCCAGATGACCAGGGATGCTGCCATGATGCCAAGGAGGCTCAGGACCAGTAATGAAAGGCACCAGGCTTTTCCTGCGAGAACACAGTTTAACCCTGCAGTGGATATCACACTCACTACACAGACCAGAATAGCTGCAAACAGAAAGAAAACAGTGGTAGGTGTCAACCTTCTGTGTGAACAAACAGTCAATAAATGGTTGGAATGGACCAGCTCAATGCAATACAATACAATTCACATGTGCCCAAGTACTAGCAAGCTATTGGCTACCTACTCAGTGTCTGGGTTGCAGTTTGTAATCCTGTATCCTTTGCTATGGAGTTATATATTCTAAGGTCTCCTAGGAAAAACATATACAAGGATACCCCAATACATAATCCCTTCATTTATCACATAATCAGCTGGCCATTTGCTCATCTATCTCTGGGTTCAAATTAACAACTTGTTAGGCTAATGGAACTGCCACCCTACTAGCCAGTTTGAAAATTATTATTAAACGATGACTGGTCTGATATATAAAAAAAATCTATTATTTACTGGGCGGTAAGAGATACTACGCTTACCTCCTGTTCCTAATTACAATTGCCCCACGGGTCTTCCTGCCTCCTTCCCTAAAGTGTGTGTGTGTGTGCACGCCCACATTAGAAATGGGAGGAGTATCAGGGCATCTTTAATTATAAATATCAGCCGCTGAAAGTACGAACGGGAGGTAGGAGTAGTATCTCAACGTATATTACATTTTTTTTAGGGGTAATAAGTCTTTTTTTGTTAAAGGAGAAGGTTCACTAAAGCAAGCCCTACTTTTATCACCTCCATATCATCTCTTGAGCCCAAGGTGAAGGACATGGAGTCAGAGACCTGTGGAGGAGGTATAGATAGAAGAGACTAGAGGGAAGACTCAGGACTGCATGCGGTTAAGAGTTTGTTTAATCTGCAGTTTCTGGGATATAAATTAGGGACAAGGTTTTACCATGAACTTTCCCTTTAATCTTTTAAGAGGGAACAAATGGATATTTAAGATTTATACAATAAATACATCCAGTTAAAAAAAATGAGCATACTGTGCCTTTAAATGAAATGTGTGACTGAAATACTTGAATCTAAAGGCAAGATCACCAAATTTCCCATCAGGGGCATGAAGAGCAAAACAGACGAACTTATGGCGAGGACACTGCGCGTCACCAGGGCAGAGGATTGTGCAGTAGGAGTTTTTGGTGGACGAGGTTCAGGGTTTAAGGTCTGGTTCTGGAGATCTCCCTCTGTGTTTATCATGAGATCAGTTGGTAGTTGGTACCTATGGATATCATCACAACAGCTAATTGAGAACTTAACAAACATCTATGAGACCAGAAATTATCCTTGAACACAACTAGTCATATCTCAAATTGGTACAACACTAATAATATTTCGGATATTTCTTATAATCAGAGGTCTCTGGGTTTTGCAAGTGAAATTAAATAATAATTTTAATAAGTTATCCTGACTACATGTTCCTGAGTTATAGCAAGAACCCAGTAAATAAAATGATTTAGCACTTGCCTAATTATTTTCTAACCAGATAGACACCTGCATAAAATGAAGCTCTAAAATCATGTTTAAACCCTCCCTCTACCTAAGCCATTGATTTAGGCATGCTCAGTATGAGCAAGGGGAGATCTTTCCATTTAGCTTCTTTTAACTCTCCAGAGATTGAAGTTCAATGCTGGCAACTAGGGACTATTTAATGAATTAGAGCTCCAAACCTATCCTAACCACAGTTACTGTGATACATTATGATCCTGTCTCCATGGTGCAGGGACCCTTGCTGTCTATCCTATATTAGTTTATGGACATATAAAAACACTTTCTTATTTCTTCTAGATTTGTTTTTTCTTTTTACCTCAGTAGTAGAACACAAGAAGACACCAGTGTGTAGGCAAAAAGAGTTCCAATGGACATCATATCAACCAGAGCCTTCAAGTCGAAGAGAAAAGCCATCAGAGCTGGGGGTAAACATCTTTGTTAAATTGAGTGACATCACAAACAAAGACCAAAGCAGAGATTCAATGAGAACTAAAGTCACCTTATGAATTAATGGGCCATATTTATAAACGCAAGTTAGCGATACCGCAATCGCACATTTACGGTGAACGTTTGTTAATTAACGAACGTTCGGTAGTAGGACACCACGTGGTAGTAAACTACAGCAATGTTATTCTATGGGGGATCGTAAATCTACGTAGATTTACGATCATAAATTAACGATCGTTAAAGACACAGTAACACTAAAAAGCGATACCGCGCCTTTATAAATCTGGTTCAATGTAACATGAATGAAGTTGAGAACATCAATGACTATAGCAAGAAACGCGGTGTTAAGCAAATACAAAACATACGAGTGTGGCCTAGCCCTAAAAGGACAACAATACCCCCATGGCTATATAAAAAAAGCTTAAACATAAAAATAAAATTCATAGCATTAATTCTAATGTTGTATTTACCTACATGGATCTCATTTATAACCATGGTTTTTAGCTATTAGACTGACTGCATCCACCAATTAAAGTAAACAGAATTCAGTAATGTAATAAGGTAGAATATTTACCGGCCACAACTCCAGATACCATGGTGGCTACTACAGGGCTTTGGTGGCTACTGACACTGGATAGTGGTTGAAATAACAATCCATCTCTGGCCATGGCAAACAAGATCCGAGGCATAGGAAACATGACTCCGAGGAGGCTTTAAATTGAATCCAAGAACAAAACAATGAAGTTATTAATATGGAATTCTGGATAGATCAACACTGACACCAGCAGGCAAGTCATAAAAATCCCTTTAAAACCAGTAAATCCTGCAGAGCTTGTCCCTTCCTGCTCCTCTATGCCTTGCTTGTGAGAGTTTGACTAGTGTTTATAAGTTATTGGTCTTTACATAAACCCTAAAATGGTGTAATCTCTTACAGACAGTGTACAATGACCTCCCCTTTATACCCTTAAAGCTGGTAAACACCATACAACTCTTCCAGCTGACTGACTGTTCGAGGCTTTCGACCGTTCAGGAGGAAGGACTGTTGGTTGTGGAAAAAAAATCCGCGTCTGACAGTAACCACGCCCGAGCGTGCGGTCCATAGAAGGCCGCACAATCAGCCATGGTTTTCCAACCTGTCCGATTGTGCGTTTGTCCAATTTGTCCAAATGGTTGCGGCCGCCACAAGGAACAATACAATAATTCAACTTGATCGACCAAAACACTGAAATGTCAGTCGTTCAGCCCAAATTATTGTATAGTGTGTACATAGCTTTAGGCCACAGTATGGTCGATGGCTACGCATGTGAAAAACATGTGCGCAATAGTAAGCAAACGGATTGCAAGCGCGATCATTAGTGTGTGAAATAACGTGGCAGTGTGGCCTAGCCCTAAGACTCTATCAAGGTTATTCAATAAAAGTTCTTATCGTTTAAAATGGTGCTAATTTTGCCCCAACCAATCAGATGTTAGCTTTCAAATGTTAAATAAGATCTGATTGGTTGGGGCAAAATTAGCACCATTTTAAACGATAAGAACTTTAATTGAATAACCCTGAAAATACTGGCGATCTCCAGTGTAGAGAAAAGGAAACTTGAAGATAATTTTTGCAAAAATGCACAATAAAGCCAAAGGTCCTTTAAAGGAAGTGTCTGTGTTTGTGTCAGGTTTTCTTTAAATTTTAAACAATTCCCATACCTTATGTATTTTTGTTAATCAATCATAATCTATCTTAGCACTGAACACAAACAACTCTCTTCATTATCAAACTTTTTTCTGCATCTCTTGAACTATGTTGTTGCAACAGACCATAGATTTGCACCATAGACCAACAGACCATAGATCTGGACCATAGACCAACAGACCATAGATTTGGACCATAGACCAACAGACCATAGATTTTCACCATAGACCAACAGACCATAGATCTGGACCATAGACCAACAGACCATAGATCTGGAACATAGACCAGCAGACCATAGATCTGGACCATAGACCAACAGACCATAGATCTGGACCATAGACCAACAGACCATAGATCTGGACCATAGACCAACAGACCATAGATCTGGACCATAGACCAACAGACCATAGATCTGGACCATAGACCAACAGACCATAGATCTGGACCATAGACCAACAGACTATAGATCTGGAACATAGACCAACAGACTAGATCTGGACCATAGACCAACAGACCATAGATCTGGACTATAGACCAACAGACTAGATCTGGACCATAGACCAACAGACTATAGATCTGGAACATAGACCAGCAGACCATAGATCTGGACCATAGACCAACAGACCATAGATCTGGACCATAGACCAACAGACTATAGATCTGGAACATAGACCAACAGACTAGATCTGGACCATAGACCAACAGACCATAGATCTGGACCATAGACCAACAGACTAGATCTGGACCATAGACCAACAGACTATAGATCTGGAACATAGACCAGCAGACTATAGATCTGGAACATAGACCAGCAGACCATAGATCTGGACCATAGACCAACAGACTATAGATCTGGAACATAGACCAGCAGACCATAGATATGGAACATAGACCAGCAGACCATAGATCTGGACCATAGACCAACAGACCATAGATCTGGACCATAGACCAACAGACCATAGATCTGGACCATAGACACAGACAATCATCTGGACCATAGACCAACAGACCATAGATCTGGACCACAGACCAACAGACTATAGATCTGGACCATAGACCAACAGACTATAGATCTGGACCATAGACCAACAGACTATAGATCTGGAACATAGACCAACAGACTATAGATCTGGACCATAGACCATTAGACCATAAATTCTGAGAGTACATTTGCATTCCTAATTAATTACATGACTTTAAAGAAGAGTCAAGACCAAATTGGGGAGCAGCATTAAAGGTTAAAGGGCATTTCCAGCCCCCAAACTAAATTTTAGTATCTTCGACAGGCTTATAGCACTCCCTGCAGTCCCCAAATGTACTTATCAGCCTTCGTTCCTCCCTACGCCTTCTGCTTAACTCCCATTCCTTTTCCGAGCATGGAAGTCAAGCAGAAGGGGCTTGACCAGCATTGCACCATAGCCAATCACAGGGGCAGATGACAGTTGAGCCCCTCCTGCTTGATTTCCGAGCTCGGAAAAGGAACGGGAGTTAAGCAGAAGTCGTCGGGGGAACGTGAGGTTGAGGTTTATAGCAATTCTCTGCAGGATACTAAAATTTAGTTTGGGGGCTGGAGTTGCCCTTTAAGTTATAAGAAAACTATGAAGTTGTCTGCACTTGTGCTCCAAATATTTGCAAGGACTGAGACCACAGGAAGTCAGGATGTCTCCTATAAAATTCGTATGTTCTGGTCATGTATATGTTTTAAAGAATTTCTTGCATGAAGCAATGGGAAGGTGGAGGCTCCATGATGGGTTATAAAGAGAAACAGAAAAAGGAAGGACTGTTCTCTTATTACTCCCAGAACACCCACAAAGGCTATTTTAGTTCTGGTTTTTATCTTATATAGAGGATCTATTAATTGAGTTGAAATTAGGCAACATTTTGTTGTGTGACCAGAGATCCAATATCACATAAACTCTTACCTTGTGGTCAGAGCGCAGAGTGATCCAACAGCCACAACATATTTGGCTACATTCCATCCAATGTATTGAAAGGCCATCGGTAAGGGGCTGTGAGAGTCCAGGAGGTGATACGGCATCATGAGCGTGAGAGAGGCTGAGACTCCAAAATAGGCAACAAAGCAAATCAACAAAGAGACCACTATGCCCAGGGGGATAGCTTTCTGGGGATTTTTGACCTCTTCTCCTGTAATTCAAGTTGAATTTATTTTACCTATATATGTAAATACAGCCCCCATAGTAAAATATAAGGATATTACAAGTCACCATGCAGTTCCATGCCCATAACACAAGCATCTGTTTGAAATATAAGAATTATTAAAGAATTGGACACTGCAAAAATGTCAGTCTATAAATGAATACAGCACTTGTGATGTGTTTGTGTTGCTGCATGACTTCAATCCAGTACTTGTTTTGCTCAGGCTCAGTTCCTCAGTCCCCCAGCCCCCTGTCAGACTATCTGACTCTCTGTGAGGGCAAGCATGCTCAGTAATCCCTACGAGGCAGCACTAGCAGAGGGAATTTCCTACCATGCATTCCATGTACAAACTGTCACCATTCAGGCTATAGCAAAACTATACATAACAGAAGAGTTTATAATACTAAGGCATAAATGTAAAAGGTTTCAGATTGGATATAGGGGACAGATCAACATAAAAATGATTGTTGGGAATTGTTGTTTCCAGTAATGGGCAATTAAAAAAAACAAAAAAAAACCCCTCAATGTTCATATTCTTTAAGGTTACTTCAAATATTCTTATATTGTACAAGTATTGTGTAAGTAGATAGGGCCATATTTATAAAGGTGCTGTATCGCTTTTTAGCGATACTGCGGGTTAGTTAATTTACAATCGCGATCGTACATTTAAGAGCGAACGTTTGATCGTAGAATACCGAGCAGTATACAATGGTATTCTATGGGGATCATAAATCTATGATTTCGTTAAGGACTCTGCCAGGCTCCTGGTGGCCAGTTTTTGGGACTTTTGGGACTGGAGGGGCATAGCAGGGCAACCATTTGGATCTGGGATGTAAGGTAAGGATTTTATTACACTACAGACTGGGGCCAGTAGTGGGTTAAATTATAGTTTTGGAGGTGGACATGCCCTTTAAGTGAATCTACAGCAGAGATTTTGAACCTGCGGCCCTCTAGATGTTTGGAGACTACAACTCCCAGCATGCCTTATTCGCATTCTGCAACCAACAAATCAGGTAGAATTTAGTCTAAAGCCTTCTTTTCAAATCAGGGGCTAATATTAGTTTTGTGCTTAAAAGTAACAATGGACACTTGCTCATTGCAGGTTTCTTCACGATAAATTCAATGCACAACAATTACTACCATGTTATATGTGCCCTAGAGTCCTGCATTAAATCAGATATCCGAGGGTTAGCCGATTTATGGGTAACCCGCATTGAGTTTGAATTGGTTGCGGGTCGGGTTCGGGTCACCCGAAGTGAGTTTGAATTGGTTGCGGGTCGGGTTCGGGTAACCCGCATTGAGTTTGAATTGTTTGCAGGTCGGGTTCGGGTAAGGAGAACCGAGGGTCGGGTAAAATTCCAGTCTTCAAAAAAACTTTTTTTCCTGTCTATGAAGAGAGATCTGTCTGTAATAACTGAAACTGACAATACATAGTTATCAATCCAAGACAATGTGCAGTGTGTATAGCACCTTACACTAAATCACACTATGGCAAATACAGTAAAGGGAAAATGTATCTACTGTAGATGCAAAAGCTCCCAGCCTCTTACTGTGTTTTTGGCTGGGTAAATATTGAGTTATCAACAGCTCTAATGTCCTTAGAATGTTATACAGGATGGCATTGTGGATAGGAATACAGACAGCTATGTTGAACTTGTAGTGCCTGGGTAGGTTTTGCAGAGATCACAGTTAATGAGTGACTGGAAAGGCAGGGGTAACAATTCTGACCTTGGTTTTACTATTAGAGGTCAGAGCCAGCAAAGTAACAATCTCCCATAGAACAAAGTAACAAACTTCTATCTGCACCTGCACCTATGCATGAGACCAGAGCAAGTGTCTGCATGGGAACAGATGATGTGTGATTTCATTGGTCTGTGTAAATCCTTCTGGCCATAATGGTCTATGGGATGTGGATCATTGTAGTGATAAGAACAATCTACCACTTGATTAGGTTCAGCTAAAACCACAGCAGGTATGTGGACCTTCAGATAATTGACATTTAAAACTCCCAATCATTGTACAGCAGTGTGGACAGGGAATGCTGGGAGTTACAGTTTTCAAAACAGATAGATTTTTAGATGTAGATATTTCACCGCAGCTCCACCTGCTCCCTACCCATAGGGCCATATTTATAAACCCGCTAGAAGCGATACCGCGGGTTAGTTAATGTATGATCGCAGACGTAAATGTACGATCTCGATCGTACATTGACGACCGAACGTTCGGTAATTAAAGTAAACTACCGCAATGGTATTCTATGGGGATTGTAAATCTACGATTTTGTTATCGTAGATTTACGATCGGTATCAGTAATTTACGATAACGATCGTTAATTAGCGATCATTAAACTAGTTTAACAATTGTTAAAACGTTTGAAAATTAATGATAGTTTTACCGATACGGCCCATAATCCTCTGTTATGGTACCTGCTCATTGTAACTTTACTGTCTCCCATAATGCAAGTTTACACAGTGGGTGGAGATTGAAATGTATATTCTGCAGGACATAGTTATAAAATCATGGTCAGATAACCAGTAAATCTCCAGATGTTTGAAAACTATAACTCCCAGCATTCCTTGGCTATAGAGTGAATGCTGGCAGACGCAGCTGTAGTCTTTAAACCATTTGGATAACTACTGGTTACCGATCCCTGTCAAAGATCAACAAGAGAATAGTTGCAGATAAAGATATAAAATGAGCTGAGGCCCATGGGTAGGTAGTAGGGGACAGTAGAGGCCCATGGGTAGGTAGTAGGGAACAGTAGAGGCCTATGGATTGGTAGTTGGGACAGTAGGGATATATTATATAAATTGTACATTATACTCCTTACCATGGATCTTCTTACCTGTGGGCCTACATTTGTTTGAAAAATATTACTCTCAGCATTCCACTACAGCACTTACAATATCAGAAAGCACCCAGGGAATGCTGGGAGTTGTAGTTTTCAGACATCTGGATGCCTGCAAGATGAAGACCCCTGCTATATATTTTAGTGGTATGGTAGGTTTGTTTCTATGAACATTTTTGGTTATGAATAACATATTTGTTTTTAACTTTAAGGTATTTTTAAAACTTTCCTGTACAAATTTTAAGAAGAAAGACTAAAAGTAGGTCGGGTTTCGGGTCTGAAAACTTGCGGGTCGGGTCGCGGGTATGAAGTGGATAGAAAAGCAGATATGGGGTTTTCGGGTTGGGTCAGGGTGGGTCTGGAAAATTAGATCAACGCAGGACTCTAACCTGCCCTCTTAGAGCACCAATGATTCCGGGGATAACATTGTATTGCATGTGGCAATTATACAATTACAACGCACGTTAACGCAAGGGAAATGACCAAACGCATTCCGCCAATATCCCGTTATTGGAGCACATGCGATTCAGAAAAAATGGGAATCTCATGTGCTACGAAAAACGGATTGCAGCGCATACAGTGTGGCCACAAAAAGTGATCATAAGTGTGTGAGTAACGTGCTATTGTGACCTAGCCCTAAATGGGGGAAACTCCCATTCTCTGAACCTTTTCCAATCTGCTGCCGGCACATTGAAATATTTTCCGAACCACATATAAATGGTTATTAAGTATACACTATGATAGGCACTAGGGTTTAGGCTTTTATATTTGCCATTGAAGTTTAGCAAAACGCAATTGTTCCAAATAAATGCTATTCTGTTCTAATATCTCGTATACTCTTACCTGTTGTAGCAATGCAGTCAAACCCAACAAATGCATAAAAACAAGTTGCTGCTCCAGACAATGTTCCACTGAAACCAAACGGCATAAAACCTCCTGCACCGTAGATGCCGGTTTCATTTCCTGTAGAGCGGTTACTGTGGAGGGATGGATAAGAATAGTCATATAACTATCACTATCTTCATATCTGTAGAGTGGTTATTGTTAAAAGGATGGATAATAATAACTATTACTATCTTCATATCTGTAGAGCGGTTATTGTTAAAGGGATGGATAATATTAACTATTATTATCTTCATATCTGTAGTGTGGTTATTGTTAAAGGGATGGATAATAATAACTATTATTATCTTCATATCTGTAGAGTGGTTATTGTTAAAGGGATGGATAAGAATAGTCATATAACTATCACTATCTTCATATCTGTAGAGTGGTTATTGTTAAAGGGATGGATAATAATAACCATAACTATCTTCATATCTATAAAGTAGTTATTGTTAAAGGGATGGATAAGAATAGTCATATAACTATCACTATCTTCATATCTGTAGAGTGGTTATTGTTAAAGGGATGGATAATAATAACCATAACTATCTGCATATCTATAGAGTGGTTATTGTTAAAGGGATGGATAATAATAACTATTACTATCTTCATATCTGTAGAGTGGTTATTGTTAAAGGGATGGATAATATAACCATAACTATCTTCATATCTATAGAGTGGTTATTTTTAAAGGGATGGATAAGAATAACCATAACTATCTTTTTTAGATTTTCTATCACATACGCCCCATATATATTCATATATTTGGTAGCTATATCTTATAAACAATAAACACTGATTTGTTTGTTATTTAGTTGCTCAGTAAAGTATAGGGGAACATTTTGAAAAAAATTGCTTGGTTATAGTTTCCTATCTAAGCCTCATGGGATTAATGGATAAAATCTATTTCCATGGCAGCCCTTTAATAAATACCACCAGAAGTCTTTCATGAGGGTTAAGCAATGGTTGCTTTAATAACCTATTATTATCCATTATTGGTTTAATTACAATGCACATTTGTTTACATTTTTGACAGGACACCAGTCTTTTCTAGTAGATTTTATTTTCCTGTTTCTTAAAGGGAGTGTCCTTTACCTAAAGTGCTGTGCTGTCTTTACCAGGTCTTCCTCAGTCAATTTCCAGTTTTTTAGATCACCCTTGACGAAGCCGCTCACCATGACAAACAATAGAACCAGGATATTAATTGCTGTAAAGAGTTTGTTAACCGTTGTTGACTCTTTTACACCATAGGAGAGAAGACCTAGCAAACAGAAAGGGTAAACAGGGAGTAGATTAACAAAATATATAGATATGGAGAACATGACACCGGGGGTTACCATTCATCAAAATCGCGATCCATTTTTGGAGCCCATGCGATCACCATTTTTTTGTGAGTTGCATACACTTAGATTGTACAGATGGCAGTGCAAAAAGATGGTAAAACACTTGCGCCAATATGTTCATGATTTAAACACGGGTTGCTAACGGGTATAGTGTGGCCACCTTAGCATTAATATTCTAAATCAGGGTGAACAAACTTGTGGACCTCCAGAAAACTACAACTCCCAGCATTCCCTAGCTGCATATTGCCAATGACTAATTGCAGAATGCACGAAACGTGTCCGGCTAGGTCTGCCTTTTGATAGTGTTTTGACATTACTTTGTAAATAAAGATTGTTTAAACTTATCGCCTGTGCTCGCTTAACATCTGTTTGTGTGTTGTAATATGGTTTTTCTTCTGTAATTGGAACCAAGCAACAGGTTTGGGGCAGCTGCAAATGTTAGAAGCCTATTGCACATCCTAGGGGGCAGCTGCACCCACACTAACTTTAACATGTTTGTTTGACGTACTGGGATGTGTCTTGCAAAGGGCCTGGGGCTTGAGCACTTAACCAACGGTGTGTTTGCTGTTGTGTTAATATATGCTGAAATGGCAATGTAAAGAGGGAGTTTGTATCAATACGTCGGTGTAGTTTGTATCTTGTGACATGGTAATATGATGCAAAGTTTATTTTGTATATATATCTATAGAATATATATAATATAATGTATCTCCCATAGGCCCCCTTTGTGTGTGTGTATGTGTATTTACATTTATACACAGCACATAGATATATAGTTTTCACGGTATTTTGAGCTAAAAGTAAGAGAGAATAAATAGTTACAGACCCCATGTAACACCCTCTTAAAGGGCAATTATATGCCCCCTCCTTCCTATAATAGTACCCAGGGTGAAGACCCTTCAACATACCCCTTTAAAGCAATACACTATTGAGAAATGCACAGAGCTGTGCTACGATTATTTCATGATGCTCCTCCTGCAGCTTTGCACAATGTTGTTTGTATAATTTTACCCACTAAAGGGGTAATGTGGGAGAGTATAAGGATCTAAACTGCATTGAATTCACGGGCCGTTCGCTAACCCTAGGAAGGATCGTTCGTTTTCACTAACACTCGAATGTACCGTTCGCTAACCCTAGGAAGGATCATTCGTTTTCACTAACACTCGAATGTACCGTTCGCTAACCCTAGGAAGGATCGTTCGTTTTCGATAACACTCGAATGTACCGTTCGCTAACCCTAGGAAGGATCGTTCGTTTTCACTAACACTCGAATGTACCGTTCGCTAACCCTAGGAAGGATCATTCGTTTTCGCTAAAACACTCGAATGTACCTTTGGCTAACCCTAGGAAGGATCGTTAGTTTTCACTAACACTCGAATGTACCGTTCGCTAACCCTAGGAAGATTGTCGTTTTCGATAACACTCGAATGTACCGTTCGCTAACCCTAGGAAGGATCGTTCATTTTCACTAACACTCAAATGTACCATTCGCTAAGCCTAGGAAGGATCGTTCGTTTTCACTAACACTCGAATGTACCGTTCGTAACCCTAGGAAGGATGTTCATTTCACTAACACTCGAATGTACCGTTCGCTAACCCTAGGAAGGATCGTTCGTTTTCACTAACACTCAAATGACATTCGCTAACCCTAGGAAGGATTGTCGTTTTCACTAACACTCGAATATACCGTTCGCTAACCCTAGGAAGGATCGTTCATTTTCACTAACACTCGAATGTACCGTTCGCTAACCCTAGGAAGGATCGTTCGTTTCACTAACACTCGAATGTACCGTTGCTAACCCTAGGAAGGATCGTTCATTTTCACTAACACTCTAATGTACGTTCGCTAACCTAGGAAGGATCGTTCGTTTCACTAACACTCGAATGTAGCTTCGCTAACCCTAGGAAGGATCGTTCGTTTTCACTAACACTCGAATGTACCGTTCGCTAACCCTAGGAAGGATCGTTCATTTTACATAACACTCGAATGTACCGTTCGCTAACCCTAGGAAGGATCGTTCGTTTTCATAAACACTCGAATGTACGTTCGCTAACCCTAGGAAGGATCGTTATTTTCACTAACATCGAATGTACACTTCGCTAACCCTAGGAAGGATCGTTATTTTCACTAACACTCGAATGTACCGTTCGCTAACCCTAGGAAGGATCGTTCATTTTCACTAACACTCGAATGTACCGTTCGCTAACCCTAGGAAGGATCGGTCATTTTCAATAACACTCGAATGTACCGTTCGCTAACCAAGGAAGGATCTTCATTTTCACTAAACTCGAATGTACCGTTCGCTAACCCTAGGAAGGATCGTTCGTTTTCACTAACACTCAAATGTACCGTTCGCAACCCTAGGAGGATCGTTCGTTTTCACTAACACTCGAATGTGTACTTTGCTAACCCAGGAAGGATCTTCATTTTCACTAACCTGAACTGTACCGTTCGCTAACCCTAGGAAGGATCGTTCATTTTCACTAACATGAATATACCGTGCAACCCTAGAAGGATCGTTCGTTTCACTAACACTCGAATTGTCCGTTCGCTAACCCTAGGAAGGATCGTTTGTTTTTGCTAACACTCGAATGCACGTTCGCTAACCATAGGAAGGATCGTTCGTTTTCACTAACACTCGAATGTACCGTTCGCTAACCCTAGGAAGGATTCGTTTTCGATAACACTCGAATGTACGTTCGCTAACCCTGGAAGGAGGATCTTCTTTTCACTAACACTCGAATGTACCGTTCGCTAACCCAAGGAAGATGTTCTTTTCACTAACACTCGAGTACCGTTCGCTAACCCTGAAGGATGATGTTCTCATAACACTCGAATGTACCGTTCGCTAACCTAGGAAGGATGTTCGTTTTCGATAACACTCGAATGTACCGTTCGCTAACCCTAGGAAGATTGTCGTTTCATAACACCCGAATGTACCGTTCGCTAACCCTAGGAAGGATCGTCGTTTCATAACACTCGAATGTACCGTTCGCTAACCCTAGGAAGGATCGTTCTTTTCACTAACACTCGAATGTACCGTTCGCTAACCCTAGGAAGGATCGTTCGTTTTTGATAACACTCGAATGTACCGTTCGCTAACCCTAGGAAGGATCGTTCGTTTTCACTAACACACTCGAATACCGTTCGCTAACCCTAGGAAGGATGTTCGTTTCACTAACACTCGAATGTACCGTTCGCTAAACCTAGGAAGGATCGTTCATTTTCACTAACACTCGAATGTAACGTTCGCTAACCTCGGAAGGATCGTTCGTTTTCACTAACACTCGAATGTACCGTTCGCTAACCTAGGAAGGATCGTTCTTTTCACTACACTCGAATGTACCTTCGCTAACCCTAGGAAGGATCGTTCGTTTTACTAAACACTCGAATGTACCGTTCGCTAACCCTAGGAAGGATCGTTCGTTTCACTAACACTCGAATGTACCGTTCGCTAAACCTAGGAAGGATCGTTCGTTTCACTAACACTCGAATGTACCGTTCGCTAACCCTAGGAAGGATCGTTCGTTTTTCACTAACACTCGATGTCTGTACCCGTTCGCTAACCCTAGGAAGGATCGTTCGTTTTCACTAAAACTAGAATGTAACCGTTCGCTCTACCAGGAAGGATCGTTTTTTCACAACACTCGAATGTACCGTTCGCTAACCCTAGGAAGGATTGTCTGTTTTACTAACACTCGAATGTACCGTTCGCTAACCCTAGGAAGGATCTGCGTTTACTAACACTCGAATGTAACGTTCGCTAACCCTAGGAAGGATCTTCGTTTTCACTAACACTCGAATGTACCGTTCGCTAACCTAGGAAGGATCGTTCTTTTCATACACTCGAATGTACGTTCGCTAACCCTAGGAAGGATCATTCGTTTTCACTAACACTCGAATATACCGTTCGCTAACCCTAGGAAGGATCGTTCATTTTCACTAACACTCGAATGTACCGTTCGCTAACCCTAGGAAGGATCGTTCATTTTCACTAACACTCTAATGTACCGTTCGCTAACCCTAGGAAGGATCGTTCGTTTTCACTAACACTCGAATGTACCGTTCGCTAACCCTAGGAAGGATCGTTCGTTTTCACTAACACTCGAATGTACCGTTCGCTAACCCTAGGAAGGATCATTCGTTTTCACTAACACTCGAATGTACCGTTCGCTAACCCTAGGAAGGATCGTTCATTTGCACTAACACTCGAAGGTACCGTTCGCTAACCCTAGGAAGGATCGTTCGTTTTCACTAACACCGAATGTACCGTTCGCTAACCCTAGGAAGGATCGTTCATTTTCACTAACACTCGAATGTACCTTTCGCTAACCCTAGGAAGGATCGTTCATTTTCACTAACACTCGAATGTACCGTTCGCTAACCCTAGGAAGGATCGTTCATTTTCACTAACACTCGAATGTACCGTTCGCTAACCCAGGAAGGATCGTTCATTTTCACTAACACTCGAATGTACCGTTCGCTAACCCTAGGAAGGATCATTCATTTTTCACTAATACTCGAATGTACCGTTCGCTAACCCTAGGAAGGATCGTTCGTTTTCACTAACACTCAAATGTACCGTTCGCTAACCCTAAGGAGGATCGTTCGTTTCACTAACACTCGAATGTACCGTTGCTAACCCAGGAAGGATCTTCATTTTCACTAACACCTAATGTACCGTTCGCTAACCCTAGGAAGGATCGTTCATTTTCACTAACACTTGAATATACCGTTCGCTAACCCTAGTAAGGATCGTTCGTTTTCACTAACACTCGAATGTACCGTTCGCTAACCCTAGGAAGGATCGTTTGTTTTTGCTAACACTCGAATGCACCGTTCGCTAACCATAGGAAGGATCGTTCGTTTTCACTAACACTCGAATGTACCGTTCGCTAACCCTAGGAAGGAGCTTCGTTTTCATAACACTCGAATGTACCGTTCGCTAACCCTAGGAAGGATCATTCTTTTTCACTAACACTCGAATGTACCGTTCGCTAACCCTAGGAAGGATCGTTCGTTTTCGATAACACTCGAATGTACCGTTCGCTAACCCTAGGAAGGATTGTTCGTTTTCGATAACACTCGAATGTACCATTCGCTAACCCTAGGAATGATTGTTCGTTTTCGATAACACTCGAATGTACCGTTCGCTAACCCTAGGAAGATTGTTCGTTTTCATAACACTCGAAGTACCTTCGCTAACCCTAGGAAGGATCGTTCGTTTTCATAACACTCGAATGTACCTTCGCTAACCCTAGGAAGGATCGTTCATTTTCACTAACACTCAAATGTACCGTTCGCTAACCCTAGGAAGGATCGTTCGTTTTGATAACACTACAATGTACCGTTCGCTAACCCTAGGAAGGATCGTTCGTTTTCACTAACTAACACTCGAATATACCGTTCGCTAACCCTAGGAAGATCGTTCGTTTTCACTAACACTCAAATGTACCGTTCTCCTAACCTAGGAAGGATCGTTCATTTTCACTAACACTCCGAATGTACCGTTCGCTAACCCTAGGAAGGATCGTTCGTTTTCACTAACACTCGAATGTACCGTTCCTAACCTTGGAAGGATCGTTCATTTTCACTAACACTCGAATTACCTTCGCTAACCCTAGGAAGGATCGTTCGTTTTACTAACACTCGAATGTACCGTCTCTACCCTGAAGGATCTTCGTTTTCACATAACACTCGAATGTACCGTTCGCTAACCCTAGGAAGGATCGTTCGTTTTCACTAACACTCAAATGTACCGTTCGCTAACCCTAGGAAGGATCGTTCGTTCACTAACACTCGAATGTACCGTTCGCTAACCCTAGGAAGGATCGTTCGTTTTCACTAACACTCGAATGTACCGTTCGCTAACCCTAGGAAGGATCGTTCATTTTCACTAACACTCGAATGTACCGTTCGCTAACCCTAGGAAGGATTGTTCGTTTTTGTTAACACTCGAATGTACCATTCGCTAACCCTGGAAGG
This sequence comes from Hymenochirus boettgeri, assembly GCA_019447015.1. Classification (NCBI taxonomy): domain Eukaryota; kingdom Metazoa; phylum Chordata; class Amphibia; order Anura; family Pipidae; genus Hymenochirus; species Hymenochirus boettgeri. The sequence goes on from CM033471.1 coordinate 33,250,020, forward strand.
ATCATGTTTTCACTAACACTCGAATGTACCGTCGCTAACCCTAGGAAGATCTTCGTTTTCACTAACACTCGAATGTACCGTTCGCTAACCAGGAAGGATTTCGTTTTCACTAACACTCGAATGTACCGTTCGCTAACCCTAGGAAGGATCTTCGTTTTCACTAACACTCTCGAATGTACCGTTCGCTAACCCTAGGAAGGATCGTTCTTTTCACTAACACTCGAATGTACCTTCGCTAACCCTAGGAAGGATCGTTCGTTTTCATAACACTCGAATGTACCGTTCGCTAACCCTAGGAAGATCTTCGTTTGTAAACACTCGAATGTACCTTGGCTAACCCAGGAAGGATCGTTGTTTTCACTAACACTCATGAATGTACCGTTCGCTAACCCTAGGAAGGATCGTTCGTTTTCGACTAACACTCGAATGTACCGTTCGCTAACCCTAGGAAGGATGTTCGTTTCGATAACACTACTCGAATGTACCGGTGGTTAGGGAGGGAGGACCCGGGAACGATTATTTGAAAAGGAGCCACGTGAGGATAGGTGCGCTGCAGGTAGAGGAATGGATACCGGAGGGAGTATATCATCCACGCTGGAAGCTCTACGCTGGTAACAACGGGTGAAGAGTGTGGTCCGACTGAGGGACGGGTAACTGCTCCCCGATCTCAGTCTTGGCTTCTCACGTGAAGTCCCGGGGATCCGTGAGTACTGTAGTTGTAAGCAGCATTGTATCTTTGCCTTCTAGGACAACGAGGATTCCGGATCGTTGTATGGACAGTGACTGTTAGATTTCTGTACAGAACTACTACTGCCCTTGCCTTTTCCTCTCTCCCTCTTTAGTTAGCTGGGGACGCCCGGCGGAGTTTTAGGGTGTTTCTACTATTCATTGGTCGTAGTAGGTTCTACACATATGTAATAGTGTACGGGGGGTTTGGTGTATATATTTTTTTGCTTTGTGTTGTGATTACCAATAAACGTCTGTTTTTACTTTATATAGCCAACGTATTGTGTGCCGTATATTAGGGTTCTTTTTTCTATAGGGAACTTTTTCCCTGTTTTTCTAGTACTATACAGTTTTTTCCCTATTGTGCACCGCTGTATTTCAGCGTTACGAGGCTCACTCTGAAGTTGTGCACCTGCCCATCTATATATACTCCATTTATAATGATCATTCAGTGTAAGGATTGTTTCCACTTTGTCTCCTTCAGTGCTAAGGTGTGATGGAAATAATTGAATGGACATATAGTGGTATACTGGTATTGTTAATAATTGCCTTTTCTTTTGCATCATAGTAACATCTCAAATGGAGATACCTGACAGAAGTACTATGAGGCACACTGCAAAGATGTCAGGATACTCTGCTAGACCTGGGAGATCCATGGGCATGATACTGCTGAAGAAATGTCCTATCTTCTTCCCCAAAAGTTCATCAAAAGTGGCACTCCATGCTTTGGCAACGCTGGAGGTACCTGCACAGAGACACATATCAATATATACAGTATAAGTGTGCCACATAAGGCCTAATTGTCCATGTCTATTAGTTTTACTCTTCCATAATAGGGATTACTAGGTTAGGTTAGGGTTGCCAGGTGTCCCTATTTGGGCGGGATTGTCCTGACTGCAGGGACAAAATCCTGAGTCCTGCAGTCAGGGCCTAAATCCTGTCCAAACACTGGCCCTCACAGCCCTGCCGCTTGAATGCTCATCTCCGCCCTATTGCGCCTTAACCCCCCTGGTTGCGGCCCCACCCCTAACCTCTGCCCACCTATTGTGTCATCACTGTGACATCACAGTCCCCTGCTTTAGGTTGAGATGCCAATAGAATATACGGTAACACAATTCAGGGAGATTCAATAAAAGTTATCATTAAAAATGGTTCTAATTTTGCCCCAACCAATCAGATCTTATTTTACATTTTAAAGCTAATATCTTGGTTGGGGCAAAATTAGCACCATTTTTAACGATAACAACTTTTGTTACGTCTCTCTTAACCTCCGTTACTTATATCTACACAAGTCAACGTGCCAAGGTCAAGAAGGCAAAATCTACAAACAATTTTGTATACTTAGCGTTTTGACTGTAAGCTGTTTTTAAGACAAACAAGTCGATATTTCTTGCCTATGACGTAGGATAGAATGAGGTTCCATCCTGTGATGAAGGCCCACAGTTCCCCAACGGTCACGTAGCTGTAAAGATAGGCCGATCCAGTTAATGGTACACGGGCTCCAAACTCTGCATAACAAAGTCCTGCAAGTACCGAGGCCACAGCTGCTATCAAAAAGGAGAGGATGATACTAGGGCCAGAATTGACTTTAGCCACTTCTCCTGCAAGGATGTAGACTCCGGCACCCAGGGTGCTCCCGACTCCTAAAGCCACAAGGTCAAGAGAAGAAAGGCATCGGCAGAGACTAGAACTACCTTCTTCTATTGTCACCTGCTTTGTTCTGGTTAAACTTTGATAGAACCTGCACAGTTCTTCATAGGGTTTCATCTGCAAGTGAAGGAGACTCGTCAGACTGTAAAGTTGGAGATAACAGACACTGAAGGTAAAGGAGAATAAAACAGTTTATATAAAGTGGTCCATGTATGCAGGTGTGTTCTGTCCTCACTGGTTTTTCTATGAGGACAGAACTGCGAGTGGAGCGGAGGTAAGGTAATTGCCAGGTCCCCCGACCGTCCTACTATACACAGGGAGGTGAGAATAAGCGTTCTCACCTCCCTGTGAATAATAGAAACGAATGGCACAGAGTTATTTTTGGGGGTTTAGTGTTCCTTTAAAAGTTCTTGGGGCAGGTATGTAGGATTGGTAATTCCTACCTCCCAATATTGTTTCTGTGAGGAGCACCAACCCAAAGAAAAGTGATTCAGCACTATCTTTAAAGGACAACTTCACCCTCATAATAACATCTTTTAGAAAGAATGGCCTCTTTAAAATATGTTGATATATCATACTTTATCCTATGAATTCATTACTGTATGCCTGCTATGCTTCTGGAGGCCACATGTAAACTGAGCGATTTAGAAACCTGTACTGAGCCTGTACTGAGCCTGGGCATGCTCATAAGAGGCAGACAGGGGATTAACATTCAGTCATTGGCTGTGATGTCAACAGAAACGGGAAACAGGACATTGTGCAGGATTTCAGGTTAGACTTACTCATTTCAGATTTCAAACTATTACCGTTTAGGGTTTTAGGGGGTGACTTACCTGTATGTAAGTTTTCATTTTGGGGCTGGACTTGCCCTTTAATACAGGAATAGTTCAGGACTAACCTGGCAAATGAAAACTGTATGTGCTATAGCTCCTTAACGAAATGATATTGTGATAATCAATCCGACCTCCCAGCCCCATGTACTTTCCATTTTTAATTAGTTATTTTTTACAGTATAGATATTCTACTGATTACTGAGCACATTGTACTGCAGGGCATGTATGTGGGTGAAACGATCTTATGAGAGTTTTGTTACGACGGGCTTATTAAAACATGGCATCCTTTCAAGGGATCCACATCTTCCAATTATTAAAAAAACCTTTTAAAAGAAGAATTTCCCTCCCTGATGTTCACAATCAGTAACAATATGTAAAAATATTTTTCTACGAAGGGAGGCAGGAAGTAAGAGCAGAGAAAAACCTTTTACTCTTTGACGGCAGCTAAATGGGAGGTAGGAATACAAGCTCCCAAGTGGAGAGAGGTCAGAGCTTTTTGTGATATGAATGATGAGACCAAAAGCCCATCAATTCCCAATGTGAATATGTGCAGGTGAGTCATTTCTAGGGACTCAGTCATTACCCTAAAGAACACGGATTTTCCATAGGGTTCTATGGAATGTTTATATTCTCTCCAAGTAATATAGATGACCCATATATATGTACAATAAATATAATATATCATTCAGCAAAATTAGTTCAGCTATTCAGTTATGAATAACATTAACACGGGTGTTACATATTGTGAATTTTGAAATGTTCGTGGTTTACCGATTCCGAAGCAATAAATATGGCAGCTCCCACCAATATACCTAAATGCATATGGAATCTGTTCTTTGTATTTAACACAATATTTTCTATTGTTTTGGAACAAAACATTAACATAGATGATGTGGGTAAATTTCATGCAATAAATCAGGGGCATGATAAGATTTGTAGGATGTTGTCTCCTGATAGCAATGCCTATTGGGGAGGCTCTAAATACCATTATATGGCGTTACCATACTGAATAATTTCACTGATTGTGTATAATAAAACCACTACAACTCCCATCATTCCCTGGCTGCCCTCTACATATATCTTTATAGTTAAATGTGATCCTTTCAGCCCAAACTTACCTTTCAGCCCAAATGGCCTCCAACCAGCAAATCAGATGAGGCAATTTAGTAACATTGTTTGTGAGCTTAGCTCCTTACTATGAATCTAACAATTCTGCAATCGCACCCATTAACCCCTCCCATGTTATTAACTATTCCTGCTCGCAGGTATCCAGCTCCACTCCCACATTATGTTAATTAGTACTTTACACACTATTTACATTTTCTTAATAGTAGGGCTGGTTTGCCTATTTCAATAAGATCAATACAATGTGTTCCCTGCCTGATTGGTTAACACTTTAAATGACTTATAGTTGACTAGTAAGGGTTAAATCTCAGATACTTTAACAGAATTATAATCCAATCTCATAATCCCTTTTCATATGGAATTTTCTGATGTTTTTTTTCCTTGGCTGGAACAAAGCTGCTATAGTAAGAACCTGCTAACTCATTGTAACTTAAAGGAGAACTAAAACCAAGAGTGAAATAGATTATAGGTGTTTTCCCATCTCATAGAGACATACGAACAATGTGTAGTGAATTATGCATCCAATGTTGTAAAATATAATAATAAATGGGCATGTCCACCCTACAAATTGGTTATTTCTCAGTTACCTGCCCCCAATTCCAACTGATATATCCAATACATTTTTAGATATATATAGACAGCGTTTTCCCTTGCTGCCTTCTCTGCACATGCTCAAGTTCCTAAAAGCTCCTTGAGCAGGGGGAAGAGGCGGCAACCTCTGAAATCATGAAACTTAAAGGTTGAATTACCACATCCTTGTTTTAATGCAGGGGTTGTATTATATCCTATAGCACACTATTTATGTGAGACTGACGACATAGTTAAGCACTGATTATAACTGGTGACTTAGCTAAGCACTGATTATAACTGATGACATGGCTAAGCACTGATTATAACTGATGAAAACCCATAGAAAACTAAGCCATGAGTATAAACTGTGACAAGACTAAGCACTGATTATAACTGATGACATAGCTAAGCACTGATTATATACTGTTTTATCATATAATGTACAGGGTAGTCATCTGAAAAAAATAATTTAATTTGACTTTAATTTTTATTTAAGGAATGGAACATTTCCGGTCATATTATAATTATCTTTGCATCTTTGCACTAAAGTGTGATCCTGCAAAGGGTGTTTTTTTTTTAATTTAAAAACAAACAAATTTAAAGGGCATGTCCACCCCCAAAACTATAATTCTCCCACTTCTGGCCCCATTGTGTAGTGTAATAAAATCCTTACCTCACATCCCAGCTCCAAATGGTTCTCCTGTAATCCCCCCCAAAGTCCAAAAACTGCCCACCAGGAGGATAGCAGAGTCCATATAGGACTCTGCCTCCTGCCTCGCCCCCGGGAGAAGTTTGGCATGCGTACTGCAGCCCTTCTCCCCCTCCATCCCCCTCCCTCTCCCTCCCGATTAGGATTCCCTCCCCCTACCATAAAACCCTTTAGATATAATATTCCTCCTGTCCCCCCAGCCCCAACCGCTCTATTTGTATTATCAGAAAATGCCCAAAACATTACTTACCTTCCCTCTTTCCTCCGCCACACTGAACTCCCGGCAGCCGCATCCGTGATTGGCTGCCGCTCAGCCAATCACAGACGCGACTGCCGGTGGTCCCGTCCCTGCTTGCATTTTCTCGCAAGCAGAGGGCCTGCAGCGCGGTGGAGGAAAGAGGGAAGGTAAGTAATGTTTTGGGCATTTTCTGATAATACAAATAGAGCGTGGTGGGGGGGACATGGGGAATGTTATGTAAAAATTTTTTTAGAAGGGTGGACATGCCCTTTAAGAACAAAACATCCCCGAGCCTTAAAAGGGAACAAATCTGTCTCTGCTTCCCTGTGGAGAAACTTAAATGAGTGTCCATAGCCCAGATCATGCTTCCCCCAGACTCTGGATTGCAGGAGAGACTCTGAGTTGTGAACCCTTGGCTTCCCCTGTGGCCGACTCAATGATATAAAGCAGGGATGTTAAACTTGCTGCACTTCAGATGTCTGAGAACTAGAACTCCCAACATTCCCTGTCTGCAGGGACAGGACACACACTTGGATGAATGAAGTTATCTACATCTGATCCAGATAAAAAGATCGCTATCTAAAATCTGGCATTTTAGAAAGATTAAAGGGTATGTCCATTGAAGTAGGGAACAAACCCTTTTTCACATTAACTACATTTTCAGTGGACATACCCTTTAAGGCAGAAATATGAGATGCTGAATAGCTGCCTTATCATTCTCCTACAGTTCAGTTATTGGTTCTCCAGACATAATTCCAATTATTCCAGGTTCTGTGCTATGCAGTACCAGTGACCCACGGAGTAATTAACAAATTAAGCAGCTTTCCTTCAGCACCAACAATGGGACCAAGAATCTGCTGGGATGCATCCAGCTTAATCCAACCAACATTGCTGCTTAAGTGGCCTGTCGACAGTCCAATGGCACTTGGGTTTAAAGGTACAGTTCATCATTTAACTGGAAAACTTGAAACACAGTTAACATTTTAGTTTTAAAATCCAATCAAAAAATATCTGCAAAAGAAATAATGAATGCAGAAAATATTAGTAATCTGCAAAATATCCTTTAAAGGGGAAGTTTGGAGGTAAAATACATTTTTCTGACTTGTTGCCAATCTGAATGGACATGTGTCCCTTTGTACAAAAGCATGCGCCCATAGACATTAATTACAGTTTTTCAAGTTGGTACATGGAGGCACAGCCCTTGCTTCATTTCTCTTTCTTTAGCATAGGGAAATAGACTGTAGCTCACTGAACAGCTATTCTCTCCCTAGATTAAGACCACTGAGCATGCCTTAGTCAGTGGATTGGGAGAAGTTGAGAAGTTAGAACTGAAGGCGCTGGTGTAACGATCAGTAAAGATACCCATGATCAGCTGTTTAAACATAAAGTCAGTATAACTTCTTCACTTACAGAGAAGATAATGTAACATATTGAGCACACAGGGTTATCTGAGATTCCAAAAGCAAACAGGAGTCAGACATGTTAACCAAACATCCCCTCCCCCTTTATAAACTCATCAAAAATATCGAGCTAAGTAAGAAAAGAATAATACTGTCAATAAAGAAAGGAAACATTCAAAAATGCAACGACCTACCGCCCTCCGCTCTAGAACCTCAGTGCAGAGAGATGGATCAGCCAGACTGACATTGGCACTCAATACCCCAAGATAGGTTTTATGATCTAGACCCTGCCCACAAAAGGCATTTAAGGACTATATTATTGTCTCAGGATCTGCAATACTCTCCCCATTTTCTGTATCTCCCTCCTACCGCTGCCCTTTAAAACAACTCAAAGGACAACTAGTTCTGCCCAGAAAGTTCCCTTTCCCACAGGCTGGTCTAATTGCTGCACATAGATCAGAGAACTAATGTGCTGGCAGAGATTGGCAGGGTGGAAGGGCACAATTAGCATTTGGAATGGGCCCAGGGTGGCAAAGATTCCCAGAACCTCTCTTAGTCCCTTATAAATCACCCCTCTCATTCCCTGCCAGTTTCTGCCACCTTAGCCCAACTCCTCCTCAGTTCACGGGTCAGAGATGTACAGAGGCTGATTACAGCCCAGCCTTGGCCCCCTTGTACAAAATATTCCTATTAGAAAATATTAAAATAACCGAGCAGTTCATTTCCCATTTAATATCATCGGCATCCAAACTTGTGCCCTTGTTGGAGTGATTAGACTCTAGTTCATCGGTTTGGGAGTTTGCCATTGGATAGTTCATAGTGCGTTGCTCCGTAGCCCAGATTATAGGTTACCCTGCAAAACACAAGATCTGATTGAAGAAGAGGCCCGGACACTGTAAGGGGTTTAGTTAATTAGGTGCAAACGATTGCCCATCTATCTATCTATCTATCTATCTATCTATCTATCTATCTATCTATCCCACTTTCCCAGCATGTACTTAGAGAGGGAGAAGTGTCTAACAGCAGCAGTCACACACACTCTCAGCAGTGTCAGGAAGATATGTTAATGAGATGTATAGTGTCGGGCTGAATAGGCTCTTTATTATGTAAATGAATGCATTCAGTGTCGGCTGGATTACAAGTGGGCAGTGACTAAGGGAGGTGGGGGCCATTGTGGAGCAGTTACTGAGCATTGAAAATTCACTAACAAAGCAGACACACACACATGTAAGTAACATCATTGTACTACCCTAACATTGTACTTTCACATTGTGTGTGTGTGTGTGTGTGTAGAATCGACCAACCAGTCAGATCACACAGACAGCAGCAGTAGTCCCGACGGATCCTCTCACGTTCTGCGCATGCACTAAAGGAAAACGCACGTCGGACATTTCCCAAGCAGGCTGTCATTGAAAGTGGGTGGACCTGCACCATCCACAGCGTTCTGGGAGAAACTCATTGGATTTCTTCTAAACTACTGCTCAAAGACACAGGATACTGCAGGTACATATCCACCTTACACATATCTATCCTTACAACCCAGGTGACTTTTTTCAGTGGAGATACCCTTTAATATAAAACTCCAACACAGTAAATATAGTATTACATTACAATACATTGATTTGAATACATATACAGTGTAAAGTGCATTAAAGGGCGTGTCCAACCCCCCACCAACAAAAATATCTCTATGCAGAGGACACCCAAAAACCATGATGTCGCTAGGTTTATAGTTTTGAAATCGGCCCCTGTACATACTTACCGGCCCTCAAGGCCTTCTGCTTGTCTACTCTGCCTTTTCCGTGGGCTGGTAAGTATGTACAGGAGCGGATTTCTAAAGTATAAACCTAGCAAGGTTTAGGTTTTGGGGGGTCTTCTGCTAATAGGCAAATTTTTGTTGGGGGGGTAAATATTAGTATTTACAACTTTGTATTTATGCATCTTAAGTTTAGATAAACAATAGTAACTATTTTGTTAGTTCTGAAAGTAATATATACTAAGAAATATATAACAAAAAAACTCCCTCATTCTCTGTTTGTAGTAAGTTTTTTTCTTAGTGTCCTTTAAGTAACGCATGTATCCAGATGTAATACAGCCTAATGGTATAGAGAAGGGGTGTTGAACTTTCACATGTTTGAAAACTACACCTCCCAGCATTCCCTGGCTGCACAGAATGTTGGAAATTTTATTTTTCATGCATCCTGGAATAAAGCCCTTTTACTGACTTACAGACATTAAAAGCCCATGCTTTAGTGATTCCTACCCAATGGTTTGAATATGCACATGTTTGAAAACTAGAACTCCCAGCATTCTCTGTTAGCAGTAAGTTTCTTTTTTATGTCCATTGGCTAATGAATGTATTAAGATGCAATACATTGTAATGATATAGAGCATTGTTAAACTTTTCACATGTTGAAAAAGTACAACTCCCAGCATTCCCTGGCTGCACAGAATGCTGGAAATTTTATTTTTCATACATCCTGGAATAAAGCCCTTTTACTGACTGATGTTAAAAGCCCTTGCTTTAGTGATTCCTAACCAAAGGTTTGAACATGCAAGTAATTCATCTGCCCTTTCCTTACTTCCAAAGCAATTACAATATTGGTTTAGAGAAGGATTAACAGGTCCCTGTAGGAGCCACACATCCAACCACCTATCTGACAGCTATAATCCATAGAATGTCAATGGAATAAACCTGCAGGTCTGAGAATAGACCCATTTCTGCCACATTGTGCAGTTCGAACCAAACAGCACCATTGGGGAACCAGAGACCCCTCACAGGATCCAGATAAACATGCTAGGTTTATACTTATTAGTATTTACCACAGCAAGTTCCACATTGACAATCACTATGGGGTCAGGATAACACAGGATAGTGATTGGCTAAAAGATTATGGAGAGATGTTCTTAATGGAGCTAAAAGCTCCCCATAGATCATAAAATAAAATACAACCTTCTTATAACAGAACCTGACAGCCTCAAGTATAATATATTAATATCGGGGGAAATGGGAAAAACTGTCCATTTCTCTAAGAATGCTGGGTAGTTTTAGAGACATGCAAAGTCATTTAATCATATACAGATATCACTGCCTGTCTAGCAAACAGAAACTGGATTGTCTCATTACTTTCTATGGAGATGGGAGGGGGGAGTAAATGTGAGAGTCTGAAGAGTTTTCAATTTGACTACGACTGTCACATGTTTTACAAACAGCACATTATTGGATGTAATACAGAAACTTCCTTATACTTCCTGTGTTGTCATGTACAATGACTAAGAGAAGTTTTTGATTTGCTAACAGTGTAAGATCAGTACCTCATTGGATGTTAGTAAAATTCCACTTCCTTTTAGTGTCCCAATTCCACTTCCTTTTAGAGACGCATTTAGAAATCCTAGAGGTGTGGCTAAACCTACCATTTTGAATTTTCCATACAAACTTAGGGGTGTCCAGTAAAGTAAGTATACTTTATTAATTGTATATCATTTGTTTTGTAATTCAGTAGTTGGTAGTTGTGCTATACTTTGTATGGTGTTATTTCTTATAGTGATTTTGATTAAATCGTGATAACTACACACATACATATAGACCTTTCCTATGTGTAATAGTGTTATATACCCCCACCTAATTAGTTGCCCCTAAAACTCAATGCAATCTCCGTAAAAATATAAATGTATTTATATAATATAAGGGATATATATAAGAAACTATTTTATTGGTAAGATAAAGCACTAAAAATATGCTATCCTTCAATTACCTGGAGCACAAAAGGCCTGGTTCTTTGGTTTATCTGGATGCTATGAGCCACCTGCTTTAGAGTTGGAATGATGCAATCCTTTCTGCAGACACTGTATCAATTTAACAAAATTCAGCAACTGCTCTGAACAAAAATTGATAAATAGGATAAGAACACTCCAACCTAGTTTTCGTTGTACTTACCATTTCCAAAGATGCTTCTAAAGTTACTTACAGATACTGATCATTATCCTCTGCAGCTTCCTAGTAGCGTCTGTTTTCAAGCCGGTGACGCTGTTGACATGGCCAGTGACTGTCAGGTGTCACTGAAGCTCTTTTGCTGCTGCGCATGTAGAAAGCGTATAAAAGCAGCAGACAAGCTTGTGAAGGTTCTCATTCATCCAGGTCATGGTATATCTGTTGTATTCAATTAGATCAACTGGACTTGAAATGTAGTTCTTGAAGACGTTTCGCTAGTCATCCGACTGGCTTTCTCAATTCAGACAGACAGTTGGTGTCGAACTCGCCATTTATGTGAAAATAAAGAAACCAAGCCTAAATAGAGGTGGGGGGGTTCGACACCAACTGTCTGCCATGTACAATGCTGTTTTAACACCTTACTCTGGGCGTTCCTATAACACCTCTTAGCCACTATCTAATCACACCCTTAACGGTTGACTGGAACAAATCACTGTCGGTTGGGGCAAAACTAGCCGCGGGGGCAACAGTTTGTGCGACGAGCATGTGGTCTGTAAAGGGCCGCAGGATCAAGCGTGATTTCCCAGCACATCCAATCAGGTCAGATGCAGGTGCCTATAAAACCATCCAATTTTTTCGGAATGTCCGAACGATACACTAAATTATTTGTCGGTCGTATCAAAAAATTTGATGGTGTGTACCCAGCCTAAGTCTTGTGATATGGGGTTTGGTGTGGATTAAGCTGTGTATAAGTTTTTGAATTTTTGATGGGAAGTGAACTTGCCCTTTAAGATGATGACAGACACACAAACGCATCCAAATACAATATATACTCTATTGTCCAAAAACAATTTGTGCAAATTTAAATAATTTTAAGGCTATTTTGTTTGTGTACCCTTACATTGGGCCTTTATATATATATATATTATATATATATATATATATATATATATATACACTCATCCAAAAGACCCACTCCACTTAGGCTAAATGAGTGCCCAGGTGCTATTCCGAAATGTATTGTTACAGAGTACAAACGGAAAGCACTCACAAAGGGAATGCTTTCCATTTGGAATATATATATATTTTTATATTAAGCTTGTGCTTTTATAAGAAAGAAAGTTGTTTATTCTTTGCATCACATAAAAAAAGAAGCTTTAATTCACAGGGAGGTACAGTAGGAATGAGTATTTCTAACGTTCAATCTAGTGCTGTGAGAGTAAAGGATGCTGCATACACTTCCTCTGCTTTGTGACAGACACGTCCTGCCAGCCTTCCCTCCCATCTGCACATAAGCGCCAGTTGTAAGATGGGAGGGTCTTTCAGCAGGATGTTCTCTGTTGGGAAACAGAGGGAGCAGGACTTCGGCATTCAGGGTGGCAGTTATACTCAATCCTACCTCCCTGCCATTTATAGTTCTCATGTTCACAGCTTGTTTGTAGCTGATTTTTCCACTAAATTCTTTCAGGGCGATGCACCAACGGGCGCATTGCTCCGGATTTAGAGTTGAAGTTGCGCTAACCGGTTATATCGGTTAGCGTGACTTTAACTCCTTCCTTGCGGCGGCTGCGTGGCTAATGCGAAAGTTAACAGCGCAGCCGCCACAAGTGAAATTTAATTGCCGAAATCGTCATTTTATTGCGGCACTTTCAACGCCAGCTAATAGCTGGCGTTGAAAGTGGCAGAATAAAACAGCGCCAAGTAGTGATGTTCCGAGCGCCGCTATCAGCATATAACATCGCCGGGCTGTTTGCACCGGGTTGCCGGCGCTCGGTGCATCGCCCTGTTTATCTCTATATAAATGTATATTTCATGATTTTTCATACTTTAGCATTTATCTAAAACTAGTGTTTGATATTTACATTATACATTTCCTTAGACTTTAATCAGTCTAATATTGTGCCGAAAAACCTCTGACAAGGGCTTCAACTTATTCTGGACTTTTTTCAGTTAGGATTAACTTTATATTCTTTATTTACCAAAATAAATGACATTTTATTTCAATTGATTAAAAAAATGAATGCAAATGACTTAAAATTGACTGCCCTGTCCGACTGAACGGTCGGCCAATTCGGAATATTGTTCGAATGATGATGGTCCATCATGGCCGAAAATGACCTCCAATACTTTGGCTCAATCTACCAAAATTTTAGTGGATCAGGACGAAATATCGGACTGTGTGTACAAAGTCTTTGTCATCTTTTCTGCTATGTGTAAATCAGTAATGAAAGTCTTTGCCTTCTCCATCTTTTGAGTAGACTGTCAAATTTCCTCTGGCATCTTGGTCTTTCTCAATGGCCTCAAACAGGGACTTAAAGTTACCAGCTCCAAAACCCTGAAAAAAACAATTGTCACATTATTTTACCATTAAATGAACCAAACACTACTTAAAGGACAACTCCACCCTCATAAGAACATCTTTTAGATAGAATGGCCTCTTTAAAATATGTTGATATATTATAGTTTGTCCTATGAATTCATTACTTTAGGCTTCTGGATGGATCATGGAAACTGAGCAATTTAGAAACCGGTACTGAGCCTTTACTGAGCCTGGGCATGCTCAGAAGAGGCAGCTAGGGGATTTACATTCAGTCATTGGCTGTAATGTCAACTGATAAATCCATAACTGACAGTTACTAACTGGAAGAGCCAGGAAGCAGAAACAGGGGAAAAAGGACAAATCCTTTGTGCAGGATTTTAGGTTAGACTTATATATGTCAGATTTAAAACTATTACCGTTTAGGGGGGTCTCCGAGAAATTAAGAAGAATTTTCAAAAAACACCGTATCCCTGTCTGCTTTAAACCGAACAACACACTGAGGCAGCAATTGGTACATTCGAAAGACCCAATAACGAAACACAAGAAAAGCGACATCATATATGCAGTGCAGTGCAGTGAAGAATGCTCTAATTTGTATGTGGGGGAGACCAAACAGCAACTGCATCAACGTATGGCCCAGCACAGAAGAGCCAATTCCTCGGGTCAGGACTCAGCCGTGTAACTGCATCTTAAGGATAAAGGACATACCTTTGAATATTGTAATGTTAACATATTGGCAAAGGAACGTGACTGGTTCAAGAGAGGTGTTAAGGAGGCCATTTATGTGAAAATAAAGAAACCAAGCCTAAATAGACGTGGGGGGGTTCGACACCAACTGTCTGCCATGTACAATGCTGTTTTGACACCTTACTCTGGGCGTTCCTATAACACCTCTTAGCCACTATCCAATCATGCCCTTAACACTTGGCTGTGATATGCTAATTGGGATTTTCCAGGGTACATAATTGCCACAGATTCTTGTACAAGTCATTCTGAATTGAGAAAGCAAGTCAGATGACTAGCGAAACGTCTTCAAGAACTAAACTTCAAGTCCAGTTGATCTTTTTTTTGATGCCTGAAAAACTCGACTTAAGTAAGTATATACGGTATATAGCAGATAATGTCCTTAATACATGGTGAGTTACCCGAGCTTTAGTTATTAGACTTTTACTTTCCTGTTTTTTTTGCCTTTTAAAATGTACACATTTGTACATGGATACAGTTATCACAAAATATACAATTTTTTACATTCAAAAGAGAACTATAGTGCATATAAAGTTTAAAAACAAAAACAGTACCCGTTAGAAGCGCAGGCTTGAAAAAAAACACCATCTGTCAGGCTTCCACAGTACTTCAGCATCTTTAAAATCAACTTTGGTCTTTATAACACAAGTGTCATAACTTGACCTCCCTTAACTTTTAAAGAAGCATAGGATGGTGTCTCTAGCTGCTGTAAATCCAAAGTTATATGCTAGTAAAGTCTGCACTGTTTCTGTGATAAGCATGTGCTAAAAGGTTTGTCATAAGCCCCACCTCCAAAAAAATCGATCTTTTCTGAAGCTAGTAAAACACCCCACAGATGGCATCAACTTTTTGAGCGATCCGATCGCATTTTCAGTTTTTCAGATTGACCCCTCAACAATGTTGAGCGGTTTATCGAAAAAGAAAAGATTGGGTCAGGCAGAGGAAAATTTTCTGCCGACACCAGCTTAAGTATGCATCTATCCTCAGATTTCATGTGGAAATCTAACGAAAGATTGAAGCCTTATGGTAGGAGGAAGAAGTGGTTCTTCCAATCGGATTTCCAATTGTAAAACAATTGTAGAAAATTGTAAAAACTGTAAAATTGCGATCGAAAATAAGAACATCAGGCCGTGTATGGGTAGCTTTAAAGGCTTCCAATCAATATCTGTGCTTTCCTCTGCCCATGGGCACCTTATGGAGAAGGAAAATGTTCTATTCAAGCTTGTGGTTAGCTTTAAAAAGATAAAGTGGGATCTGGCTTATAATGCAGCTGATGCTACAAGTGGGCATGCTCAAGCCAGGAAATTGCTGGTGATGTCACAGCTCACCGTAAAAGCAGGAAGCACCACCCTTTATACTGCTTTAAGTCTGGATTGACTGCAGCTAAAAGCATGATCCTGAAGTCATTTTACATGTAAGAGTGTAGTCTTTTTATTAGAGAACATTTGTATGGACACCAAAGTTCCCCTTCAATATAGGACAACCCAGGACACTAACCTGGCAGATAAAAAACTGTAAGCGCTGATGCTCCTCAACAAAATGATGTGGGGAAGTAGGAATAATCGATAAATTTAAAAAAGTTATTTTGTACTTTGGCATTGTCCTTTAATACTTTAATTAAAAAGTTCTAGTTTTCATAGAATTGTGTGTGTTTTAAGTTACTATTGCTACAAATCTTTATTTTTTCCTACACAACTAATGTAGGAATTCCATATAGTTGGCTAAATATAGATTTTAGATTTTATCATAGCAAAAAGAATTACATACAATGTTAGCCAGATGCTATTACGCCATTATATGATTAAGGATGCAGTGTATACATTTAAATAATAATGCAGATTAAATTATGTCAAAGGACTTTCAATATATATGCTGGATCTAGAATCACATGCACAGGGGTGTCTCTAGGGTTTTTGCCACCTGAGCCAAACTTTTGAATGCCGCCCCCTGTGTACTACTCGTGCTATGTTTATTTTTCTTCTGCTCTGCCTGCCACTTTTCTAAAAAAAAAAAAAAAAGTGAGCTCTGTCTGCCGCCTCTCTGATATTTAGCAGGGGTGCCGCCCTGAGCATTTTACTCATATTGCCTCATTAGAGAGACACCCCTGCACATGCATTGTTATAGAGAAAAACATTGTAATACACTTTATTATGTACCAATTACCTGTTATAAACTCATACTAAGATTCCCTCCTAGATATTAAAGGACATGTACAGTTTAAAAAATATTTAAAAATACGATGGCGTTCTTATGGATTTATAGAAATATTGTAAAGACTTGCCCGGCCCAAATCTCATCTTGTGCGTGATATAAACCAGATCTCCAAACAGGTCACTAATAGTGTTGAACCCAGATTCGACACGGAACTCCAGATTCGATCCGAAAGATTTGTCCGAATCTGGACAGATCCTCCGGATTTTGAGACTTTGGAAGACATTTTCGATAATTTTCGAATGTACAGGGCTATTTTTGTTATGTTTTGAAAATCCTCGAAAATACGATCGGAGACCATTTTCAAGTTTCCGATCGTAATTTCTAAAATCGAACGTTCGAGGCTATTTTCGATAATTTTTGAAAATAGCCTCGAACATTCGGAAATACGAACAGAAACTCAAAAAAGGTCTCCGATCATATTTTCGAGAATTTTCGAACGTTCGAAGATATTTTCGAAAAATATCAAAAATAGCCTGTTCATTAAAAAATTGAAAATTCACTCAGGTTTCGGATTTTCGGATCTACTGGATTTTCCCTAGATCCGGGAATCCGAAAACGGAACGAAACTAGTGAGTTTCGGCCATCTCTAGTCACTAATAGTTATTGTGTACTTTTAGTGGCCTGCTTACTATTACTACACTGTCTTACTGTCACTGCACTTCAATTAATTTAGACAACATAACATATGGGTTTGAAACATAAGTAAAACCTTTGAATTTTAATACCAAAATTATTTGAGGGCTGGACCACACCACACTGTGCGCACAAGCATGGCAATACAATTGAATGCGTGACCTCTGTGCACTAGGACGCACTGCAGTGTGGCCTCAGCCTAAAAGAGAACCATTGCCCAGTTTTATTTCAATCAAACAATGTGTCAACTGGTTCCAAAGCTACAGACAAAGCTAGAAAATCGTCCGGTAGAAAGAGATGCATTGCAGATACTCCTTGGTCCCTCAGTTAGTCAGTGCATTGCTCCAATTTCAGTGTTTGATACCATGTGGCCCTAAAGAGGCCAAGCTGGATCCCAGATGGGGATAATCACTAAGCCCATAGATAACTCGGACTGCATTTCCTGGTAATTGCTTCACACTTAAAAGGCCAGCTGCACATTCATTTACAGAAAGAACGGTTGTACATCTGTTTATGTTATAGTTCTACAATAAATATAAAGGATCAATGCAACATCTGGTGACTCTTAGTTTGTCTGTTTTCTTATAACCCTCAATACCTTTACAGAAGCCCCTGGTGAGACAGGAAATGTATAACCAATAAAGAAAGATGATCAATGCACATTCCAAGAAAAGGCAACCAAGGTAGAATGTTAGGATGTATTTATTCCACCATGTGCACCAGTCACGTTTCAGGGGGATGCTTACCCTTCATAACCTGATAAAGTAGCAACCCTATAATTTGGTGAAATAAATACATTTATGTCAATTAAACAATTGTTCTATAACTATTTGCTCTAAAAAGAATGACTAAATAAATCTGTCCTTTTTATCAGTATCAGAGCCACCATACATACAATTAGTATGTGAAATATGAAATTAACATACAATTAGTGTGTGAATAGGCACTATAAGCTTTTAGGCTTTGTTCACCGGTTAGATATTTGTTGCACAATGTGACCAATGATTGTCCTGTAAATGGCTAGTTATACTGTAGTTCCACCAATGACATCTGCACATGCTACATTTGTACAAATACGATAGTTATTACTTTGTGTGTGTATTCAAAGAAAGAGAAAGGTTATGCCTGTAATATTGCATGTTCTCATAATGCTGCACATGTGTATTTCTTCCCATCATACGTCACAGTGTGACAATAATATAACAATTCTGGACACACAAACAGAAATCGTCAGAAAGAACCCACCAAGTTGGTCATACAAAAACACAGAGAATAGCTGTGGATCGTTGACAGTTGTACTTACTTTTTCAATTAACTAACATGTGTTTTAAGACTACATACTATCATCAGCAAACTTAACTTATTCTAAATACTTTAAATAATGGAGGAAATAGTTAAGCAAATTCCAGTTTAAAGACACCAGTACTCAGTATTCAGTTAGATCAACTGGATCATCCGACTGGCTTTCTCAATTCAGAATGATCTAACTGAATAAAACAGATATAACATGACCTGAATGAATGAGAACCTTCACAAATTAATAGTACGAAATTATGTTTTAATAAAAAGGATTCAGGCTGAACTTACGTAATGGTTATATCTCTGAATAACTTCTAGGAATAGGGTTGGTCTGTCCTGCATTGGCTTGGTGAAAATTTGAAGAAGGTAGCCCTTATCATCATAATCAACTAGAATTTTCAGGTCCTGCCGATAACATAACACATTAATCATACTGTAATGATGTAGGAAAGTACTTTTCTGATTGTTCACATTGTACATTTCAAACCTGTAATACTTTGATATCTTCTTTCACAGTAATCTTTGCACTTTTGAGGTTTTGTCTGAGTTCATCATAATAAGTATCAGGGGCAGAAAGAAACTCGGTTCCACGAGATTTCAGATGTTTTACCTGCAAAAATAACACAGCAGATCTTCCTCTGGTATTTGTTAAAGAAGAAAGATTTTTTTAAAATCTATCTGTACAGGTTTCAGAGTAAAATCTGGTCAAGATCTAGTGGGTGCAGATGGGATAAACGGAGAGTATTCCGACTTGTTTGATTGCCTGTCAAAAATATTGGACCTGTGTTCGTCCTGCTTTAAAGGGGAACTGTGGTCTTCCATTTTGTATGTGCCTTATGGAGGCAGCTATTGATCACCTGATCATCTGACTGCCACCTTGGTTTAAGGTTGGAGCATGCTCACTGCTGTCTTTACTGCTGGGAAATTCTAATTAACATACCAGAAATGCAAAATCAAATTCTAATTATAAAAAGTCTCTTTTCCCTTATTTGCATAATGAGAAAGGGAGTTGTGGGGAAAACTCTCCCTAACTCGCTTGTAAATCTTATTTTTCAAAGCCCAGAATGAATAAAAGCTATATGTTTACACATGAATACCAAATATAAATATAGGCAGTGTTATGCACTATATTTGATTGCTTTTATTAAAAAAAATATATATATGAAGGTAAACCAGAAAAAAAACAATATCAGATTTCTGGTTCTAAAATTAATAAAATGTAAGATATAAAGATTTTTTGATAAGGCCTGCTCCAAATTAACATAAATAGAGTTATCCAGCAGCAGTGCTGTTTTAATACTTATTATCAAATAATGAGCATCTAAAGCTCACCAGAGCTGAAGGTAACTCTTTGAGCCTACACAGCCACATATATACTAAACTAACAGCCAATTGTTGTAGCTTTTATGCCTAAATAGAAGACTAGAACTTATCAGTATAGCTGCTAAGCCAACACTAAGCTGCAACTTTGCTCTCTTGCATTTTATAGTGTCTGCCAAACACACCTTTAAAATATGATTGGTCTGATTTTAATCTTGAATCTGATTGGATCTTGGGTATTGGACCAATCCTTTATCCCACACCTAAATCTGATTGGTCCATTACCCTCGATCCAATCAGATTCAAGATTTAAATTAGACCAATCAGATTTTAAATGTGTGTTTGGGAGACACTATAAAATGCAAGAGATCTGAATTGCAGCCTAGTGTTGGATAAGCTGCTGTACTGATAAGTTGTAGTTAGGCATAAGGGCTACAAAAGATAGTTGTTAGTCTAGTATACACCTTGCTGGGTGGGCTCCATGAGCTACCTTCAGCCCTGGTGAACCTTAGATCCTCCATATATGGTGACAAGTATTAAAACAGCACTACTGCTGGGTAGTTCTCTGTTTATATTATTTTAAAGCAGGTCCAATCAAAAAATCTTTATCTTATTTTTTACAATACAAGGATTGTGGAAGAATTCCAATTAGGCTAATTTACAATTACATTTAGCGGAAGTGCTACTGATCTGGTCAAACATTTATACAAACATAGAAACGATAATCAATGCACATTCCTAGGCCCCATACAATATCATATTATCTGCACACTGGCATACTTTATAAATAAAGGGGTTTTAGTATACATTACTGTGATCACATGAATGAAAAGCCTTGGATGGCCTCTTCCCTCATTTTAAAAAGCCAAAGGGCTGTGGGGAAGTGAGAGAGCGTGTTATATGGATACAGTGTGTAAGAATGAGAAATGCAAAGTTTGCTAATCGTAATTAAAGTAAAAGAAATTTAAAAAGGTTAGACGTTAGGACCTTCCAGACTGGGGTTACCTTGACGTGGTTGGAAGGCTTTTGATTCATGAGATTACAGTAATGTATACTAAAACCCCTTTGTTTATAATGTATGCCAGTGTGCAGATAATGATATTGTATGGGGCCTAGGAATGTGCATTGATTATCTTTTCTATATCTTATTTCTTATCATTTTTTAATTATTGATCCAGAAATCTGATGTTGTTTATTTTTTTTCTTGTCAAATATCTTTGAAAATAGTTCAAATATATATATATATTTTATAAAAGCAATCAAATATGGTGCATACCACTGCCTATATTTATATTTGGTATTCATGTATAAACATATAGATTTTATTCATTCTGGGCTTTGAAAAATAAGATTTACAAATAAGGGAAAAGAGACTTTTCCCTTATTTGTAAATCTTTTTAATTTTGCATTTCTAGTATGTTAATTAGAATTTCCCAGCAGTAAAGACAACCCTAAACCAAGGCAGCAGCCAGATGATCAGGTGATCAATGGCTGCCTCAATAAGGCACATACAAAATCAAAAAGACCACAGTTCCCCTTTAAGCTTCTGACACACCTACAGCCGTGTGAATGAGGTATGACAGCTGAGTGGCAATTGGCGGCAATGGCCGCTCATCGCACGCTTGGTGGTAGGGCCACTTTCATGCTGTCGCAGGTGCGTACGAAGCTTCAGCCTTTTAACAGATTTTCAGTAGAGGTAAATCATTAAAAGGAGTTTTGCATTAAATTATCAATGGAAGTGCATTCTAGTAATGTTGAAGAGAATTCCTCTTTTCTGATCACTATGGAAAACATATAAGGTTCATCTATACTTACTGAAATGATAAGGGCCACACCTAATGTAATTTTAAAGGAAATAAAACATACTAATAACATGATACATAGTATATGACCTCATTCTGAATAATGGGACCTACAGCAACTGAACGGAAAGTCTAGGTTTAAAGGAGAAATTCAAAATCTCTGTAAAAGTAAAAAGAGTTAAAAGGCAATCTATTGTGCAAGGCTTTTTATGGTAACTTCAATCCATTCAGTGTGGACTGAGTCTCCCATAGTCTGCTTGCAGTCTAATTCTTTATTTCCCACTCCTTTAATAAACCGATGCTAGGAAAAAGGAAAATGCCAGGAGTGACCCTGGTCTAGGTATGCCTAGTAATACATTTTTTAAAAATTGAAAATATATTTATATACATATATGAGAAAACCAGCAAAATGTAATGGCTTTAGGGTGTGGTATAACTTGTTCAGGGTGTAATTTAAGGGGTGTGATCATCAAGATGATCTGCATGTGAATGAAGCCAAGTGGAGGAGCAGACTATATTTAATCAGACACTGTGTAATAGATTAATATAAAGCCATTGATGCAAGTATCCCGCAGTAAAGCTGGACACACATGAGCTGGATTCCTGTGAAGGGTTGTGGGAGGGGTTTGTGTGTGTGGGTGGGTGCGCGGTTAGCCTCTGCCAAACTTGGTGTGGGTGGTGAGTGTGAAAATTCCCTACTGCAGCCCCTGTCTGTTCCTGGTCTAAATGGGGGACTGGACTGTCTGTGTGAATACGTGTGTATGCCTGTCTGTGTGTGTGTAAATGCCTGTCTGGGTTAGTATAGTGTGTACCCAGTTCAATAATAATGGTGTAACTCTATAAAATATATAACAATTTCTTCTATATATTTCTTTTTTTCTTAAAAAAAAACAAGTGTTAATATATATGAAAAGAAATAAATGAGAGCACAGCAAGCATGGCTTTGACACATTTTACGTTAATTGTTACTGCAATAAATAATGTTATTTAACACACATATTTTTAAATCAGTATTTAATCATTCATGCACAGACTCGCCCAACATGGAGTTCAAAACTGTACCGGCAGTAAACCATAACCCTCCCCACAGCTTCTGTTCTTTTGTACCAAGCCGCCTGCATTACTCACCGCTTTAATAATGTCGGAAGTGTTTAGAGCAATGTGCTGAACGCCAGCGCCACCGTAATAGTCAACATATTCCTGAAAGTTTTAGACAAAGAAAAGGATCAGACATTACTCATTATGGGGCCTGCTGCATGTTCCCATCTGTCTAATGGGGTGTGATGCATTATATTCACATTGTTATTGAAGTAAATCCCTCTTTCCAATATCCGACATGCCTGAGTGCTTAAGAAGAAATAAAGGAATATATAAAAATACAAAGATTTGAGTGCACTAAGTAGTTCTATATACTCAAACCTTCCCCCCTTTACACACCGTTAAGTCTTTTGGATGCCTTAAGACACATAAAATTAGATACAACAGGATTTGATGATTAGTGACATGTATACCACATCTATTGTTCCAGAAGGAAAAGTTTTGTTGTGTGGTTATAGAGATAGCTGAAACTTGGAAGTTTCATTCCTTTTTGGATTTATGGAAGATCCGAAAATGGAACTTACTGTCGATGGTTTGGACCATATTTTCGAGGATTACCGGACATTCAAAGGTTATTTTCGAGGGTTACAGATAACCCTTGAAAATACGGTACAAACTCCCGAAACCGAACAATCCGCCCATTTTTGGATGAAACATTCAGGTTTCGGAAGCGAGGGGTTCCGTGACGGATCCGAGACGGACCCAGATCCCATCTATGTGGTTTTTGTTTCTCCTTACTAAATTAAATTGTGATCTGTGTGGCTACATCATTTACAAATGTTTGTTAATGTTTTACACTGCTGTTTAACAATAGTGACCTATGGTGGACATCTTTGGATGGATATATTTTCACTGTTACAGCTGATACAAATTTAGGGCGGTACTAAAGCATTGTATATAGGGCATCATTTTTAGCACAAGTTCAGGTCTTGCTGTGTTATTCTTAATAAGTTGAGTTATGAATTTCCAGACAGAGATCATCATTTATCATATCCATGCCACTGTCTAAGCCAAAGTCTTATTTTTGTGACTTAACAAATGATGCATATTTACTGTAAATATTAAAGGACAATTATACTTACCATTTCCCCGATCCATTCCTGCAAAGTACCTAGGGTGAGGACCTAAAACGCTAAGTCCTCACCTCCGGGTACATTACAAAAGTCCTTCACTACTTACTTGTAATCTCCCTCATCGCTCCAGTCAGATCCTCCCCACTGGCACTGTCAGTGACAGTCCGGGAGGCAGCCAATGGGAAGACACGCCTCCTTGCAGAGCACATCTTCCCATTGGCTGCCTCGCGACCTGTCACTCCCAGTGGGGAGGATCGGACCGGAGCGACGAGGGAGATTACAAGTAAGTAGTGCAGGACTTTTGTAATGTACCTGGAGGTGAGGCCTTAGCATTTTAGGTCCTCACCCTAGGTACTTTGCAGGAGTGGGGGGAAAGGAACGAGGGGGAGGTGAGTATATTTGATATGCCGAAATCTGCATTTTATTGCGGCACTTTCAACGCCAGCTAATAGCTGGCGTTAAAAGTGCCGGAATAAAACAGCGCCAAGTAGCGATGTTCCGAGCGACGATATTGGCATATAACATCGCCGGCTGTTTGCACCGGGTTGCCGATAGCGGCGCTCGGTGCATCGCCCTGTTAGTGTTTTACTGATCTACTGCAGTTACAGAACATTTGATTGGTTTCTGAAGATAAATAGCACTGGCATCATTTTGCACATCCTAAAGGGCCATATTTATGAAGTTGCAGTATCACCATTTATCGATACCGTACCTATAACGGCAACGTGAACGTGCAATTAAGATCATAATTTAAATCGCAATTGCATTTGTCTGGTCGCCTATACAATACTATTGCGGTTATCTACTACCGTATGGTATTGAACAGTCGTAAATGTGCCAGACGCCATAAATGGCTGTGTTTGTACTTTTACGCTAACCTGCTGTATCGTAAGTTTCTGTACTGCAGGTTAATAAATGTGCCCCAATGAACCAATTAATAGGGCAACGGAATACACGAAAGCTGTGCTTACATACTGGGTGTGATACTCCACAATGGCATTGTGAGTTATGCAGAAAGCATAGTAGCACAAAACGCAACTTCTAAGGTCCTGCTTGGGGTGCATCGCCCTAATCCCGAGGAAAGTTGTGTAAAAGTCACACTTCGGGGTGGGATGGATATTGCCAGACTTATATTACATCAAGGGTTAATGCTATAAGAGGTACAAATGTTTGTCTGTATTAATGTCCAGCAACCAATCAGATTTTTACTGTGTTACTGCAGTTAAATACATGACTGAGGCAGGGTGAGAGACTGCACTTCTATCTTAAAAAAAAAACAAAAACCTTACAACAAATCTTATCTATACACCAATGTAATTCCGATGGAAATAAAATTTGGCCACAGCTTTATTTGACACCAAATTCATAAACATAGAAATATATATATTGCATAATAAATTCATCTTTAACAAAACAAAACATTAACCAGCCATTTGGTTCACTGGCGGTGATGGGAAATATTATTTTCCTTGTAGCCGTACACTCCACTTGCCGCTAGGCTCCGACTCCATGGTTATGTGAGGGCAACAGGCTCCACCAAATTGACTCCCAGGGGCCCACCCCCTTAGAGAGTAACCCCCTCTTAACTGCCCATCTTTTTCCCCCGCCAGCAACCGCCAATGCTGTGACATAGTTGATTCACTTTTCATGGCCACTCTTGTGACAACTAGCTCTGTAATGACGACTTGCCTGTAAACAAAAAACCAATAGCCAATAGGGAGGGGTGGGTGGGTGACCCTTTCTCCTGCTCTGGATTTGGCACCCTCCTCACAGGTTGATGAAAATGTTTTGCTCCTTGTAGCTCCTCCCCTCTTCTTCCCTGACTAGGATCCCTAAACTCCCTAGCAACTGCCTAAACCAATCCCATCCCTTTTCCCCACCCGCCTTATCATGGGCTCTGACTAATCACTACCACTAATCGCCCCCTATCTGATTGGTTGGTGCAGATTAATAACACGTGCAAAGTTTTGCACTTTTTTTGCATCGGCCCTTCAGTGTGCTTACATTTATTTTAATGCTAGCCTTTTATGGATGTAAATAGCCTGCCCTTCTTTATGGATAAATAAATCCAACAGAATTCTTATCATAAAAAGCCATACCATGCCCTTAGAAATATTGCCCCAAATTCTCTGTACGTCTCACCAGACAATATACACACTAAATTCCAAAAGTTTAAAAAGGAAACAAGGTTGATTCACCCATGTATGAGATTTAAGAGGTTTTAAGGGCAGAAAGTCACTCTTTATCACATCACGTGGCTTGATAAATAAAAATGACTCTCTTGTGCCCCCTCCAGACCTGATTGGGTTTAGCCTGTTTTATATCCTCTCTAATGTAGCAGAATCAACACGTTTTTATGCTAGATCTTAATATAATTTATTAAACAAATCCACAATATTTGCTTCTGCACATCTTTTAAGAAAAAAAATTATATATATACATTTATTTTTACTTATCTAAATCCTATTTTTATTTATTGTGAACAGAATTCTCTGTTCTTTCATGGTTTATAGAAATATATGTTCCTTCAACTTAATTTAATTGCTTTTTCCAAAGGACAGCCATGAAAAGATTTTTGTTACCATGGCAACCGCATAATTTTGTGACATCACAGTGCCTTGTGTGATAAAGCTTGAAATTATCTTAACGTGTCATCATTCTCAATCTGATCCACCATGGAGAAAGACAGAAAAATTTTTTGTGCTGTTTTTTTTCTACTGATCTGCTTTACTGCCACTTTTCAAAATACAGGTAATGATTTTATATGAAATATACTCGCAAATGGCTGTATTAGGTAGAAATGAAAAGCAAAATGGTATTTAAATTTTTTTTGCAGACAGAAATACTGTACATTATTAAATTATGGTTTGATATATTATATTGTATTATTATGTTATATCATACATATCTGAGATAACTACATTTTTTTCATGGCAGTTAATTATGAAGAAATTGTAGATGAGAATTTTGAAATTGTTCAGAGATTAGTGACAGGTAAGATTGTAACCGAATATTTTTATATTTTTCTATGTATATTTTTATGTATATTGTGAATATATATATGTCTTTTAATAGTTCATTAAGAAATAATTTTATTTGTATATAAAATGTATGTAACTTTAATTTTCAGGGAATCTAATTATTCTTCAGCATAATCATTAGTAATATTTATGTTGCTTTTTATTAATTCTTTTTAGCTGGGACAGTCGAATTTTCAAGAAAGTTAAAGGCTAATTCAGGTGAATTCTTTTCTTTATTATTATTACATATTTCTGTGTGTGGTATTAGTGTAGACAGATAAATCTTTCATTGTTAATGAGGTAGTTTTGTTTAAGTAGTGGGTATTTGTATAAAATAAAAAATCTTCTGATATTACTCTAGCCTTGAAATAACTCTTCATATTTGGAAGGAATACCCTCCAAAACCCCAGGTTTTTAATACTTTTACCTTTATCCGAAGCTCCCACAATTGTACAACTCCCTCATTGTAAGTCTGCTCCTGATTCCGAGCTTGCTCTGGCGTAGAACATGCTAGTAACAGATGGATCAGTACTGGCAGTCAGCCATTGCTGCCATGACTAATACTCATTACTAGGAAGCATGTTTGTTTAAGGTGGGAGCATTGGGTAAAGGTAAGAGTATAACGAACCAGGGGTTTAGGGGGGTATTCCTTCCAAATATGAAAGTTATTTCAAGGCTAGAGTAATATGAATTATTTTTGCAAAGGAACAGATATCGCAATGCTGGAGTTAACCTTTAATTGCATGGATGTCACAATCCATTTTAATAAACATTGCAGAGAACTCTGAGAGGGGAATAGTAATAGCCTAATACCTAACCATAACCATCTACCCTTGTAGTCGGGATTCTAGCAGGGAGGACTGGTTGAATTTAGCCTTATAATCTTACAGTTTGCCCTTTCATTTCTTTCCCTTTTCACAAGGCTTTGTGGGAAAACCTTTACCATACCGTTTCCCTTTGAGTTTCCGTGCCCTGTTATAAAAAGGTACTACTGGTTGAAAGTAACTCACTCGGCTGTGGCCGAACTCCTTGTGGGACCATTCTAATTCCTTATAATTGACGGGGGTTTGAAGTGCATTAATCCCCCACTCTATTATCAATAACGTAATTTTCTTTTATTGAGTATTGGACAACAATTACATAGCAAGCCCTAACTATATGGTGACATAAGCTAAGCACAGACCGTTTTTGTAGGAAATACCGTTTTACAATAGCTATTCTGGCTTTTTGTGTATGCATTAATACATACAGAGACAGTGTTGCATTGTTTGATTTAAATTGGTGAGACTCAGTGCCGGAGACGAAAAAAAACTTAACAATGCCAAGATTTCTCCGGCAAAGGTGCCTGCAAAGCCCTAAAGGTCCTGTAAATCCAAGCAACTTTTTTCCTCCTCCGGGCAAGTCAGAAAATATTCCTTCCTGCAAAGCCCGAAAAGGTTCCTGCATCCTTCTGCAAAGCCAGAAAAGGGTTTCCCTCCTTCCTGCACAGCCAATAAAAGGTTCTTGCAAAAGCCCGAAAATGTTCTTTTCTTGGCTTGCACAAGCCCTGAAAGGTTCCTCCTTTCCTGCAAAGCCCGAAACGAAGAGGGTTATCCTCCTTTCCCCCTATCTTCCTGCAATAAAGCCTGAAAAAGGTTCCCTTCCTCATCCTGGCCTGCATCCCTGAAACAGGTTCCTTCCCCGGCAATCCTCCTTTTTTTTCCTTCCTCCATCCTGGGCCTGCTCTTCTTCCTCTTCCAAAGCCCCCCGAAAAGGTTCCTGCAAAAGCCCCCGAAAAGAACAGGTTGTTCCCCCCTCCCCCCCCCCCCTCCCCCCTTCCCCCGCCCCCGCACAAAGCCAAGAAACGGCTTCCTCACGTCCCCTGCCCCCCCCCGTACCTCCCGCAAAAGTCCGAAAAGGGTTTCCCCCCCTGCCCCCCGCAAGTCTTGGAAAAAGGGATCCCTGCAAAAGCCTCCCCCGAAAAGAAAGGTTCCCCCTCCGCCCCCCCACCCTCCCCCTCCCCTCCTTCCCCCCCCCCTCCCCGCCCTCCCGCAGAAAGCCAGAAAAGGTTCCTCCCCTGCAGGATCCCCTCCTGTTCAAAAAGGCCGAATTCCGCAAATGTCGTATAACAAACAAACACAGGTAAATAATCAATAATCTCTACATACAATCTTAGGATTGTCACTCATAATTCAAAAGGAGAAATTGTATATTAGTCTTAAATCTCCCTAAAAACTGAATTTTTGGATTATTATACACCCCCTTTAAAAAAAAATGATTTGTGATTTTCCTGGATCATCAGCAGAAAGAGTTTGTAAGAATAAACGATGGCATAAAGGTATGTCTACTATAGATTTGCGTGCAGGGTGTACCTTGTAACACCTAACACTATGCTAGTTGCACCAACCTTAATAACTACTCGGTGGTATTGACTGGTGGACGGGGTGATAGTTGGAGTCGTGCGTTTTAAGTTTAACCGTCTGTTGCGGTGGTGGGGTTTAGCGCATGGTTTGGTTTTTGGGTTGGGAGTTTTTTCTTGAGTGTTCTTTGTCTTGTACTTCGGGTGTTGGGGGTGAGAAAAGCATTAGCGATGGAGGGACGTTTTGGGTGGTGAGGGGGTGGTGTTCGGGGGAAAGTCTACCGCAGCACACAAGCGCCCTACGAGCTTCTATTTTTACCGTGCGTCTCGTTATGCGTAGTGCGCAGGTGTGGTTGTTGGTTTAAGGATTTTACCTCTAGTCCAACTGACATTTATGCATGTAACGTTTTATTACAGGAAAAAACAAATAGATGATTTGAGCCGTTGCTGAAAATGGCGATCTAGGAAAGGACGAGACTGTGAACGTGGAAAGTTATAATGAGAGAATGAAGAGGAAGATGTTAGTAGATGAACGTAAGTAACTTCATATTCGATATAAAGATCTTAGGAGTGTGCAACCTGAATGGACATACAGTGAGAAGAGCAGGGGGCAGAAAGTGTTGGGTAGAAAAGGGACAGGTAAGAAGGATTTTGGGGGAAGTAGGGTTATCTCATCCCAGCTAGTCCATTTGAATTTCAACTGAATTACGGCCTTTGGTGAAGAAGAGGAGGAAGGCAGCTCAGATTAGTG
This sequence comes from Hymenochirus boettgeri, assembly GCA_019447015.1. NCBI lineage: Eukaryota > Metazoa > Chordata > Amphibia > Anura > Pipidae > Hymenochirus > Hymenochirus boettgeri. The sequence continues at coordinate 33,279,814 of CM033471.1, forward strand.
TGTATGGAGCAGTCTGACTCTTTGAACACCAAAGGAGACCAACAACCTCTAATACAAAGAAGGGGGAACCAAGTGCCAGGAAGGATAGGCAGGTGGTATGTAGGGGGGGGAGTGAACCTTTGCAGAGGAAAGAGATGGGGGGGCTACAGAAATTGTTTTGGAAGGAAAGTGTAGGGTTGGGACTGGGTCAGGATTATAACAAGTGGTGTGTTTTTATTTTGGGGTTGGACATTAACCTATTAATATTAATGTACAGTATGTCAATAAAGCTATTTAGAGAGTTAAATTCCATTTTTCTTATCTTTTCAGATTTACTGGAGATGTGCCTTTGGATTGGATACACTGATGTAACACCAATATTCGAAAAGGGAATGTGGCTCGCAGCCTGGATTATAGACCTGTACATTTAGCATCATGATGGGGAGATACAGTTTGTTATGGGACTATGTCTCAAGGACTGACCTTACTTGGTTTCTACCAGGAATTTGGATTCTGACATAGCAGTAGATTTGCAGGGTTATTTAATAAAAGTTCTTATCATTTAAAATGGTGCTAATTTTGCCCCAACCAATCAATGTTGGCTTTCAAATGTTAAATAAATCTGATTGGTTGTGGCAAAATTTTAACAGATAAGAACTTTTTAGATAACCCTGTTGGTATACTTAGATTTTTGAAGGCTTTGATAATGTGAAGTAACCTTTAGGCTACCACACTAGCGCGTTTTGCGCACGTTTGCCATGTGTTTTGCGCTCAAGATTGCGCCCCGATTTCCGCTAAAATTGAAATCGAGGGGGAACGTGAAATTCCGTGATTTCCAATGCGCATGCAATGCGCTCCATTTGCGTTTTGGTAATGCATGCGTTCACCATTTTTGGTGCGTTAAGGCATGCGTTTCCAGAACGGAAAACGGCAAAATCACATGCGCAAAACGCACAAGAATCACGCGTACAATCACGTGCGATAGCCCTCGCGATTTTGTGCGTGATTCCTGTGAGTTGTAGTGTGGCCTCAGCCTTATTCCATTAAAAATCTTCCAGGCCACAAAATGTGGCAAAAAACTTGGTGTAAATGACCTGAAAAACTCAATTTATCCTTTTAACGGTAATGTGGCCCTTTGCCGTGGCAGGAGGCAGCAGTTAGATCTGGCAATGTGTTGTCTTGTATAAAGAAGAAGTATAGAAGAAGAGAAACATTGTCTCAATGGAGAAGGCCTCATTTGAGTTTTGTCTTGTCAAGTTTTGTCCTTAGGTCAGAAAGGGTGTTTTCTTTGTGGAACTGTCTTTTGCTAGAATGGTAAGGGCAAGTTCATCGGGTAGTTTGAGAGTTGACAGTTGAATGTTAAATATAGTGCTAGTTGATCCAGTTTTTTCCGTTGCCATTTGGAGTCAGGAAGGAATTTCCCCCTTCATTTAGGTTTTTTTCGCCTTCCTCTGGATCAACTGTACAGCACTATGGGTAGGTCAAAAACTGTATTAGATGTATGTGAGTATTTTTAACCCAAAACTATGTTACTATGTTAACCAAATAAAAATTTTCTGTCTTCTTCAATGTTCTCCTTTTTCTTGGATGATGAAAATCATTTTTACATTCCCATTTATTACAGGTGTAGGATTTAACAACCTGGGCCCTTGTTATCTAGTCAAGGGCAAACAGGAGAAGACACAGAGGCATTTATATCCTTGGTTCAATAAATCCCACAACATTGGGTTATAGATGGTTGGGGACTTTATAATCTACATCAAGAGATGCAGCCTGGGCCCTAGAATTGTTCATTTATATTCCACAAATACCCCAAATATCGAAACATATAAAGTGTGTGTCAATCACATAAGGGGCCAAAATCAAAAAGATAGGCTTAGCACTGGGACATGTTTTTATTACTATACTAAGCAGATGTAGTGACTCGATTAGATTGTCCCTAGTGCTGGTCTCAGCAAGGGAAGGATGGGAAACGACCATGTGCTAATGTGGAATGCCCACCTTACCAGGGGTGTCTCCGGGGTGTTTTGCCACCTGAGCCAAACTTTTGAATGCTGCCCCTTTGTACTACTAGGCGCTATGTTTATTTTCTTTCTGCTCTCCTGTTTCTTTTATAATAAAAAAAAAATAAAGTGAGCTCTGCCTGCTGCTCTCTCTCATATGTAGCAGGGGCGCTGCCCTGAGCATTTGCTCATTTTTCCTCATTAGAGAGGCACCCCTGCACCTTACTCGTCTGGCGCAGTAGTGGAACTGACAGTTTCCAATGAAAGGTTCATTATTCCCCCCTCCTCCCTTTCCTCAGTGCCGGGCTAGATCCGCGATCAGCTGTTACAGTGGTGATTGCAGCCTTCTACACAATGCTATCCCATTTGTGTAAGATCTATTTGTGCAGTCCCAAGCAGCAGCGTGATAAATACTGTATTTAAACAGCTGGTTTGCGGTATCCAACAGCCGCTCTATATTATGCCAATGCTTGGGACTGCACAAAAGAGCAGTTTAGTAAGTCTTGGATCTGTACATTCACTGAGGGCTACAAAACCACAGTAGATGGGCAGACTCAGCCCCGCGGGCCTCGAGTTTGACACGTGTATATAAGGGATCTTATTCCTTACAATCTTTGCAATGTATTTCACTCTTCAGTTTTACTGATTGCCTTTACTGAACCTTCCAATCCTCCCCCCTCGGTCTAGTGCTCTAGACCAGAGTATGTTTTGTATTTCATCTCTTTTATCCTGGGTCCAGAGTTCCAGAGTCCGGACTCCAGTGCAAAAACGTGTTTTCTTAGGGCTGGCCCCCACTAGGCAGCATCGATCACCATTTTTGTGTGTGCATCGCATGCACTGTGATAGGGTTACTCAAAGTAATTGCAGGCCATGCGCAGGGAGTGGATTTTGCTGCGCCGTGCGATTTTTGAGCGCTGCCTAGTGGGGCCTAGCGCTTAATGGGGAAATAAGGACAAACTGAAAGGATCTAACTGGTCTATAAGCTGAGAGATCTAGATCCATATCGATAAATGTCTTATTACGATACTGTATTTATACCCATACATTTGTACTACGTAAACTTGAATGTCATAACACATCAAACATATTTGGGGTTCAGGTAAAACATAGAACAATCAAATTAAATTACATTCCAGCAGCATTTTGAAACAGACCCACTACTGCCTCTAGGGGCAAGCAGAATAATCAGTGGCTAGCTAAAGACTTGGGCCCTGATGCAAAATTTGGGCCTGGTCCACCAACACCTGCAACCCAACAATCGGCACCGCAAACTAATAATCATTGGTAAAATGCTTTGTATATAATCACTGTAAAATATTTGTTCACAAAGACTGGTTCATGCTTGGCATGCAGACACTGATAAACTGGTGGAAACTGGCACTGCAACACAGCCAGGGCACTGGTAAAACAGTTGGCACACAGAGCTGGTAGTTTTGAACCTTAGTACAAAATGGGGCCCCTTCTTGGCAAGGCCCTGGTGCGTCGCATCTTCCTGCACCCCTGGTAGCTATGCCCCTGAGAATGATCCAGTTACAGAGATAATCTTGGAAATTGTTGTTAGTCCCGGGACACTCGGAATGATTTTTTTGACCCACGAGTTTATATTGGCTTGAAATATCAACATAAATCTTGGGCAAATATCGGACTGAAATCAGACAAAAATACGACCAAGCAAGACCTTCAGTAAAGTTCACAATCAGTATTGCCGTAACATCAGCTGTGCTCCGTTTTGTTTTCTGACCGGCAGCGCCCCATTGGTTCATCATTAGTCTGACGGTCTCCCATTGTTTTTATTAATCTGACGGTTCCCGATTGGTTTATCATTAGTCTGATGGTCTCCCGATTGGTTTATTATTAGTCTGACGGTCTCCCGATTGGTTTATCATTAGTCTGACATTCTCCCCATTGGTTTATCATTAGTCTGACGTTCTCCCCATTGGTTTATCATTATCTCTGACGGTTTCCCGATTGGTTTTCATTAGTCTGGACGGTCTCCCCATTGGTTTATCATTAGTCTGGCGGTCTCCTGATTGGTTTTTAATGTCTGACGGTCTCCCGATTGGTTTATCTTAGTCTGGAGGTCTCCCGATTGGTTATCATTAGTCTGTCGGTCTCCTGATTGGTTTATCATTAGTCTGATGGTCTCCCGATTGGTTTATTATTAATCTGACGGTCTGCCGTTGGTTATCATTAGTCTGATGGTCTCCCGATTGGTTTATCATTAGTCTGACGGTTTTCCGTTGGTTTTAATTAGTCTGACGGTCTCCCAATGGTTTATGATTAGTCTGTGCGGTCTCCCGATTGGTTTATCATTAGTCTGGCGGTCTCCCGATAGGTTTATCATTAGTCTGACAATCTCCCGATTGGTCTATCAATAGGCTGGGTACACACCAGCCAATATTTTCGGCTGGTGTCGGGATCATTATTTCGACAACAACCAGTATCTGCATATTTAACTGCATATATGGAAACCCCTCCCAGATTAGTCAATGATACAACTTAAAACAATGTTGATTTATATCATGCATACAATGGAAACAACATTGATATCAATTGTTGTTTTTAGCATTGATCTTGCTCGTGGTAAGGCAATTTATTCAGCGTTGATTAAATACATTGATCAACACCAATTCAATAGTTCTCATATAGCAAAGCCCCATTGAAAGAATGTTTGATTAATTATCTGATATTATTGAAATAATGTTGATCTTTAATGTTGTTTAAGCATTGATCTGCTCTTGGTAAGGCCATCTATCATGTTGATTGATACATTGATGCAATCATTAAATATCTATTAAAGTACTGTACATAATAATACTATTGTGTGTATTGTATTGCAGTGATTTAAATGTATAATGCTAAACCAGTTAGCAACGCGATCTTACCTACTTAAAATGGAATCTTTCTCTAAACTCCTTCTAACATGCATACATACCACTCTTTTACAGCATAATGATGCTACCAGACATCATAGGGCCTTACTAAATTTCTGGGGGATGGATTAAAGCCTAGAATAGCTTTAGCCAAAACTATACCTCTCTAAGGAGCTTGGAAGTACAGTATACAGTTCCAATGTAAGCAGCTATGAATAGACATTTTGAAATCGACTCTTCAATACCAATTATTTTCCAATACCCACCTGGAACAGCCTTATGTGCTATTTTTAAACACAAATATGTTTAGATTTTCAATATTCTTTTTTTTTTTCTGCCATTTTTTCCCACCAAGTTCACATTAACAAATTTACAAAATGGTGAAAAATCACAGGTAGGGATATTGCTGCAATCTAACAAACTAAAAAGGGTGATCTAAAATCTAGCGCTCTTTACATATATTTAAACTTAGTCTCACCACGGTCACTAAAAGCCATTCTATATTGTAACCCAAAAGTTCTACCATGTAAACTCAAAACGTGATGACTTGAATAGGACACTATAACACATAGCAAAGCCATCTTTCCTTAAAGCTTAAGGTGTTCCATATTTGGTATCAGAATTGAATATGTTATATGGAAGATGTGATATTCCTTGATGAGAAACATATTAAACACATCTCCAAAAATGTAGAGAGTGTATAACATTCTCCAATGCCACTTGCTGTAATACTGTATGTTAATTAGCTTTTTCGGAAAGCAGAACATCTAAATGAACACTATATCCAATTGATGCTTTCCCATTTCACATGTTAAGGCTGTTCTAGCTCACATATGACAACTGATTTTAATATTCAGGACATAGTACCCACAATATTGTCTCAAAAACATTAAAAAGGTTACTATCAAAGAACGGTGGGAAAACCCAATGCAAGTTTACCACATAACCTATTGTGCTTTAATCACCCCATTTGATCCCAAAAGAGCAGAAGGGACCTAGAAATATCTTCCATAATACAAACAACCAACTACTAATCGATCTCAAATTCTTTGGTTTTTCCCAAGGCTCCCACATATGTCACTTTTAAGACATTGAAAGTTTTGGTGTTTGATCATCAACACTATCAAAAGTCTTAGAAGAGCAGGAGGAACTGTCTGTTTTACATTCCCATTAAATGTTTCCCCTCTGGCCCACTTATTGAAATCAAACCTCAAAGCTAAAAATATTAGGCCATTGTGTGAGCATTGGTCTAACATCATGGGAATGTCAAGAGCTAAGTAAGTGTATGAGCACCTAAATGGCCAGCATTAACTGGGTACACATTTGCATTCTTGTCCTGACCGACCTTCAGCACTCTGACGGTCGGCCAGGACAAAAGACGATCACCCCTGGTTTTTCAGGCAAGTCCAATTGCCCGTTCGTCTGATGGCGCCCTGTCTCGACCGTAAACTGAACTATCGTTTGATCGTCCTGAAATATTGCATAGTGTGTACACAGCCTAAGAACCAATTCTCCTCTTGATAGAGCAAATGAGACATTGCACTAAGAAAATAACACAGAAAGATTCTTAAAGAAAACACATACGATTTTTTTCACAAATGGAGGCAATTTATTGATAAAATTATCCCAAAGATTTTATTAATTTTTTATTTTGATAACTATGTTTTTACTGTTAGCCCATCAAACTATTAATTGCTTTGTACCCAAAAAAAATATGTTTTTTCTTTTTCATTCATGTTTTCTTTGGAACACATTACTCCGTGCACATCTTTATTCTGTATCTTTGCAACAATGTGAATTAACTAAACTTGATATAAGCATATACTCTGAAGGGGATCAGATTCCTGTGTCACTGTTTCCTTGGAGTTCACTTATCCTTGATGATTCTGAAACTGATTTCTCATTTCCTAGGACAATTTAACAGAATGGTTAAAACTTGCATTAAGGGTGCATCCACCCCCCAAACAAACTTTTAGGATTAGTCTAATTGCCCCACAAAAACCATTTAAAAACAGTAAGAACTGTTATTGAATAACACTGTTAGTCTTTAAAGGTGCTGCAAAATCTACTTACCACCCTTGTTCCCTCGTTGGCTGTCTTCTGCTTAACTTTCCGTGCACGGAATTTGCAGAAGGGGCCGATCGGCACGGCGAATGTGATTGGCTGACACTATGATGGTTTGAGTTGCTTTTATTCTTTTCTTTGTACGGTCAGATATATTTAGAAAGTAAAAAAAATAAGTTATAAAAGCTAAACCAATTACTGTTGAAAAGCCGAATATAAATAAAACAAAATAGTAAAATATCCATGCATGTTTTATTAATAATACAAATTTCCAAACATTGTAAAAAAGAACATACATCTTCAATTTTTGAAATCAGTATAATTGTATAATGTGTTCAAAAACCATCCTTTAAAGGGGAACTGTGGTCTATATCCAGTAGATTCATATGAAAGGAAAGCTTCCTACCTTAGCAGAGTCCATAACCACCATTCTATGTTACAGTGTTCACTTCTGCTTTCAAAATGCATCACAGAAAATAAGTGACTGAATGACTCCCAATGCCAATTATTCCTATGCTCCTCCCCACGCCAATTGCAAACACACCTCTACATACTACTTTCTTGCAGAGGACCGGAACTCCCTCCTTTACTTAGCACGTCATGCTCTATGACGCCAGGAACCTATGATATGACCTTGTGAACCTTGTTCACGTCGCGGCAACTTGTTTGGATGCCTAGTTGCTGCCTCAGTGTATTGATTGGTTTAATACAGACATGGATATGATGTTTGTTGTAATTTGTTTATAATTTCTTGGAGACCCCTGCTACATATATGATGACAATGTCTTTTTCCTGTCTTCCTTTCCCCACTCACTGTTGGTATTTGGTGTCTTTTCTTTCCTTCACCTCTTTAAACAAAGGCCCAGTCCGGATATCCACAAGTTTTAAGGGCTCTTCTGAGATGTTTAATTTCTTTAGCCTTCGTCTCTAGTGCTAGTGCTAGTGGGAGTTCTCTAGTGCTAGTGGGGAGTTTCTATGCTCTGTGTTGCAGGGTTCTGATGACACACAGCTTGTGATCTAAAGGGTTGTTAGAGTAAAACATTAAATACTGGTCAATGTGGGTTGGTTTTCTGTAAACCTTCAGTTTACCATTCTCCCTGACTTCTACCAAGCAGTCCAAGCTAGCGAGTTTTTTGTACCTATTCCCTTGTAAATCGGATTGGGGCTACAGCATTGATGTGTTCTGTCAAGGTTTGTACTTTCCTTCTGGTGGATTTTAACCCAAGTGTCATCCAATATCTGGGTGCAATGTTTCCTGAAGGTATAAAGAGCCGTGTTTTTCACCTCCACATTTGCCACAATTAGAGATGTCCGAACTTCGCAAAATCCGGTCCGCTCGAGGATCCGCGAAAATTTCGAAAAAATTCGAAAATCCGCGAGCGGACCCATTAAAATGAAAATATCCTCAAAATTACGAGATTTCTCGTATTTTTCGACAATTTTCGAAATTACGTTTTCACGCATTTTCGAAAATTTTCGAAAATACGAGAAACCGCGTAATTTCGAAAATACGAGAAAAACGCATAATTTCGAAATTTATGTAAAATATGTATTTTCGAAAATACAAGTAATCCTCTAATTCGAAAATTTTGAAAAACATATTTACGGAAAATAAGAGTAATCCTCGTATTTCCGAAATTACGAGTTTTCTCGTATTTTCGAAAGTTCCCGAAAATACGAGAAAACCTCGTAATTTTCGAAAATTTTCGAAAATACAAGAAATCCGCTGTAGGGAAGTTCAGAAGCGAAAAATCCGGAAAAATCCAACCGCCTTTCGCGAACGGGAATCCCGCGGATCCTGTGTTCGGATCCGCGAACCGCCATCCCTAGCCACAATGGGTGAAACTGGAGTCCCATATCACATTCAGGTTTGCTTGTAGAACTTATCCTTATATTTGAAATATGTGATATTCAAGCATAAGTCCAGTAGGGAACACATCTGTCTGGGTTAAAATCTGTTCTGCTGTTAAGGGCATTGTCTTGGCACAGCCATTTTCCTCACAATTTCAACAGCCTCCTTGGTAGGTATACAGGTGAGAGCGATGTCACATCATAAATAATACCATAGTTTTTTCTTGCACCAAGTCTTAGTTAAAATCCTGGGAGTTCTAGATGTGATGCTTAGAACTTCGAACCAAGGGCTCCAAGATGTTGGCTAGGTATTTCACCTTTGTATGTTGCAGAGTTGATGCTGCTGACTTTACCTTGTGTGAATCTCGCCTATGATTCACACATGTATGCTTACAATGTACAACCAAACTTATTGATCACAGATAGAGTCCTAATTATAACACTGGGTATAAAATGTCAGATTACAGTGTTTGTTTACCAAATAATCTTGCCAATGATACTAACTAAACCTAATAAAATTATTGCTAATACCAATATATGCCCATATGAAGGAACCTGTTTTGGTTTTGCTATCACAATTTTAGTCATCAAAAAACTAAAGTTGAAATCAAATAGTTTGAACTGGCAAAATTCCATATCCACACCGACAAGTGCGTATATGCCACAATACCACAAACTTGCCAGATAGAATGATCAATCCTGTCAGTTATGCCTACCCTTATGTAGAGCTTTACATACTACCTAATATGCCACTTCAAGGGACCCTACAATACAAAAAACTCAGATATTATCAATTATGAAGTTTTTGAATGCAAATTTTAAAACAAAAATGGAGAGAGATGTTAATATTAGAGTCCTGAATTGAGTCGAGTCCCCCTCTGTTGCTGGTGGAGGTAGTGAGATTGGGTGCTGTTGTTACAGGTCTGTTTAATTTTGGGTGCTGTAAGAAACCAACCACAAAGGAGCTGTAATAAGAACCCACCACCACTTTCAATTGCCAGTAGTAGCACAGCAGAGCTAGCAATATTGTCTTTTATAAAGAGGGGAATGGATTCAAGAGAGAAAAATATTATTCTCCCCTTTACAAGGCACTGGTAAGGCCTCATTTGGAATAATGCGGTGGGCAGTTTTGGAATCCCATATATCAAAAGGGACATCCTTTGGAAATGGAACAGTCCAGAGAAGGGCAACTAAATTAATAAGGGAATGGAGGGGCTTGAATATGCAGGCAGATTAGACACGAGTTAGGCTGTTTATTGGAGAAAGCGGCGGTTTGCGTGGGGACATGATAACCTATACAAATATATTAATGGCCCATACAGTGAACTCTCTGGTGCATTGTTCACTAATAGGTCATATCAGAGGACTCGTGACATCCTTTAAGGTTGGAAGAAAAAAGTTTCATCTTAGTTAGGAGAGGTTTCTTTACAGTGAGAACGGTGTGAAACTGTGGAACTGTCTTCCAGCAGAGGTGGTAATGGCAAGTTCATTGAATAACTTTAAAAAGGCCTGGATAAGTTTTAAAACTAAAAAATATTGAGAATTACTGGTATTAATGCCATATAGATCTGGTTGATCCAGGGATACTTTTCCGATTGCGTTTGGAGTCAGGAAGAATTTCCCCCCCCCTTTTTTAGCTGGGGTTTTTTGCCTTCTCTGGATCACTGTTAGGTAGGGTAAAAAAAAAAAAAGGGAATAGGTTGGACTTGATGGACGAATGTCTTTATTCAACCTTAATTACTATGTTACTATGTTAATTACTATGTTAAGAGGTTTTTAAGGCAGAAAGTCACTCTTTATCACATCACGTGGCTTGATAAATAAAAATGACTCTCTTGTGCCCCCTCCAGACCTGATTGGGTTTAGCCTGTTTTATATCCTCTCTAATGTAGCAGAATCAACATGTTTTTATGCTAGATCTTAATATAATTAATTAAACAAATCCAGAATTTTAAGAAAAAAATTATATATAACTTTATTTTACTTATCTAAATCCTATTTTTATTATTGTGACAGAGTTCTCTGTTCTTTCAGGTTTATAGAAAATATATGTCCTTCAACTTAATTTAATTGCTTTTTCCAAAGGACAGCCATGAAAAGATTTTTGTTACCATGGCAACCGCATATTTTGTGACATCACAGTGCCTGTGTGATAAAGCTTGAAATTATCTTAACGTGTCATCATTCTCAATCTGATCCACCATGGAGAAAGACAGAAATTTTTTTTGTGCTGTTTTTTTTCTACTGATCTGCTTTACTGCGACTTTTCAAAATACAGGTAATTATTTTATATGAAATATACTCGCAAATGGCTGTATAGGTAGAAATGAAAAGCAAAATGGTTTTAAATTTTTTTTGCAGACAGAAATACTGTACATTATTAAATTATGGTTTGATATATTATATTATATTATTATGTTATATCATACATATCTGAGATAACTAATTTTTTTTTCATGGCAGTTAATTACGAAGAAATTGTAGATGAGAATTTTGAAATTGTTCAGAGATTAGTGACAGGTAAGATTGTAACCGAATATTTTTATATTTTTCTATGCATATTTTTATGTATATTGTGAATATATATATGTCTTTTAAGTTCATTAAGAAATAATTTTATTTGTATATAAAATGTTGTAACTTTAATTTTCAGGGATACTAATATTCTTCAGATAATCATTAGTAATATTTATGTTGCTTTTTATTAATTCTTTTTAGCTGGGACAGTCGAATTTTCAAGAAAGTTAAAGGCTAATTCAGGTGATCTTTTCTTTATATTATTACATATTTCGTGTGTGGTATTAGTGTAGACAGATAAATCTTTCATTGTTAATGAGGTAGTTTTGTTTAAGTAGTGGGTATTTGTATAAAATAAAAAATCTTCTGATATTACTCTAGCCTTGAAATAACTTTCATATTTGGAAGGAATACCCTCCAAAACCCCAGGTTTTTAATACTTTTACCTTTATCCGAAGCTCCCACAATTGTACAACTCCCCCTATTGTAAGTCTGCTCCTGATTCCGAGCTTGCTCTGGAGTAGAACATGCTAGTAACAGATTGGATCAGTACTGGCAGTCAGCCATTGCTGCCATGACTAATATCATTACTAGGAAGCATGTTTGTTTAAGGGGGAGCATTGGGTAAAGGTAAAGTATAACGAACCAGGGGTTTTAGGGGGGTAATTATTTTGCAAAGGAAAAGATATTTCAATGCTGGAGTTAACCTTTAATTGCATGAGATCACATCCATGTAATACAGTTCATAGAACTCTGAGAGGGGAATAGTAATTTCCTAATACCCTACCCTTTGTAGTGGATTTCTAGGGAGGAACTGTATGATTATAGCCTTATAATCTTACAGTTCCTTTCAGGCTTTTGCGGAACCTTTACACCTGGAGTTCCGTGCCCTGTATAAAAGGTACTCGGCTGTGCGAGACCTCCTTGGTGACTTCTAATATCCTTATAATTGACAGTTGAGGTGTGCATTATCCACTCTAATAATACGTTATTAACTGCATTTCTTTTATTGAGTAGTTGACAACAATGACATAGCTAAGCCCTAATATAAGTGGTGACATAGCTAAGCACAGAACCGTTTGTAGGAAATACAGTTTACAACAGCTATTCATGGCTTTTGTGTATTACATTAAAATTACAAGTTTGCTTTTTTTTTATTGGTGACGCAGCTAAAAAAACTAACAATGCCAAGATTCCGGCAAAGGTGTGGTTCCTGCACAAGCCCAGAAAGGTTCCAGAAAGCCGACAAACCGAAAAGGTTCCTGCAAAGCCAGAAAAGATTCCTGCAAAGCCCGAAAAGGTTCCTCTTCCTGCAAAAGCCAGAAAAGGTTCCTGCAAAGCCCGAAAAGGTTCCTGCAAAGCCGCGGGAGAAAAGGTTCCTGCAAAGCCCGAAAAGTTTCCTGCAAAGCCCGTAAAGGTTCCTGCAAAGCCCGTAAAGGTTCCTGCAAAGCCGAAAAGGTTCCTGCAAAGCCCGAAAAGGTTCCTGCAAAGCGAAGAAAGCCCGAAAAGGTTCCGCAAAAGCCGTAAATTCCTGCAATAAAGCCGAAAAGGTTCCTGCAAAGCCCGAAAAGGTTCCTGCGCAAAGCCCGAAAGGTTCCTGCAAAGCCCGAAAAAGGTTTTCCGCAAAGCCCGAAAAGGTTCTGCCGCAAGCTCCGAAATGGTTCCTGAACAAAGCCGGAAAAAAGGTAGGTTCCTGCAAAGCCCGAAAAGGTTCCTGCAAAGCCCGAAAAGGTTCCCACAAAGCCAGAAAAGGTTCCCGCAAAGCCAGAAAAGGTTCCCGCAAAGCCCGAAAAGGTTCCCGCAAAGCCAGAAAAGGTTCCCGCAAAGCCAGAAAAGGTTCCTGCAAAGTCTGAAAAGGTTCCTGCAAAGCACAAAAAGGTTCCTGCAGAGCCCGAAAATGTTCCTGCAAAGCCTGTAAAGGTTCCTGCAAAGCCAGAAAAGGTTCCTGCAAAGCCCGAAATGGTTACAACAGGTAAATAATCTCTACATTTAGGATTGTAACTCATAGTAAAGAGAAATGGTTATTAAGTCTTAAATATTCCTAAAAATTAATTTGTTATTCTAATTGTGATTTTCTGTTATCATCAGCAGAAGAGATTAAAGAAGAAACGATGCAGAAGGTTTTCATAATCTGCGGTGCTACTGGTGGAGCCTTTACCATCGGCATGGCCATAGTCATCTTTGTCTTTGTGAGGAAAATCAGAGCTATGTAGGTATTGGTTTAAAGGACTTTTAGTATCATCTCTTAGTCCAACAATGACATTTATGCATGTTAACGTTTTATTACAGGAAAAAACAAATAGATGATTTGAGCCGTGCTGAAAATGGCGATCTAGGAAAGGACGAGACTGTGAACGTGGAAAGTTATAATGAAGAGAATGAAGAGGAAGATGTTTATTAGATGAATGTAAGTAACTTCATGATTCTGATTATTAAAGATCTTAGGAGTGTGCAACCTGAATGGACATACAGTGAGAAGAGCAGGGGGCAGAAAGTGGTGGGTAGAAAATGGACAGGTAAGGAGATTTTGATTTTGGGGGCAGTAGGGTTATCTCATCCCAGCTAGTCCATTTCAACTGAATTACGGCCTTTGGTGAAGAAGAGGAGGAAGGCAGCTCAGAATTAGTGTGTATGGAGCAGTCTGACTCTTTGAACACCAAAGGAGACCAACAACAGCTCTAATACAAAGAAGGGGGAACCAAGTGCCAGGAAGGATAGGCAGGTGGTAGTGTAGGGGGGAGTGAACCTTTGCAGAGGAAAGAGATGGGGAGGGGCTACAGAAATTGTTTTGGAAAGGGAAAGTGTAGTGGTTGGGACTGGAGTCAGGATTATAACAAGTGGTGTGTTTTTATTTTGGGGTTGGACATTAACCTATTAATATTAATGTATCAGTATGTCAATAAAGCTATTTAGAGAGTTAAATTCCATTTTTCTTATCTTTTCAGATTTACTGGAGATGTGCCTTTGGATTGGATACAGCTGATGTAACACCAATATTCGAAAAGGGAGTGTGCTCGCAGCCTGGATTATAGACCTGTACATTTAGCATCAGTGATGGGGAAGATACAGTTTGTTATGGGACTATGTCTCAAGGACTGACCTTACTTGGTTTCTACCAGGAATTTGGATTCTGACATAGCAGTAGATTTGCAGGGTTATTTAATAAAAGTTCTTATCATTTAAAATGGTGCTAATTTTGCCCCAACCAATCAGATGTTGGCTTTCAAATGTTAAATAAGATCTGATTGGTTGTGGCAAAATTTTAACAGATAAGAACTTTTATTGAATAACCCTGTTGGTATACTTAGATTTTTGAAGGCTTTGATAATGTGAAGTTACCATTTAGGGCTAGGCCACACTAGCGCGTTTTGCGCACGTTTACGCATGTGTTTTACGCTCAAGATTGCGCCCACGATTTCCGCTAAAATTGAAATCGAGGGGGAACGTGAAAATTCCCGCGATTTCCAATGCGCATGCGATTGCGCGTCCATTTGCGTTTTGGTATTGCATGCGTTCACCATTTTTGGCGCGTTAATGCATGCGTTTCCAGGACGGAAACCGGCAAAATCACATGCGCAAAACGCACAAGAATTACGCGTACAATCACGTGCGATAGCCCTCGCGATTTTGTGCGTGATTCCTGTGTGTTGTAGTGTGGCCTCAGCCTTATTCCATTAAAAAATCTTCCAGGCCACAAAATGTGGCAAAAAAACTTGGTGTAAATGACCTGAAAAACTCAATTTATCCTTTTTATACGGTAAGTGTGGCCCTTTGCCGTGGCAGGAGGCAGCAGTTAGATCTGGCAATGTGTTGTCTTGTATAAAGAAGAAGTATAGAAAGAAGAGAAACATTGTCTCAATGGAGAAGGCCTCATTTGGAGTTTGTCTTGTCAAGTTTTGTCCTTAGGTCAGAAAGGGTGTTTTCTTTGTGGAACTGTCTTTTGCTAGATATGGTAAGGGCAAGTTCATCGGGTAGTTTGAGAGTTGACAGTTGAATGTTAAATATAGTGCTAGTTGATCCAGGGATTTTTCCGATTGCCATTTGGAGTCAGGAAGGAATTTTCCCCCTTCATTTAGGGTTTTTCGCCTTCCTCTGGATCAACTGTACAGCACTATGGGTAGGGTCAAAAACTGTATTAGATGTATGTGAGTATTATTGAACCCAAAATACTATGTTACTATGTTAACCATAAATAAAAATTTTCTTGGCTTCTTCAATGTTTCTCTTTTTCTTGGATGATGAAAATCATTTTTACATTCCCATTTATTACAGGTGTAGGATTTAACAACCTGGGCCCTTGTTATCTAGTACAAAGGGCAAACATAGAGAATGACGCAGAGGGCATTTATATCCTTGGTTCAAATAAAGCCACAACATTGGGTTATAGATGGTTGGGGACTTTATAATCTACATCAGAGAGATGCAGCCTGGGGCCCTAGAATTGTTCATTTATATTCCACAAATACCCCAAATATCGAAACATATAAAGCTGTGGTGTCAATCACATAAGGGGCCAAAATCAAAAAGATAGGCTTAGCACTGGGACAATGTTTCAAAAAGATAGGCTTAGCACTGGGACAATGTTACCATTGCGGTTATCTACTACCGTATGGTATTGAACAGTCGTACTACCGTATGGTATTGAACAGTCGTAAATGTGCGACAGACGCCATAAATGGCTGTGTTTGTACTTTTACGCTCATAAATGGCTGTGTTTGTACTTTTACGCTAACCTGCTGTATCGTAAGTTTCTGATACTGCAGGTTAATAAATGTGCCCCAATGAACCAATTAATAGGGCAACGGAATACACGAAAGCTGTGCTACAATAAAAGTTCTTATCATTTAAAATGGTGCTAATTTTGCCCCAACCAATCAGATGTTGGCTTTCAAATGTTAAATAAGATCTGATTGGTTGTGGCAAAATTTTAACAGATAAGAACTTTTATTGAATAACCCTGTTGGTATACTTAGATTTTTGAAGGCTTTGATAATGTGAAGTTACCATTTAGGGCTAGGCCACACTAGCGCGTTTTGCGCACGTTTGCGCATGTGTTTTGCGCTCAAGATTGCGCCCACGATTTCCGCTAAAATTGAAATCGAGGGGGAACGTGAAAATTCCCGCGATTTCCAACGCGCATGCGATTGCGCGTCCATTTGCGTTTTGGTATTGCATGCGTTCACCATTTTTGGCGCGTTAATGCATGCGTTTCCAGGACGGAAACCGGCAAAATCACATGCGCAAAACGCACAAGAATTACGCGTACAATCACGTGCGATAGCCCTCGCGATTTTGTGCGTGATTCCTGTGAGTTGTAGTGTGGCCTCAGCCTTATTCCATTAAAAAAATAAGGGGCCAAAATCAAAAAGATAGGCTTAGCACTGGGACAATGTTTTTTATTACTATACTAAGCAGATGTAGTGACTCGATTAGATTGTACCTAGTGCTGGGTCTCAGCAAGGGAAGGATGTGAAACGACCATGTGCTAATGTGGAATGCCCACCTTACCAGGGGTGTCTCTGGGGTGTTTGCCACCTGAGCCAAACTTTTGAATGCTGCCCCTTTGTACTACTAGGCGCTATGTTTATTTTCTTTCTGCTCTGCCTGTTTCTTTTATAAATAAAAAAAAAATTAAAGTGAGCTCTGCCTGCTGGCTGCTGCCTCTCTCATATGTAGCAGGGGCGCTGCCCTGAGCATTTTGCTCATTTTTCCTCATTAGAGAGGCACCCCTGCACCTTACTCGTCTGGCGCAGTAGTGGAACTGACAGTTCCAATGGAAGGTTCATTATTCCCACCTCCCTCCATTTCCCAGTGCCGGGCTAGATCCGCGATCAGCTGTTACAGTGGTGATTGCAGCCTTACTACACTGCTATCCATTTGTGTAAGATCTATTTGTGCAGTCCCAAGCAGCAGCGTGACTAAATACTGTATTTAAACAGCTGGTTGCGGTATCCAACAGGCCGATCTATAGTTATGCCAATGCTTGGGACTGCACAAAAAGCAGTTTAGTAAGTCTTGGATGCTGTACAGTCACTGAGGGCTACAAAACCACAGTTAGATGGGCAGGACTCAGCCCGCGGGCCTCGAGTTTGACACGTGTGATATAAGGGATCTTATTCCTTACAATCTTTGCAAATGTATTTCACTCTTTCAGTTTTACTGATTGCCTTTACTGAACCTTCCAATCCTCCCCCCTCGGTCTATTGCTCTAGACCAGAGTATGTTTTGTATTTCATCTCTTTTATCCTGGGTCCCAGAGTTCCAGAGTCCGGACTCCAGTGCAAAACGTGTTTCTTAGGGCTAGGCCCCACTAGGCAGCATGCGATCACCATTTTTGGTGTGCATCGCATGCACTGCGATAGGGTTACATCAAAGTAATTGCAGCGCATGCGCAGGGTAGTGGATTTTGCTGCGCCGTGCGATTTTTGAGCGCTGCCTAGTGGGGCCTAGCGCTTAATGGGGAAATAAAGGACAAACTGAAAGGATCTAACTGGTCTATAAGCTGAGAGATCTAGATCCATATCCGATAAAATGTCTTATTACGATACTGTATTTATACCCATACATTTGTACTACGTAAACTTGGAATGTCATAACACATCAACAGTATTGGGGTTCAGGGTAAACACATAGAGACAATCAAATTAAATTACATTTCCAGCAGCATTTTGAAACAGACCCACTACTGCCTCTAGGGCAAGCAGAATAATCAGTGGCATAGCTAAAGACTTGGGCCCTGATGCAAAATTTGGGCCTGGTCCACCAACACCGCTGCAAACACAAATCGGCACCGCAAACTAAATAATCATTGGTAAAATGCTTTGTATATAATCACTGGTAAAATAGTTGTCACAAAGACTGGTTAAATGCTTGGCATGCAGACACTGATAAACTGGTTGGGAAACTGGCACTGCACACAGCCAGGCACTGGTAAAACAGTTGGCACACAGACTGGTAGTTTTGGAACCTTAGTACAAAATGGGGCCCCTTCTTGGCCAAGGGCCCTGGTGCGGTCGCATCTCCTGCACCCCTGGTAGCTATGCCCCTGAGAATGATCCAGTTACAGAGATAATCTTGGATAGATTGTTGTTAGTCCCGGGACACTCGGAATGATTTTTTTGACCCACGAGTTGTTATATTGGCTTGAAATATCAACATAAATCTTGGGCAAATATCGGACTGAAATCAGACAAAAATACGACCAAGCAAGACCTTCAGTAAAGTTCACAATCAGTATTGCCGTAACATCAGCTGTGCTGCGTTTTGTTTTCTGACCGGCAGGCTCCCCATTGGTTCATCATTAGTCTGGCGGTCTCCCGATTGGTTTATTATTAATCTGGGTTTATCATTAGTCTGACAATCTCCCGATTGGTCTATCAATAGGCTGGGTACACACCAGCCAATATTTTCGGCTGGTGTCGGGCCAGTATTTCGACAACAACCAGTATCGGCAATTTAACTCATAGAGAAACCCCTCCCAGATAGCAATGATACATTAAAACAATGTTGATTTAATATCATGCATTACAATGGAAACAACATTGAATATCAATGTTGTTTTAGCATTGATCTTGCTCGTTGGTAAGGCAATTTATTCAGCGTTGATTGAATACATTGATTCAACACCAATTCAATAGTTACTCATATAGCAAAGCCCCATTGAAAGAATGTTGATTAATTATCTGATATTATTGAAATAATGTTGATCTTTAATGTTGTTTAAGCATTGATCTTGCTCGTTGGTAAGGCCATCTATTCAATGTTGATTGAATACATTGATTCAATCATTAAATATCTATTAAAGTACTGTACATAATAATACTATTGTGTGTATTGTATTGCAAGTGATTTAAATGTATAA
This sequence comes from Hymenochirus boettgeri, assembly GCA_019447015.1. Lineage (NCBI taxonomy): Eukaryota > Metazoa > Chordata > Amphibia > Anura > Pipidae > Hymenochirus > Hymenochirus boettgeri. The sequence goes on from CM033471.1 coordinate 33,298,962, forward strand.
TGCTAAACCAGTTAGCAGACAGATCTTACCTACTTAAAATGGAATCTTTCTCTAAACTCCTTCATAACATGCATACAATACCACTCTTTTACAGCATAATGATGCTACCAGACATCATAGGGCCTTTACTAAATTTCTGGGGGATGGATTAAAGCCTAGAATAGCTTTAGCCAAACTATACCTCTCTAAGGAGCTTGGAAGTACAGTATAGCAGTTCCAAATGTAAGCAGCTATGAATAGACATGTTTGAAATCGACTCTTCAATACCAATTATTTTTCCAATACCCAACTGGAACAGCCTTTAGGTGCTATTTTTAAACAAGCAAAATATAGTTTAGATTTTCAATATTCTTTTTTTTTTCTGCCATTTTTTCCCACCAAGTTCACATTAACAAAATTTACAAAATGGTGAAAAATCACAGGTAAAAGGGATATTGCTGCAAATCTAACAAACTAAAAAGGGTTGAGCTAAAATCTAGCGCTCTTTTACATATATTTAAACTTAGTCTCACCACGGTCACTAAAAGCCATTCTATATTGTAACCCAAAAGTTCTACCATGTAAACTCAAAACTGATAGCTTGAATATGGACACTATAACACATAGCAAAGCCCATCTTTCCTTAAAGCTTAAGGTGTTCCATATTTGGTATCAGAATTGAATATGTTATATGGAAGATGTGATATTCCTTGATGAGAAACAATATTAAACATCTCCAAAAATGTAGAGAGTGTATAACATTCTCCAATGCCACTTGCTGTAATACTGTATGTTAATTAGCTTTTCGGAAAGCAGAACATCTAAAATGAACACTATATCCAATTGATGCTTTCCCATTTCACATGTTAAGGCTGGTTCTAAGCTCAACATATGACAACTGATTTTAATATTCAGGACATAGTACCCACAATTTTATTGTCTCAAAAACATTAAAAAGGTTACTATCAAAGAACGGTGGCGAGAAACCCAATGCAAGTTTATCCACATAACCTATTGTGCTTTTAATCACCCCATTTGATCCCAAAAGAGCAGAAGGGACCTAGAAATATCTTCCATAAATACAAACAACCAACTACTAATCGATCTCAAATTCTTTGGTTTTTCCCAAGGCTCCCACATATGTCACTTTTAAGACATTTGAAAGTTTTGGTGTTTGATCATCAACACTATCAAAAGTCTTAGAAGAGCAGGAGGAACTGTCTGTTTTACAGTCCCATTAAATGTTTTCCACTCTGGCCCACTTATTTGAAATCAAACCTCAAAAGCTAAAAATATTAGGCCATTGTGTGAGCATTGGTCTAACATCATGGGAATGTCAAGAGCTAAGTAAGTGTATGAGCACCTAAATGGCCAGCATTAAGCTGGGTACACACTTTGCAATTCTTCGTCCTGACCGACCGTTCAGCACTTCTGACCGGTCGGCCAGGACAAAAGACGATCACCCCTGGTTTTCAGGCAAGTCCAATTGCCCGTTCGTCTGATTCGGCCCTGTCGACCGATAAACTGAACTATCGGTTGATCGTCCTGAAATATTGCATAGTGTGTACACAGCCTAAGAACCAATTCTCCTCTTGATAGAGCAGAATTAGAGACATTGCACTAAGAAAATAAACACAGAAAGATTCTTAAAGAAAAACACATACGATTTTTTTCACAAATGGAGGCAATTTATTGATAAAATTTTACCCAAAGATTTTATTAATTTTTTAGTTTGATAACTATGTTTTTACTGTTAGCCCATCAAACTATTAATTGCTTTGTACCCAAAAAAAATATGTTTTTTCTTTTTCATTCATGTTTCTTTGGAACACATTACTCAGTGCACAGGTCTTTATTCTGTATCTTTGCAACAATGTGAATTAACTAAACTTGATATAAGCATATACTCTGGAAGGGGATCAGATTCCTGTGTCACTGTTTCCTTGGAGTTCACTTATCCTTGATGATTCTGAAACTGATTTCTCATTTTCTAGGACAATTTAACAGAAATGGTTAAAACTTGCATTAAAGGGTGCATCCACCCCCCAAACAAACTTTTAGGATTAGTCTAATTGCCCCACAAAACCATTTTAAACAGTAAGAACTGTTATTGAATAACACTGTTAGTCTTTAAAGGTGCTGCAAAATCTACTTACCAGCCCTTGTTCCCTCGTTGGCTGTCTTCTGCTTAACTTCCGTGCACGGAAGTTGCAGAAGGGGCCAGATCGGCAGCGGCGAATGTGATTGGCTGACACTATGATGGTTTGAGTTGCTTTTATTCTTTTCTTTGTACGGTCAGATATATTTAGAAGATATAAAAAAATAAGTTATAAAAAGCTAAACCAATTACTGTTGAAAAGCCGAATATAAATTAAAACAAAATAGTAAAATATCCATGCATGTTTATTAATAAATACAAATTTCCAAACATTGTAAAAAAGAACATACATCTTCAATTTTTGAAATCAGTATAATGTATAATGTGTTCAAAAACCATCCTTTAAAGGGGAACTGTGGTCTATATCCAAGTAGATTCCATATGAAAGGAAAGCTTCCTACCTTAGCATGAGTCCATAACCACCATTCTATGTTACAGTGTTCATTCTGCTTTCAAAATGCATCACAGAAAATCAAGTGACTGAATGACTCCCAAATGCCAATTATTCCTATGCTCCTCCCCACGCCAATTGCAAACACACACTCTACATACTACTTTCTTGCAGAGGACCGGAACTCCCTCCTTTACTTAGCACGTCATGCTCTATGACGCCAGGAACCTATGATATGACCTTGTGAACCTTGTTCACTCGCGGCAACTTGTTTGGATGCACTAGTTGCTGCCTCAGTGTATTGATTGGTTTAATACAGACATGGATATGATGTTTGTTGTAAATTGTTTATAATTTCTTGGAGACCCCTGCTACATATATGATGACAATGTTCTTTTTCCTGTCTTCCTTTCCCCACTCACTGTTGGTATTTGTGTTCTTTTCTTTCCTTCTACCTCTTTTAACAAAGGCCCAGTCCGGATATCCACAAGTTTTAAGGGCTCTTCTGAGATGTTTAATTTCTTTAGCCTTCGTCTCTAGTGCTAGTGCTAGTGGGGATGTTCTCTAGTGCTAGTGGGGATGTTCTATGCTCTGTGTTGCAGGGTTCTGATGACACACAGCTTGTGATCTAAAGGGTTGTTAGAGTAAAACATTAAATACTGGTCAATGTGGGTTGGTTTTCTGTAAACCTTCAGTTTACCATTCTCCCTGACTTCTACCAAGCAGTCCAAAGCTAGCGAGTTGTTTTGTACCTATTCCCTTGTAAATCTGAAGTTTTGGTCTACAGCATTGATGTGTTCTTTCAAGGTTTGTACTTCCTTCTGGTGGATTTTAACCCAAGTGTCATCCAAGTATCTGGGTGCAATGTTCCTGAAGGTATAAAGAGCCTGTTTTTCCACTTCCTCCACATTTGCCACAATTAGAGATGTCCGAACTTCGCAAAATCCGGTCCGCTCGAGGATCCGCGAAAATTTCGAAAAAATTCGAAAATCCGCGAGCGGACCCATTAAAATGAAAAATATCCTCAAAATTACGAGATTTCTCGTATTTTCGACAATTTTCGAAATTACGCGTTTCACGCATTTTCGAAAATTTTCGAAAATACGAGAAAACGCGTAATTTCGAAAATACGAGAAAACGCATAATTTCGAAAATTTATGTAAAATATGTATTTTCGAAAATACAAGTAATCCTTAATTTCGAAAAATTTTGAAAATACATATTTACGGAAATAAGAGTAATCCTCGTATTTCCGAAATTACGAGTTTTCTCGTATTTTCGAAAGTTCCCGAAAATACGAGAAACCTCGTAATTTCGAAAATTTTCGAAAATACGAGAAATCCGCTGTAGGGAAGTTCAGAAGGCGAAAAATCCGGAAAAATCCGCCTTTCGCGAACGGGATAAATCCGCGGCGGATCCGTGTTCGGATCCGCGAACCGGCCATCCCTAGCCACAATGGGTGAAATGGGAGATCCCATATCACATTCATGGTTTTGCTTGTAGAACTTATCCTTATATTTGAAATATGTGATATTCAAGCATAAGTCCAGTAGGGAACACATCTGTTCTGGGTTAAGATCTGTTCTGCTGTTAAGGGCATTGTCTTGGCACAGCCATTTTCTCACAATTTCAACAGCCTCCTTGGTAGGTATACAGGTGAAGAGCGATGTCACATCATAAGATACCATAGTTTTTTCTGCACCAAGTCTTAGTTAAAATCCTGGGAGTTCTAGATGTGATGCTTAGAACTTCGAACCAAGGGCTCCAAGATGTTGGCTAGGTATTTCACCTTGTATGTTGCAGAGTTGATGCTGCTGACTTTACCTATGTGTGAATCTCGCCTATGATTCACACATGTATGCTTACAATGTACAACCAAACTTATTGATCACAGATAAGTCCTAATTATAACACTGGGTATAAAAACTGTCAGATTACAGTGTTGTTTACCAAATAATCTTGCCAATGATAACTAAACCTAATAAAATTATTGCTAAATACCAATATAGCCCATATGAAGGAACCTTGTATGGTTTTGCTATCACAATTTTAGTCATCAAAACTAAAGTTGAAATCAAATAGTTTAGACTGGCAAAATTCCACACCGACACGTGCGTATATGCCACAAACTTGCCAGCAGAATAAACCTGTCAAGTTTATGCCTACCCTTATGTAGAGCTTTACATACCTAAATATGCCACTTCAAGGGACCCTACAATACAAAAAACTCAGATATTATCAGATTATGAAGTTTTTGAATGCAAATTTTAAAACAAAAATGGAGAGAGATGGTAATAATTAGAGTCCTGAATTGAGTCGAGTCCCCCTCTGTTAGCTGGGTGAGGTAGTGGATGTGGGTCTGGTTACAGGTCTGTTTAATTTTGGGTGCTGTAAAGAAACCAACCAGCAAAGTGGATGCTTAAAGAACCCACCCACAAAATGGGTACATGTCTGAACATTAAGACCCGAGCAGGACACTTGTTGGTATGTCATTCAGCATAAATTTTTTTATTGGTTAAACTAAAGGATATTCAAATAAACCAAGTTCTTTCTTTTTTGTAATGGTACTTGAGCAAAATTGTCTGTATTAGTAGGTGAGGCTCGGTTTCTCTTAAAACCATATGGCTACTTATATGTGTCTGCTTGATCGCTGGGCCTTATGGTGAGTAGAACTTCCGAAAATCTGATAATCCGCCATTAAAATCAATGGGGGGGAAAACGGAAATTTCCTCCTAAAATAATGGTTTAAATAGCAGTGGAAACTTACTGTAAATGGCTCTGGGACCAGGGAAATGGTCCATAGAACACATCCCCATGGGAAGAACAGCAAAAAAATGGAAGTAGCACGCATGCACGCTTCTGGGTTTCCGCGGGCTGTTTTTTGAAAATCCTCAAATGTTCTTGATCCAAAGTCTTCTTTCTTCTCAGCTGGCGACACCAACTCTGCTGGTGTTGCTGACACCAGGCGATGTCACTGCGGCCGCCAGTAGAAGAAGTGCCACACGGCACACTGAGAGCAGGTGAATATAGGGTTACAACCTGTTGTCTATTGACATGACAGAAAGCCCAACGTTTCGTGGGGCACTAAGCCCCCCTTCCTGGTCTGAGGCCATGCTTCAGGTATGTATGGATTTGGGACCCTGGGAGCCCCCCAGGCTGGATGGTTGAGCCACTGTGGAATGTTGTCCTGGAGGGGGAGGCCTGGTGTGTGCCTCCAGAGGGCTGCATCATCTATATCTGGGCCTGGATTGAGAAGGATTCAGATGTGCTGGTAGGTAGGAGCAATGAGGCCTAGGCCCAGGGTAGAGTGCGAAAGTCTGTTATACTGTAGACCCGCTCAATGCACAGATATATTGCCAACTGTTTACCCCTGCACATTTTGAACCATATTTCCAATGCCAGGGCTGGCTGGCAATATAGTGTGGGGGGAAAAGCACAGGAAGGCACATTTTTTTGTAGCAAGGGTCAGTCATCTTCCATCAGTTCATTTGTAACATTGTATCCAAGTAGAGGGAGCGAAGTTCAGGCTCTGTACTCACTACACATTACAGCTGAACAAGGAGAGCAGATCTAACACAGCAAGTAAAAGCTGACAGGGAGATGGCAGAGAGAACACTGGGCACCCTGGTTTAACATAGGGGCCCTAGCACTTTATCTAGGTGGCTTATGTCTAACAATGGCCCTGCCCCTGTGTACAGACAGACATGGGCACTCTCCCCTGTCTACATTGTAATGTTCAGTATTTGGTATTAAATATAAATTGACCCCGTGTCTGTCTGGGATGTCTCCTTCCTGCCAGATAAAACTTCTATGTCAGTCTGAACCTTTAAAGCTTGAGGCCGGACACACAGATTGGCTGAAGAAATAAAGACGATGCGATACCAGTAACCAAGGAGGTGCCAAGGAGCTAATAGCAACCGATTAAAGATGAGCAGCCAATCAGATTGAAGCTAAGAGTTTTGCAGGGGCAGGACCTTTCTGATTGGCTGCAAGTAAAATGGCACAGAACAGAGAAAGGCAGCAGGATTTAGTAGAGCTGTAGGAATCACCTGTTATGGGTGAATGTGTGTGTGAGAGCGTGTCTGTGTGGCAGTGTCTATCTGTGTGAGACTGTGACCTGTCTGGTTGTGAGAGTGTCTGTGTGAGACTGTGACCTATATGGGTGTGAGAGTATCTGTGTGAGACTATCTATCTTTGTGAGACTGTGACGTATATATGGGGCAGTGTCTATCTGTGTGAGACTGATACTCAGTCGACACTCTCCAAACTCTTTTGTTCTAATTTTTATTTGGAAACGTGAAAAATTAGTAAAGATTAATAGTAACTGGGGTCAGGCTAAATGAACAGAAACAATACAATCGAAAACCAGGATGTTCCACTGAGATAATCTGGGATACTGTACTTTGCTGTTATTCTCCAGTTTTCTTCTATTGTCACTAGGGGGAGATGTAATCACACACATTTTTATATTAATTGTGCTTCATTGAGCGTTCTCTATGTAAATAATTCCAAATTAATTATTGATAACTAGAGATGGGATCGACATTGAACCCCTCCTTTCCCGAAATCCGAAAGATCCATCCAAATCTGGACAGATCCTCCGGATTTCGGGACTTCGGAAGACATTTTCGATAATTTTCAAAAGTACGGGGCCATTTTCGATAATTTTTTAAAATAGCCTTGAACGTTCGAAAATTACCGAAAATATGACCTGAGACCATTTTTGAGTTTCCAATCGTATTTTTGAAAATCAGACGGTCAAGGGCTAATTTCGATAATTTTGGCAAATAGCCCCGTACTTTCGAAAATTATCAGAAATTCTTTCCAGTTTGGGATTTTCAGATCTTTGGAATTTTCCCGAGATCCGGGAATCTGAAAATGGAATGAAACTAGTGAGTTTCGGCCATCTCTATTGATAACTCGATTAATATAAACTTGATCCCTTATCACAGCTTATTAAAAAGGTAATTTATATATAAATATAAAAAAGATGAAAGAACCTGACTTTAAATTGTGACATCATAATAATTTATTTAAAGGTAATATTGCAAATATGTGTCAATCACATAATGATGAATAATGATACCTAACTACTGATCTTTAAATAAGAATACCGCTTCCTAAATAACAATACCTGTCCTTAAATAAGAATTAAATTTATTGATGTATTTTAACTCATAAAAAAGACTTTAATTAAACAACAGGAGGGAAAAAGCAAAGTCTTACCTCCTGTTCTTTAATTGAACAGTCAGGAGCAAGGCAGGGAACACAGAAAAGCTACGATTGCGTTCCATCGCTGGCTTGTCTGACAAGTCCTGATGCTTCGTTACGCCCTCCCCAGGTGTCAAACTCGCAGCCCTCCAGATGTTTGGAAACTACAACTCCCAGCATTCCCTGGTTGCGATATGTAGCCAGTAACGGAGCATCGGGACCTGTCAGAGAGGCCAGCACTGGAGCACGATCATAAGTTCTCTGTGATCTCTTCCTGCTCCTGACCTGTTTAGTTGAAGAACGAGATGTAAGGCATAACTCCTTTACCTCCAGTTTTCAATTAAACTGAAAAAAGCTCAGTCTTTTTTTTGAGTGGAGATACCCTTTAAACAGTGATCCTTAAATAAAAATTCCGATCCCTAAATAGCAATATGCTTCACTCAAGTCTGTTCTAACCAATGTGGTTTAGGGTAACTATACATAAGACAAGAGGCATATTTTAATTACTTTACTTGTTTACATAACAGTCTATACAGGAGTGTTACAGGTAACCAGACTGGGTGACGGTTTATCTGATAAAGATCACATGACAGAGAGATACTATTCCCTGGAATCAGTGGAATGTAAACAGAATTTGTCTATAAGGGATACATTTAAAATGAGGCACAATGTACAGGTTACAAGATACAATAACCAGGATGTAACGACGTCCCTGACTGATCACAGGTGTTTTGGAATCCGATCTCGACATATGGCTGAATAATCTGTCTGACCCAGTCATTAGAGATTAATTAACCCAGATGGTCAGCAAGGTGATTCTTTGGTTGCTCTCTCCCCTTTCATTACCTGGACCTAGATTTGCTGTACACAATAATAAAAGACGCAAGTAAACAAATGCACTAAATAACGAATGTTACTCCAATTACAGTCCTTATCTCACAATATCATTTTATGATAGGGAATGTTATGGCCATGGTGTTAAGTTTGGTTCCGTACAGTTGTACTTTATGGACACTGTTTAAAAAGGACAGATATCGGCATTTAACATAAGATTACGACATCAAACCTTTATAGTAACCATGATTTTATTTACTGCTGCAGTTACTTTACGATTACGTCATAAAATAACAATATAATTTGTTACTTTATGGCAGGTTGTAAAGGATAACGATCGGTAATTTAAGATGGCGGCTTTATTTCTTGGCGTTAAAAGATCAATATTGATCCTTTATAAATACCGCCATATGAGATGTAACAGCTGCAATTGTTATTATAGGACCACAGTGTAAAATAACACAACATGTATATGATTAATTATTATATGATCTCCATGTAAAATAACCATAACGATCACTGTTTTATGACTAGCTTGTTATTGCGTTAGATCTTGCTATTGATATTGATAAATAACGTACAATGGGACAGATTCAAAAAACTTCATTTTAGAGTACAGGATAAGGACAGTGACAGTGTTTAATCATCAACAATCATTGTGCTAATTCTGCACATTGGTGTTTGTTTAAAATTACACAGGTTGATTCCAATTCAGCAGTTTAGCAGCAGGATTAATGTCTATGTAGCACTTACAACATAAATGTCTATGTAGCACTTACAGTAGGTGTACAGTATGGGATGCACCACAGGATTGTCATCATATAAAGGATTGTCATCATTATAAAGAGGGAATATCTTCAAAAACAGTCCATTTGTCTTTTCAAGGACATAATAAAACAGGTAGATAACTAAATAGATAGATGGCATAGAAATAAAGATAGAAAGAAAGAAAAAAGTAAGAAAGGAATAATTAATATTAAAGGGCATGTCCACCCCCAAAACTATAATCCCCCCAACTACTGGCCCCACCATGTAGTGTAGTTTAATCCTTACCTCACATCCCAGCTCCATCTGGTTCTCCTGTAGTCCCCCCCCAAAAGTCCCAAAAACTGCCCACCAGGAGGCTAGCAGGTCCATATAGGACACTGCCTGCTACCTGGCCTCCCGGAGATCTTTGCCATGTGTACTGAATCCCTTCTCCCCCCTCCCTCCCCCTCCCTCTCCCTCCCGTTCTGCTATCCCTCCCCCTAGCATAAAACCCCTTGTATACACTATTCCCCCATGTCTCCCAGCCCCAACCGCATATTTTTTATTTTTAGAAAGCTCCCCAATCTTTTACTTACCTCTCCGCTTTCCTACGCGGAAGTGAGCTGCCGGCAGCCGCGTCCGTGATTGGCTGCCGGTCCCGCCCCTCTGCTTGCATTTCCTCGCAAGCAGAGGGCCGGGAACGCGGCGCAGGAAAGAGGGGAGGTAAGTAGAGTTTGGGGGGCTTTCTAAAAAAAAAAATAATGCGGCTGGGGCTGGGAGCCCAGGGGGGATTGTATATCAAAAATTTCATTTTAGGGTGGACATACCCTTTAAGATGAATAGATAGAGAAAGATAGAGATGGATAGATAGAAATAAAGAGATAGATGGATAGGTAGATATAAATAAAGAAAGCAATAGATGGACAGAGATAGATAATAGATTGATAGATAGATAGAAAGATGATATATAGATGATAGATAGATGATAGATAGATAGACAGATAGATGATAGATAATAGATAGATAGACAGATAGATGATAGATAATAGATAGACAGATCGATGATAGATAGATAATAGATAGATAGAGATAGATAGATTGATGATAGATAGATATATAGATAATAGATAGATAGATATATCGATGATAGATAGATAGATGATAGATAGATAATAGATAGATAGATAGATAGATAGATAGATAGATAGATGATAGATAGATATATCGATGATAGATGATAGATAGATAGATAGATAGATGATAGATAAAAGATAGATAGATAGATAATATACAGATAGGTAGAAAGATAGATAGATAGATAGATAGATAATATATAGATAGATAATAGAGGTGGATAACACATTAGAACAATAAAACGATCATTGTTTGTCATTGTTTATTACTCAAGATCATATTACAGTTTCTGCAGCTAATCCCCCAGATATTTTGTGGGCCCTTGACAGGCTGCTTTGGGGGGCCAATCTTGCTAGCCTGCCCCTTATACACATAGACCCCATGACCCATCTAACAATACATGTACTACTCTATGCATGTATTTCATTGATTTTCCCCATTGCAATGCCTCTTGTGGCAGAATCCCTTGTAGCCTCTTTACTTGCCCCAGTGCAGTAATAACCTTGTAGTTACAGGCTTAAAAGAAATAGAAAGGAAAGATTGTATCCCACATGTGTTCACCCTCTCAGGCTTTCTGTGCAGTGCCTTGGCACATTGCCTGTAACAGAGTCTTTATTTAGGGGTATTTCCTGGCCCCCTCCCCTGGACTTCTCAGCTCTGCAGAAGCAGCTCTGGGCTGCAGCCTAGTGACATCAGTGGGATGGGTAAAGCAGCTGTTAAACTGTAAAGGGCAGTCTCTTCAGTCTCAGCCTTCTCTTCTTTTATCCTCCAAGGCTGTGAAAGGCTGTCTGTATAAGGCTGTCTGTCCAAGGCTGTCTGTATAAGGCTGTCTGTCCAAGGCTGTCTGCAGAAGGAATCCAACAAGCTCACTCCCTGTTCCACCTTCCAAAAAGTAAGTTACACATCTACAGCTCTGTCTGCATGTGTCCCCATATGATGGTGGATGTAACTGGCAAGAAGCCTGGAATGTAGAGGATTTGATCCAAACAGTTAGTGTTTCTATGGGGGTCAGTTAGCAGACTAGTAACTGTGCAGTTCATTTGACCTTTTTGTGTGTTCACTAGAGGGTGATGCTGTGTACACAGGTCAGGAATGTGGGGTTCGCAAAGCAAACTGGGAAAATATTATGTAAATTACTAACTGGAAATGTATTAATTGAGATAATATAAGGTTTCTGCAAAAACAAAAAGAATAAGTGACAAAACTTTGTAACTTTGCTGTGATGTGATATAAAGCTTTTCAAGGATTTGATTTTACATCCAATTAATAATGTAGATAATACTTTAAGTTAAGGCCACATTAACGTTTACTTTCTGGCATTTAACCGTATACTTTTAAGGTCACGTTAAAGTCTTTAACCGTATTTTTTGGTGTATATAACATTTTGTATGCAGCATTTTCCAATTAAGGGCAATGTTGGTCTATACTGTAAATGATGTTTTACAATGTTCCCGTTTTACCGTCACAAAGGATCTATAGATTATTTACAAACTCCCTTTCCTTCTAAATGAATGAACGCTTCTTAGTTTCGATGCTTGTGGTTTATACGCAATGTGGTGTAGGCAGGGTGGGTCTCCATTCCAATGCAACAGTGAGGGTTTACATATTGGGCAAAGGAACTTACAGTTTACTGGTACACACACACACACACACACACATATATATATATATATATATACAGTATATATATTACAGTCTATATTTACACTGCTTCTTTTAAATTTGCTCAGATGTAAAATGGCTTCTTTAGCTTTTTTTAAGCCTGCATGAGTTTAAAAATAAATTAAAAATTAGATCCAGTAGGATGAATTGGAATCTTGTTAGAATCATATCCACTTGTGAATGGTTGTGAAGCTCACAACCAGATAATAACCACTTGGTATAGCCCCTGATATTGTCCTTGTGATGATTGGAGAGATTTAAAGTGCCCCAGGGCGTGGCTCCTATGAATGCAGTGTTGGTGCCCAGTTTAATGACCCCCTTAACATCGTTGGTTTGATCATGTTCATTGTACTTTACTGGGGGGGAAATCTAAAATGAATCAGTTTGTATTATACTGTATTTATAATGTAAGTATCTATATCTATAGGCAAAACATATTTAGATAGATAGATACCGTAACATTTCACTAGGTTAAGTAATGCAGTGCACTATTAATTGGAATAAACACAGCGGGGGGTATTTATCATTGGTGATAGAGATCTTTGGATTTTAGTTTACTAATGAACTTTCCTGTAAAATGGCCATTCAGGAACCGGGAATTTGTATATAACACCTTCATTTCCTTCGGTTAATATAATTCTTAAACGAAGATATACCTACATTAATTATGGGCACCCATGTCCCCCCCCATAGTAAATACTACCCAGGGTGAGGACCTAAAGAGTGTGGTCCTCACCCCCCAGGTATTACTTTATAGTCTGGGACTATGGCGTGTCTTCCCATTGGTGGAATACGTGGAAGTGAACAGGGGGTGTTCTCGGTGATAAGGTAAGACCCCGGGGTGAGGACTTATCAATTTAGGTCCTTACCCTGGGACTGGGAGCGAGGACACAAGTGCCCATAATTGCCCTTTAAAAAAAGCTTTCACTATGCAAAATTACTTTTACTTTCAGTTTTGATCCCATCTCCCATTAGCACCAGGAGATTTGAATTTTTGAATGGGCTGTGAGTCAGGTTTTAAACAACAAACAGGTGTTAAATAAATGCCAATCTAGTGTGGAGGCTCCCATCATCATTTAGAGATTTACCCTGCCAGATCGCTAAATGGCATTGGGGAGTTGCAGGTGTTGTTGTGCTTGTGCGTGGTTGGGAGACGTGTGTTGGATGTGTGTGTTTGGGGGTATCTCCTGGCCACTGCTCCTTCCCTTTCCGTATATAAAAGAACAGGCTGTTTGACTAACCCAACAGGGAAAAAAACACTTTATCTTGCATCGCCTTGAACATTTTGCTTACAGGCATAACAGGGAAACACAATAGTCCAATGTAAAAGTTTTTACAAGGCTTACATGTCAAATTCAAACCATCTGTTCCATTTCAGTCTGTAGACTTGGATCAGGTTAGGCCTAGTAGAGCCTGAGAACTGGATAGGTTAGGCCAGTAGAGCCTGTAGACTTGGATCAGGTTAGGCCTAGTAGAGCCTGTAGACTTGGATCAGGTTAGGCCTAGTAGAGCCTGTAGACTTGGATCAGGTTAGGCCTAGTAGAGCCTGTAGACATGAATTAGGTTAGGCCTAGTAGAGCCTGTAGACTTGAACCAGGTTAAGCAAGGTACACACAGTACCAATAAAGCCCCGATACATTCGAATCCGATGGTATCGGGGCTTTATCGGTACTGTGTGTATCTAGTTTTCCCAAATGAGTATGCGGCTGTCCTACATTCGGGAAAGAGGGAAGATTTCCTGTGCGTAGGGAGAACGCTCAGGACTGTGTGTACCGAGATTTTTTCAAAAATGACATATGGGATCTTGCAGATTCTGTCTGTCAGCTTTCAAAAATCTGGTTTGTGTGTACCCAGCTTTTGGCCTAGTAGATTTGTTCCGACCCAGCATGTGAAGTACTTCAATGTGTACATTTAAGGTGACAGAGCTTAGATTAGGATTTTGCTCCCACCATTATGTTTGCTTTTACCTAACCATGTGTTTAGATTATCTGCCCTGTTTAAAAATAGCTCCCAGCTCAGTATTCACTGCTTCACATTCACTGCTTAATCTCTGCTCCCTGCATGAATCTGCAGTTCTGAGAGTAATCGAGCACTGCAGCCTTCCGCATGCACCACGGGATCGAACCTCCCTCTGTAACATGACAGTCACGATATATAATACTGCAACACATTTACTAATTCATTCATCTACTTTAATCAATAAACTGTACTGTGCATCATCAATTCTACTTTAATATTGCACTTGCTTTAAATAATACTTTAGCTTAATTGTCCAATCAGTGACCTGAAAAAAAGCCTTTTACTCACATTACATTTTTGTTATCAATAATAACACATACACACACACACACACACACACACTTTTTTGTGCTTTTGTGTGAATACGTCTGTTACCACTAACCGAAAGTTTGGGTTTAGTTTGGCCACTTATAATACTTGCCAAAACTTGCGCCCCAGTCCTCTCTAGCCCTCTCTAGCCCTGCCACCTTCCTCAGTCTGCCATATGGCCAATGGGAAGACACAAGCGGGGGTCGGGGGCAGAGCAGCAAGCAAGTTTATGTAAGGATTATGAATGATCAAAGGTAAACTCAGGGACCTTGTTGTGGTCATGTCCTCACTCTGGGCACATTTTAAGGGGAGGGAGTGTGGTTGGGTTAGGCTTTCTTGTCTTTTAGGGAATCATCACAATGTAAAGGTTTATGGCACATGATTCCCCTACACACATTCCAACACTCTCCCTTTACTTTGTATAAGGTGATTGTTCGTATGGTATAGTGGATGTTAAAAGGCTGTCAGGTGTGTACCCAACGTAAGGGTGTACAAACATGTATGTGCACTTATTTATATAGTGGGCAATGTACTCCCAACTGTAAATTATAAGGACATTATTAGAAGTTCGGCCGAGTGCTTTTATGAATCTCACGGAAAGTGAATTCTAAAATTCATGTCATTTTAAGTGGTAATTATATTATCCATTATACCACCCCTTATTTAAAGACATCAGTTCAGTGGCTTTAAACCCCCCGTCCTTTTATTGTTCACTAGTTCTTATCCCCCCCATCAATCCCCTGTGCCTCTGAACACTTCCCCCCCCCAAATACAACCTTCCCCTGCAAAAACAAATAATGGACACAAACGTTCCATAATAGCGTGCTGATTATAAGGTTATTTGTTACAGTTCAGATCCATAGGAGGCTTGGATTATAGCAATATAATTACCTGTATAATGCTGTGAGCTGTGTGATTGACATAGTTTAATTAAAACATAAACTTGTTCTGTCCTTAATAACGAATCCACAGAAACTTTCCCAGCAGTCTGTAGTCTGGTTTATTTGTGGGGATGTGGGACTGCCCTAACTCACAATAGGAGAGACCATTAATATTTTATTTGGCTGTTACTGTTCATCTTTGTGTGCTTGTCTTTCACACTCAGCTGTTGTGTGATATCAAGGCTGGTGCATACACAGGACATCTGTTGTAGTCACTGGGAGTGACGAGTGAGATTCTACACGGGGTGTATGGGTGTGAGCAATGCAGGACAAACTGGGTGGTAACTCCTACAGGACAGATAAATTGTAAACCCAGAGGGGTCAGTAAGGAAAGTCTTCTACTATCTGTAAAATAGAACAATAAGAACAATCAACATTTTAATAAATCAATAGAGGGCAGGTTATTAGAAGCTACTATGTAAGTACTTTATAATAAGGGTGAGATGCAATAAAATGTGTAATTGTTTACCCATGCTGTTTATCTGCAGAAACCAATCAGATGTTGTCTAACAATAACCCAGCATAAAACATGATTGGCCGGTGCAAATTAAAAGCATGGGCGAATTAAAATAGTTTTCTTAATATTCTGCAAGTTTTTCTAGACCATCTGTGTAATGAACAAAAGATCTTATAAATAGAAACTATTTTTTACATTAGAATCATGGATGGAAGTACTTAGAGGACTAGGATCCTTTGCCAGAAGTCCCTCCTCCACTGTTTCTCCTCTGCTGGTTGCGAGCTGGTAACAAGCGCACTCCGGAGTGCGCTCACAACCACTCGATTGTAAATGGCTGTCTGGCAGTCATTACTGGAAAAGGAGAGAAGACTGGCATGGGATCCTTGTTCTGTAAGTACTAATAACTCATTATGTGACCTGACGAAGTTAAGGGACTGGGTCCCACTTAGACGTTTTGGTCTAGAAGAAGATATCCCCATTACGTCTGCTGCCCTGTGGTGCGCTGACGACCCTTTTCGCAGTGCATGCGATCACCATTTTTGGTGCGCATCGCATGCGCTGCGATAAGGATACATCAAAGAGATCATCAAGCAGGGTAGCAGTAGTGCGCATGGATAGTGCGACGTTGCAATTTTGCTGCGTCGTGTGATTCCTGCACGCTCCCTAGTGGGGCCTTGCCCTAAGAGTAAAACGCATCTTGGGTTTGGGGTATTCTTTCGGTATACCGGAGTTACCCTTTAATAATATATTTTTAGGTTTTAGTTTTTTCCTAAAATGTACAAATTTTATGCACACATAAATATATACCAGTCTCACCCATCGCTTCCCTCCTCTTTGCACCATGTTAACCTTGGTAGTAATTTTAGGCTGGTACATTCAAATGTGAAAAGATTGTGTAAAGTGCTAAGAATCCCCTTTTGTGCTTGTACATTGATACCTGTATAACAGCATAGAAATCTGTGACGTAATATTATACATGCATATTATGCTAGCTAAATTTGCTTTGGTGTATATTGATAATTGTAAATATCTTCACACTCTGCCCTGATTCTCCTTATCAGCTTGTGAAATGGGTGTCATAATAGTAGATAATAATTGAATACGAGTCAGATGCAGACATCAAATAAAAAAAACACAGAGAGATTCAATAAAAGTTCTTCAGGCCTATGTAATAAAAGTTCTTATCTTTAAAAATGGTGCTAATTCTGCCCCAACCAATCAGATGTTATGTACCATTTGAAAGCTAAAATCTGATTGGTAATTGGCAAAATTAGCACCATTTTTTCAACATTTATTGAATCTCCCTGAAAGTGGAAAATTTTCTACATGCACAAGATAAAGTCCACACAATCACACAAAAAGGAGCTTGTCACATTCATCCTATATTGTACTGTTATCAGTACCTTGTAACATAAAAGTTAGGAAATCTTGGTTACTATAAAGGCATGTCCACCCCCAAAAACTATAAATCCCCCCACTTCTGATTGGCCCACTCTGTAGTGCATAAAAATCTTACCTTACACCCCAGATCCAAATGGTTTCTCCAGTAATCCCCCCCAAAGTCCCAAAAACTGCCCACCAGGAGGATGCAGAGTCCATATCGACTCTGCCTCCTGTCTCCCTCCGGGAGAATTTGCCATGTCAGAAGAGCCCTCCCCCTCCCTCCCCCCTCCCCTCCCTCTACCCTCCCGTTTGTGGTGTCTCCCTCCCCCTAAGCGTAACATCTATTTCCCATATGAAAGTTCTATCACTCCCCCAGCCCCAACCGCATTAGTATAATTTAAGAAAGTGCCCCGATGTCCTTACCTCTTTCCTGATCCCCGGCGTTCTTGGCAGCCGGCAGCCGCGGCCATGGTTGGCTTGCCTCTCAGCCAATCACAGACGCAGCTGCCAGTCCCGCACCCTGCTTGCATTTCAATGCAAGCAGAGGGCTGGGATTGTGTGGTGAGGAGAGAGGTAAAGTAAGTAACTATCAGGGCACTTTCTGATATTAGACTAAGCGGTTTGGGGCTGGGGGAGCTAGAACTTTCATATATAGTTTTTATAAAGGGTGGACATACCCTTTAAAGGGTATGTCCACCTTTCAAAAAAAAATTTCACCAAACATTCCCCCTGTCCCCCCCAGCCCCAACCGCTATATTAGTAATATCAGAAAAGGCCCCAAACTTTACTTACCTTCCCTCTTTCCTCCGCCACGCTGCCAGGCCCTCTGCTTGAGAGAAAATGCAAGCAGAGGGGCGGGACCGGCAGTCGCGTCTGTGATTGGCTGACCGTCAGCCAATCGTGGACGCGGCTGCCGGGAGTTCAGTGCGGCGGAGGCAAGAGGGAAGGTAAGTAATGTTTTGGGCATTTTCTGATATTACTAATAGAGCGGTTGGGGCTGGGGGGACAGGGGGAATGTTAGGTAAAAAGGTTTTTATGGTAGGGGGAGGGAATCCTAATCGGGAGGGAGAGGGAGGGGGAGAAGGGCTGCAGTACGCATGCCAAACTTCTCCCGGAGGCCAGGTAGGAGGCAGAGTCCTATATGGACTCTGCTACCCTCCTGGTGGGCAGTTTTTGGGACTTTGGGGGGGGACTACAGGAGAACCATATGGAGCTGGGATGTGAGGTAAGGATTAAACTACACTACACAATGGGGCCAGTAGTGGGGGGGATTATAGTTTTGGGGGTGGACATAAAGGAAAATTATACTGACCTAACCGCCAAACCACTCCTCTCCTCCTCCATCGTTCTGTCACTGACAGTCTGTGATGGGGCCAATGGGAAGAAGGACACGTGCAGTGACTGACAGTTTCCAAACTCCTCACTTACATATGCTTTCCAACATCAGAGATGGGACTGTGGGAGGAGCCAAAAAGGAGTTTGTGTCTGCTTAAATTCTACTTTAATATTCTATGACCAATTTCCTTGTGCTGTATATTATTATAAGGGGGTACATTATTCACAGTATAATACAATCATTTTTTTTCAAAATAAAAAATATCCTGTGTATATCCTTTATAAATGGTGCTTAGCTGCATCACATGACTCATTGAAATATGCACAGTTAATAATTCCCCCCTACTTATATGACCATGACTTTTAATATCCTTATCTTGAATAAGGGGAATAATAATTCATATTTGACATAAGAGCTGACATTCCATACTCGACATAAAAATGAAATGTCGCCCACTAGTGATGTATTAGAGCAATGAGCCTATAGCCCTGAACTTACCTACTGTCATGGAATTGCATCATGGCTTCTAATATCCTTATTACACAGTAACAGGGACGTTCCCAGTTATGTAGATAAAACCAATGAATACTATTTAGTCATATAAATGTCGAATGAATGGTGACCGCTTATTAGAATGTCCGAACATAGTTCAGTGATGAAACAGTTAATTTTTAATACAAACTTTTATTTCAGGGATAATTTCTTTTCAGGCATCGCTGGCCGGCAAACTAACAAAGCGATTACCACAATGCTGACTTGGTTCCAAGATCCAGGAGACACATTTACTCCTTTTTCTCTTAAAATACTGCACATGTTGGTCTCTGGCAGATCCCACGGGTCTGATCCAATAAATTTGGCTGTAGATGAAGCTTCCAGCAGTTTGAGATTGTAGGACAATATTCCGTATAAGGAAAAGGAGAATGTGAGGGGAGCAGGGAATTAAAGAATTTAAAGGGAACTATTTGCTGGGAGACAGGCACTGAGTAGCTGGCAGATCTATGGAATATGTGCTGTAATACTAGGGGTTAATGCAATAAGAGGTGCCAAAGTTTGCTTATGCTATTAATTTGCAGAAACCAATCAGATGTCATTTTTTACTGGGATATTTTAGTTAGATGCTATCTGATTGGTTGCAGCAGAGTAATCGTTCAGACAGATTTGTGCACCTTTTCTCACAACCAAAAGTACTATTGATGTAATGGTCTGTAATCTGCCATTTGGGAGAACAGTGGCATAGCTACAGACTTATGGGCCCTGATGCAAAATTTGGGCATGGACCCCCCCAACACTGCCACAAACACAAATTGGCACCGCAAACTAAATAATCATTGGTAAAATGCTTTGTATATAACCACTGGTAGAATAGTTGGCACAAAGACTGGGTAAATGCTTGGTATGCAGACACTGATAAACTGGTTGGGAAACTGGCACTGCACACAGCCAGGCACTGGTTAAATGCTTGGCACACAGACAATGGTAAACATTCTTTGTACACAGACCACTGGTAAAACAATTGGCACACAGACTGGTAGTTTTGGAAACTAAGCATAAAATGGGGCCCCTTCTTGGCCAAGTGCCCTGGTGCGGTCGCATCCCCTTCAACCCTGGTAGCTACACCCCTGTGGGAGAACAAAAAGAGTTAACGGTTATTCTGTCTGAAGGATCCGTTGTCACAGAGAAATGTGCACATTTGAGATTTACTGGATTCCTGGTAAACTAAATTATACTATCAACATGGTACTGTAATCAATGTGATTTAAAATACCATCAATGTATTTTTCCATTAAATTAACTGTAACGTCCAACCTCTGCCCACCCCGATGTTTAAAAATTACAACCCCCAGCATTCTTTAAATGCAGGTTTATAATCCCTGCTGTAAAGGACGCTGCTTATGTTTGCAGCTATATTACATCTTTCCCTGCAGTATTACCATGTGTAATGGGAAATTAGAATAGCAGAGATTATTAAAGGGCATACGATAAACGCAAAAAGTAATGCATTTATTTTATGTTTTACTCCTATTTATTTTATTGTTTCTCTCTGTTTCTTTAGGTCAGACTCACCGGATCGTACTGAAAGAAGAGCATCATGTCATTCAAGGTAAAATGCCAATCTAAACAGATTGGTATGCTACTATTGCTTTTCTGTGTCTGTTTTACATTCTATTGAGTTGAAAGGGTCATATGTCCTCTGTATCTCCCATGAGAACAGCAATCTAAATACATAAATGTAGATATTTAAAGGGCATATGATATCCACCCCCTCAGATGAAATCAGAAACCCCACAAACCCTAACCCTGGCATTTCTGAACACAGATATTCATCACCAACATCACCGGTCCATTTTCTGTAAAAATCAGTATAAAAAAATAAATAATAACTTCTAATAACATAAAGTGCATGCTTACCTGTGCCAGAGATGGGAGGTATCGCGTCAGACAGGAGGAGGAGTCGATAGCTGTCAGATGCACTGCAGCGGACATCTTTGAAGCTGAACATGTCAGGTCTTAGAACTGGAGGTAGGAGTTGTGTATCCTACCTCCCTGAAAGATATTCTTTCTTTAAAAATTTTTTTTTTAACAATGGGGGGATGAGGAACTGGAGAAAGTAAATCAGTTAATGGTCTGATCTACCGCACATCCTGCCCAGTGTTCCTTCCCCGTGCTGTAAACCCACATTCTATTTATAGTTTCCTTGGGTAACACAAAGTCACTGTGACTCACAGAGGGTGAAAAGGAAACCAAGTGTCTCCCTTCAACCCCAAATATATTTTAGGAATCAGTCATTCCCGATATCCAAGGAATATTCCATATAGACTTAGGGGACGATGCTATATCGGCGGCTTTTTGGCTGAATTAGTGCAAACCCTACACTACCTGATGCACTATCGGGCTAGTTTTTTCACTTATTTAGCTCTGACCTTGTCATTTCCCTTTTTGGAAATAGCGTGGCGTAGCCTATGTATAAAAGGCTAAGTTAAGATTTGTGCAACAATTTTGAGCAAATCTTAACGCCTTTCCTATGGAGAAGTAAAGCACATCTTACCTGACCGTATCCTGCTATGCAATACGTCTCGCAAAGGAGTTTACAGCATTGTGGGGGAATCATGGGAGATTAGCGCAATTTCCAATACTACATCGGCCCATTAATATCTTATATGTCCCTTATTATCCTACAGTCAGTGGACAGACATCTTTCTATTAATGACAGGGAGTAAATTGTATTTTTATAAATACCTTGTATGTTGTTGCTGTCCCTTTAAATCCTGGTATTGTTCTAGCTAACATGGCCCCTGGAAATTTACTGTAGAACGCCAGTGTAATCTACACACATGGAAAGTTGGCTTGCATTCAAATACAAACACAGAATCCATGTCAATGGATGCAGTGTGTTACAGTGAGCATTGCTGGAACAGAGAGTCAATGGAGTGTGTGTGTTACACTGAGCATTGCTGGAACAGAGAGTCAATGGAGTGTATGTGTGTGTTACACTGAGCATTGCTGGAACAGAGAGTCAATGGAGTGTGTGTGTTACAGTGAGCATTGCTGAAACAGAGAGTCAATAGAGTGTGTGTGTTACAGTGAGCAATGCTGAAACAGAGAGTCAATGGAGTGTGTGTGTTACACTGAGCATTGCTGGAAAGGGAAGGTAAGTAATGTTGTGGGCATTTTCTTGATATTACTACTAGAGCGGTTGGGGCTGGGGGACAGGGGGAATGTTTAGGTAAAAGGTTTTTATGGTAGGGGGGAGGGAATCCTAATCGGGAGGGAGAGGGAGGGGGAGGGAGGGGGAGAAGGGCTGCAGTACGCATGCCAACTTCTCCCGAGGCCAGGTAGGAGGCAGAGTCCTATAGGACTCTGCTATCCTCCTGGTTGGGCAGTTTTTGGGACTTTGGGGGGTGACTACAGGAGAACCATATGGAGCTGGGAGTTGAGGTAGGAGAATTACAAACAACTACACATGGGGCCAGTAGTGGGGGGATTATAGTTTTGGGGGTGGACAATGCCCTTATAGGAAAATTATACTGACCTAACACCGCCAAACCACTCCTCTCCTCCTCCTCCATCTGTTCTGTCACTGACGTCTGTGATGGGCCAATGGGAAGAAGACACTGCAGTGACTGACAGTTTCCAACCTCCTCACTACATATGCTTTCCAACATCAGAGATGGGACTGTGGGAGGCCAAAAAGGAGTTTGTGTCTGCTTAAATTCTACTTTAATATCTATACCAATTTCCTTGTGCTGTATATTATTATAAGGGGGTACATATATTCACAGTATAATACAATCATTTTTTTTTTTCAAAATAAAAAATATCCTGTGTATACCTTTATAAATGTGCTTAGCTCACACATGACTCATTGAAATATGCACAGTTAATAATTCCCCCTACTTATATGACAATGGACTTGAATAAGGGAATAATAATTCAATTTGACATAAGAGCTGACATTCCATACTTGACATAAAAATGAAATGTCGCCCACTAGTGGATGTATTAGAGCATGAGCCTATAGCCCCTTAACTTACCTACTGTCATGGAATGCATCATGCTTCTAATATCCTATTACAACAGTAAACAGGGACGTTCCCAGTTTGTAGATAAAACCAATGAATACTTATTAGTCATATAAATGTCGAATGAATGGTGACCGCTTATTTAGAATGTCCGAACATAGATTCAGTGATGAACAGTTAATTTTTAATACAAACTTTTTATTTCAGGGATAATTTCTTTTCAGGCAAGGTATCGCTGGGGCCGGCAAACTAACAAAGCGATTACCACCAATGCCTGACTTGGTGCCAAGATCCAGGAGACACATTTACTTCCTTTTGTTACTCTCTTCATCTGGTACAATCTGTCCAATAGGTTGTGTCTCTGGGCAGATCCGCACGGGTCGACCATAAATTGGGCTGTAATACGCTTCCACTTTTTGAGATGTACAGGAGCATATCTCCGTATAAGGAAGTAGATGCTTGTGAGGGGAGCGGGTGAAGTAAGAATTTAAAGGGAAACTATTTGCTGGGGAGACATGAGTATGAGACTGGCAGTGCTGCAGATCAGATGGAATTGTGCTGTAATACTAGGGTTTAATGCAATAGAGAGTGCCAAAGTTTTGCTTATGCTATTAATTTGCAGAACCAATCAGAGCATTTTTAGTATTCTAGGCTGAGGTTATATTAGTAGTTAGATGCTATCTGATTGGTTGCAGCAAGTAATCGTTCAGACAGATTTGTGCACCTTTTTCTCACAACCAAAGTAACTATTGATGAATGGTCTGTAATCTGCTGCCATTTGGGAGAACAGGTGCATAGCTACAGACTTATGGCCCTGATGCAAATTTGGTCCATGACCCCCCCCAACACTGGCCACACACAAATTGGCACCGCAAACTAAATATCATTGGTAAAATGCTTTGTATATAACCACTGGTAGAATAGTTTTGGCACAAAGACTGGGTAAATGCTTGGTATGCAACCTGATAAACTGGTTGGGAACTGGCACTGCACACCCAGCACGGCCTGTTAAATGCTGTGCACACACAGACAATGGTAACATTCTTTGTACACAGACCACTGTAACACAATTGGCACAACATACTGGTAGTTTTGGAAAGGAAACTAAGCATAAAATGGGGCCCTTCTTGCCAAGTGCCCTGGTGCGGGTCGCAGCCCCTTCAACCCTGGTAGCTACACCCCTGTGGGAGAACAAAAAGAGTTAACGGTTATTCTGTCTGAAGGATCCGTGTCCACAGAGAAATGTGCACATTTGAGATTTACTGATTTCCTGTAAACTAAATTATACGACTACATGGTACTGTAATCAATGTGATTTAAATACCATCAATGTATTTTTCTTTCCATTAAATTAACTGTAACGTCCAACCTCTGCCCACCCCGATGTTAAAAATTACAAACCCCCAGCATTCTTTAAATGCAGGTTTATAATCCCTGCTGTAAAGGACGCTGCTTATGTTTGCAGCTATATTACATCTTTCCCTGCAGTATTACCATGTGTAATGGGAAATTAGAATAGCAGAGATTATTAAAGGGCATACGATAAACGCAAAAAGTATGCATTTATTTTATGTTTTAACTCCTATTTATTTATTGTTTCTCTCTGTTTTCTTTAGGTCGACTCACCGGATCGTACTGAAAGAAGAGCATCATGTCATTCAAGTAAAATGCCAATGCTAAAACAGATTGTATGCTACTATTGCTGGTCTTAGGCCATGTTAAGTTGATAAAAGGGTCTAATGTCCTCTTCTAGAATGGACAGCAAATCTAAATACATAAATGTAGATATTTAATAAAGGGCAATATATCCACCCCCTCAGATGAAATCAGAACCCCCACAAACCCTAAACCCGGCATTTCCTGAACACAGATATTCATCACCAACATCACCGGTCCATTTTCTGTAAAAATCAGTATAAAAAATAAATAATACTTCTAAAACATAAGTGCATGCTTACCTGTGCCAGAGATGGGAGGTATCGCGTCAGACAGGAGGAGGAGTCTGATAGCTGTCAGATCAACACTGCAGCGGACATCTTTGAAGCTGAACATGTCGGTCTCTAGAACTGGAGGTAGGAGTTTTGATCCTACCTCCCGAAAGATATTCTTTCTTTAAAAATTTTTTTTTTTAACAATGGGGGGATGAGGAACTGGAGAAAGTAAATCAGTTTAATGGTCGATCTACCGCACATCCTGCCCAGTGTTCCTTCCCCCGTGCTGACAAACCCACATTCTATTTATGGTTCCTTAGGTAACACAAAGTCCACTGTGACTCACAGAGGGTGAAAAGGAAACCAAGTGTCTCCCTTCAACCCCAAATATATTTTAGGATCAGTCATTCCCGATATCCAAGAGATTCCATATAGACTTAGGGGACGATGCTATATCGCGGCTTTTTGGCTGAATTAGTGCAAACCCTACACTACCCTGATGCACTATCGGGCTAGTTTTTTCACTTATTTAGCTCTGACCTTGTCATTTTCCCTTTTTTGGAAATAGCGTGCGTAGCCTTGTATAAAGGCAAGTTAAGATTTTGTGCAACAATTTTGAGCAATCTTAACGCCTTTCCTATGGAGAAGTAAAGCACATCTTACCTGACCGTATCCTGCTATGCAATACGTCCTCGCAAAGGAGTTTACACAGCATTGTGGGGGAATCATGAGATTAGCGCAATTTCCAATACTACAATCGCCCCATTAATATCTTATATGTCCCTTATTATCCTACATCAGTGACAGACATCTTTCTATTAATGACAGGAGTAAATTGTATTTTTTATAATACCTTGTATGTTGTTGCTGTCCCATTTAAATCCTGGTTTTGTTCTAGCTAAATGGCCCCTGAAATTTTACTGTAAACGCCAGTGTAATCTACACACATGGAAAGTTGGCTTGCATTCAAATACAAACACCGAATCCATGTCAATGGATCAGTGTGTTCAGTGAGCATTGCTGAAACAGAGAGTCAATAGTTTGTGTGTTGTTACAGTGAAATGCTGGACAGAGAGTCATGTAGTGTGTGGTGTTATCACTGAGCATTGCTGGAACAGAGAGTCAATGGAGTGTGTGTGTTTACAGTGAGCATTGCTGAAACAAAGAGTCATTAGAGTGTTGTGTTACAGTGTCAATGCTAAAACAGAGAGTCAATGGAGTTGTGTGTGTTACCTGAGCTTGCTGGAACAGAGAGTCAATGGAGTGTGTTGGTGTTACAGGGAGCATTGCTGGAACAAGAGTCAATGTAGTGTATGTGTGTGTTACACTGAGCATTGCTGAACAGAGAGTCAATAGTGTGTGTGTTACACTGAGCATGCTGGAACAGAGAGTTCAATGGAGTGTATGTGTGTGTTACACTGGCATTGCTGGAACAGAGAGTCAATGGAGTGTATGTGTGTGTTACAGTGAGCATTGCTGGAACAGAGAGTCATGGAGTGGTATGTGTGTGTTACATTGAGCATGCTGGAACAGAGAGTCAATGGAGTGTGTGTGTTACACTGAGCATTGCTGGAACAGAGAGTCAATGGAGTGTGTGTGTTACACACTGAGCATTGCTGTAACCAGAGAGTCAATGGAGTGTATGTTGTGTTACACTGAGCATTGCTGACAGAGTGGTCAATGTAGTGGTGTGTGTTACAGTGAGCAATGCTGAAACAGAGAGTCATGGAGTGTGGTGTTACAGTGAGTAATGCTGAAACAGAGAGTCATGAGTGTGTGTTTACACTGAGCATTGCTGGAACAGAGA
Source organism: Hymenochirus boettgeri (assembly GCA_019447015.1). Classification (NCBI taxonomy): domain Eukaryota; kingdom Metazoa; phylum Chordata; class Amphibia; order Anura; family Pipidae; genus Hymenochirus; species Hymenochirus boettgeri. The sequence continues at coordinate 33,325,781 of CM033471.1, forward strand.
GTCATGGAGTGTATGTGTGTGTTACAGTGGCATTGCTGGAACAGGAGTCAATGTAGTGTGTGTGTTTACACTGCGCATTGCTGAAACGAGAGTCAATGGCGTGTGTGTTACAGTGAGAATTGCTGGGAACAGAGAGTCAATGGAGTGTGTGTGTTTTACACTGAGCATTGCTGTCAAGAGAGTCAATGTAGTGTGTGTGTTTTACACTGAGCATTGCTGAAACAGGAGTCATTGCGTGTGTGTTACAGTTGAGCATTGCTTGGGAACAGAGAGTCAATGGAGTGGTGTGTGGTACACTTGAGCATTGCTGGAACAGAGAGTCCAATGGAGTGTGTGTGTTACAACTGAGCATTGCTGGAACGAGAGTCAATGGAGTGTGTGTGTTACAGTGATGGCAATTGCTGGAACAGAGAGTCAATGGAGTGTGTGTGTTACCTGAGCATTGCTGGAACAGAGAGTCAATGGAGTGTGTGTGTTACCCTGAGCATTGCTTGAACAGAGGTCATGGAGTGTGTGTGTTACACTGAGGCATTGCTGAAACAGAGTCAATGGAGTGTGTGTGTTACCTCGTGAGCATTGCTGGAACAGAAGGTCAATGGAGTGGTGTGTTGTTCACTGAGCATTGCTGGAACAGAAGGTCAATGGAGTGTGTGTGTTACACTGAGCATTGCTGGAACAGAGGTCAGGTGTGAGTTGTGTTTACATGAGCATTGCTGGAACAGAGTCAATGAGTGTTTGGTGTGTTACACTGAGCATTGCTGGAACAGAGTCAATGGAGTGGTGTGTGTACATTGTCGCTTGCTTGGAACAGAGTCAATGGAGTGTGTGTGTTACCAGTGAGCATTGCTGGAACAGATCATGGAGTGTGTGTGTGTTACATTACACTGATCCAATGCCTGGAAGCAGAGAGTCATGGCGTGGTTTGTTACAGGAGCATTGCTGAACAGAGGTCAATGGAGTGTGTGTGTTATCAGTTGTCACTTGCTGGAACAGAGGGTCAATGGAGTGTGTGTGTTACAGTGATGCTTGCTGAACAGAGTCAATGGAGTGTGTGTTTTACAGGTGAGCATTGCTGGAACTAGAGAGTCAATGGGTGTGGGGGGTTACAGTGAGCATGCTGGAACGAGATCAATGGATGTGTGTGTTTACAGTGAGCAATTTGCTGGAACAGAGTCAATGGCAGTGTTTGTACAATGACATTGCTGAACAGAGAGTCAATGAGTGTGTGTTACAGTGAGTGAGCATTGCTGTAACAGAGTCATGCGTGTGTTAAAGTGACATTCTGGAACAGAGTCAATGGCGTGTGTGTTTCAGTGAGCATTGCTGGAACAGAGAGTCATGGAGTGTTGTGTTACAGAGTGGGCAGTGCTGAACAGAGAGTCAATGTTAGTTTGTGTTACAGTGAGCATTGCTGGAACAGAGAGCCTGTAGTGTGTGTTTACACTGAACATTGCGGGAACAGAGAGTCAATGGAGGTGTGTGTGTTACCCGTGAGCATTGCTGGAACAGAGAGTCAATGGAGTGTATGTGTGTGTTACTGAGCATTTGAACAGAGGAAGTCAATGGAGGTGTATGTGTGTTACCTGAGCATTTCTGGAACAGAGAGTCATATGGAGTGGTGTGTGTTACACTGAGCATTGCTGTAACAGAGAGTCAATGGAGTGTGTGGTGTTACACTGAGCATTGCTGGAACAGAGAGTCATGGAGTGTATGTGTTGTTACAACTGAGCATTGCTGGAACAGAGAGTCAATGGAGTTGTATTGGTGTGTTTACACTGAGCAATTGTCTGAACAGAGAGTCAATGGAGTGTGTTGGTGTTACACTGAGCATTGCGGAACAGAGAGTAATGGAGTGTTGTGTGTTTATACTGAGCATTGCTGGAAAGAGAGTCATGGAGTGTGTGTGTGTTACACTGATGCATTGCTGGAAACAGGAGAGTCAAGAGTTTGTGGTGTGTACAGTGAGTAATGCTTAAACATAGAGTCCATGGAGGTGTTTGTGGTTACACTGAGCATTGCTGGAACAGAGATGTCAATGAGTGTGTGTGTTACACTGAGCATTTGCTGGAACAGAGATCAATGGAGTGTTGTGTTACACTGAGCATTGCTGGAACGAGATCTGGGTTGTATGTGTGTGTTCACTGAGCATTGCTGAAACCGATAGCAATGGAGGTGTGTGTGTTACAGTGAGTAATGCGAAACAGAGAGTCATGGAGTGTGGTGTGTTACAGTGAGCATTGCTGGAACAGAGAGTCATGGAGTGTATGTGTGTGTTACACTGACATTGCTGGAACAGAGAGTCACGGGGTGTGTGTTACAGTGAGTAATGCTGAAACAGAAGTCAATGGAGTGTGTGTGTTACAGTGAGCATGTGCTGAACAGAGAGTCAATGAGTGTATGTGTGGTTTACAAGTGAGCATTGCTGGAACAGAGAGTTCAATGGAGTGTATGTGTGTGTTTTACAGTGAGCGCTTGCGGATAACAAGAGTCAATGGCGTGTGTGTTACACTGAGCATTGCTGAAACAGAGAGTCAATGGAGTGTGTGTTACAGTGAGCATTGCTGAAACAGAGTCAATGGAGTGTGTGTGTAACAGTGAGCATTGCTGAAACAGAGGGCCATATTTATAAAGTGTGGTATCGCAATTATTGGATAGATATGTACGCCCGTGGGTCTTCATTTATTGTATCGTTAATTAACCAACGTTTATTCATAGAAAACATGCGGTAGTTGACTACCGCAATGGTATTCTATGGGGATTGTAAATCTCACGATCACGTTATCATAGATTTTACCATCGTTATCGGTAATGTACAATAGTTAGCATTAATTAACGCTTAGATTGTAAAACCGATTGGGAAAGAACGACAGTTTAATGAGCGCTAAAAAGCGGTACCGGACGGACGCCTTATAACTGATGGCCCAGAGAGTCAATGTTATTGTTCCCTATTTATGAAGCACCATTTTTATGTGGGATAATAAAGACACTATAGTATATGTACAATGGTAAAACGAGGAATATTTGCAGTATTGATTACAGTGGGTCACGAGGTGAGCTGCTAAACGGTAATGATGGTGGAGAGTTTGTATTATGAAGAGATGATTATCAGTTGTTAAGTTATTTAGGGGCATCAGGGAAATTTAGAGCGCAAAAACTTTCAACGTGAGCGAAATGTATCAATACCAGGGCGTATGTTTAAACATAAGTTGCCGTGGCAGTAAAAGAGGTCGATATCGGTATTTACTAACCCGTTATTATATTGTTTGTAGATTGTTGCATTGTAATGATATAAATAATATAATGGGGTAATATGACTCCATGTATAGTGAGTTGGAGGAGATATCGCCTTGGTTTCCTCCTCTGCTGGATGTGAGGTTGATACTGTCTGTTAATTGTCAGCTAAAACAGAAATGGAAATCCCCAAGAAGGGGAAGAAATGAAGTGAATGGAAGTCAGACAAGTGTTAGATGGGGAACTGGTGCCAGAGTTTTCCTCTGTTTGGGGGTATGGGAGCATTTTTAAGGCTCCTTGTGCCCTTAGACAGTTTATTATTGAGATGTCTGATGAGAACTCTGACTTGTGCAGAAGTGACGTGAAAGTTTTTACTATAAATGATGTCTAACCAACAAACATAAATGTTGGTGGCATTTATCTTTATGTATGTTTTGAATCCTACGGGAGAAAAGCACTTTAACATGTTATTTTGTTGTTTTGTTGAAAAGAAATCCTTATCCGTGATCATTCCGTAGCTTGAAACCCTGCAGGAAGATTTAACAATGACTTTTACTCTCAGTGAAACTAAACCCCAGGGACTCTAATAGCCCGTCTTTATGGCTGGGCAGAACAACTAGAAAGAATAACAAATCTCATAATCTATTTAATATTCTACTTTATGCTTTCATGGGGGCCGGAATGAGAAACATGATTGTGATGTGCTGGACCAATATGTATAACTCATCATTGAGATTGCAAACTTGGATTTTCTAAAAGATTAAATTTATATCCCTGGTTCATTGTATTTTTTTTATTATTAATTGCAATTTTTAATAGATGTGTGTAATATTTTAGATCCATTCCATCCAATTCAATTAATCTATTTTTTCAGGCCATCGTCTTTTTTAATAAAATTAACTTAAAGGGTATGTCCACCCTTGAAATTTTTTTTTTATATAACATTCCCCCCCTGTCCCCCCGCCCCAACCGCTCCTAATTTTATTATTAGAAATTGCCCAAACTTTACTTACCTTCCCTCTTTCCTCCGCCGGCGCTGCCAGGCCCCTCTGCTTGCGAGAAAATGCAAGCAGAGGGCGGTACACGCGCAATCGCGTCTGTGATTGGCTGAGCGGCAGCCAATCACGGACGCGGCTGCCGGGGAGTTCAGTGCGGCGGAGGAAAGAGGGAAGGTAAGTAATGTTTGGGGCATTTTCTAAAATAAAAAATATAGCGGTTGGGGGCTGGAGGGACAGGGGGAATATTCGATGTAAGGGTTGTATGCTAGGGGTAGGGAATCCTAATCGGGAGGGAGAGGGGGGGGAGGGAGGGGGAGAAGGGCTGCAGTACGCATGCCAAACTTCTCCCGAGGCCAGATTTGGTGGGTTGCATGTTTAAATTGGCCTGATGAGGCCTGACACAAATTTTTCTGAACTCTGCAAAATGAAAAGACAATGAATCTTTTCTTTACTTTCTCACATTTAGCAACTGTCCACATTCCGCGGGTGACTGTCCTGTTTTTAGAAGCCTGAATCAGCCAATATGTTGGTTTAAATTTCTTTACACTGATCAGATCACGTTTTTTTTTAACAAACGCTTTGGCTCAGGCGAAATACGGTAAAGCCTGATAACAAATTGGATTCTGTGGTTACATTTTATGTCAGCAAAGCTTTTGTTATTTGCATTAATGAGGGAGCATCTTTTACTACTTTTCTTGACTAATTCTCTAGTGGACGGCATATGGCATGCACTACTTTGTGTCTCAATTGTTAATATACTGGATGTGTTATGCAAATAAACTAAAATATCTAGTAATTAGGCCATTAGGCTGAGGCACACTACAATGCACCAAATGGTGCACGCAATTGCGAGCATTATCGAAAAAACACACAGGTTGTGGCGTAGCCCTTACTGGAGAGAATTGCATATGGCTTCATATTTGCTGACCAATCAGATTTTGTTTGTAGCATTAATAGTTATGTCACCCTTTTTCTTATCCAATGAAGTGGTTTTTTTGGACTTTCCCTGCTATAGGGCGGGATCCGTTACATAGATCAATAAGGATTTCCCCAGATTTTGATGCAACCAGGATGCGGAAACCCTCTACAAGCAATGAAGGGATTTGGTAAGTTCTTAAGTTTGTCAAATTGAAATGATTTGAGTAATCAAGAGGATGAAGTGGTGCATCCTGGGAAGAACAAATGGCAGCTTACTACTGATCACAGCAAGCACAAAGGGTATGAAATTAATTGATTTTTTCCATGAATTTGTAGAATGCCTAGGTATGTGTGGTATAGGTAAATAATTTATATATACTGTATATCTGGTTTTCACTAAACTTTCCCTTTTAAAGCGCAATCATTTATTCAGTTTTGCTATAAAGCAAGTTCTATTTGTGTAAATCATATCGTACAGATCTCTCTTTCTTCCTCACTCTGCATCTTGAGTTTCCTACTTAGCTGTGCATTCTTATCTTTGTCCCACATACACTAGACAGTAGTGGAAAGTACGACTCACTGCCATGTCTTATCGAACAAAACAAAGAGGAATCAGTAGAGTAAAAGCATACATCGGCCATACTGTAGCATCAATGGCTCTAGGTAGATTCATAGTGTCTCCATTGCTCAAAAATGATTGGTTCAAAGGTTTTCTATACCTTTAGCTGCTTTATATTGAAAATACAGCAATTTTTAAAAAAAGGCAATAGTGCATTTATGTGGATATCATTGAGTTACTATGCAAATGAGGACGTGGAAGGTAAAGGAATTATGGGAAAGGTGTATAGAACACAACCAGGTTATTCAATAAAAGTTCTTATCGTTAAAATGGTGATAATTTTGCCCCAACCAATCAGATGTTTTAAATGTTATATAAATATTTTAAAGGTTGGGCAAATGGTTGGGGCATTTTTAACGATAAGAACTTATTGAATCTCCCTGAACATGTTTAACATGGTACAGATACAGTATTAAAGCTACAGCACTGGGGGGAGTTATTAGGTCTGTTCTATGGAATAGAAATGGGACCCCATGGGACAGGAACAATGGCTGTTGATTTTGCTTTCCATAGTTTTTGTTGGGTATTGCTCAGTTTCAGGTTTAAGAATTGTTGATATGGTTTGGTTGTTTTGGTGATAGACTATCATCTTATTTATCCAAACACTCTAGTTCATTTCTGAAGTCTGAAGACTTCCTCTTTATTCCTTTATCTCATTGTTGTTTATTAATAACGACCTTTTTGAGCTTTCAAAAACAATTCTAATTTGCTCTGTTGACGTTTTTCTTCTTTGTAGGCAGTGACAAGGAAGCCATATTGGATCTGATCACATCCCGCAGCAATCACCAGCGCAATCAGATAACTCAAGCTTACAAATCCCTTTATGGAAAGGTAAATGACCCAAATATTCCTATAAAATTTATTGTTAGAAGGATGGATGTGCACATCTTCCTTACATTTGCATTTGTATAGGAAAAAGACATACACTGTAGATGGCTGCAAGATGGATCAGCCAATCGGAATTCCCCATCAAAGCTCAATCAAAAAGTGTTGAGCGAATGGCACCACCTTGCGCCATCTTGAGTGGATTTCAGCTTGAAAACTAAACACATTGGAAGGACTAATAAATTCAGTGTAGTTCTAGGAGTTGAAAAGCTTTTTTACATTGTTGTCAATTCCCCCATTTAACCATAGATATAGGATAGGAGACACAATACACTGTCCTCTATTTAGTCCTATTTTTCATTCATTATTTTTTTTTGTATTGAAGGATCTCAATGATGATTAAAATATGAGCTTACAGGCAATTTGAGAGACTCATAGTTGGGTTGATGCGTCCCCCTGCTTACTTTCGATGCCAAAGAATAAAGGTTCCCTGGCTGTGAGTATACTCTGTTATTGGTTTAGCTGTTTCTTACTAAAATCATGTTTACTTCATGGATAAAATATCTGTATTGCATTCAAAGATCAACTGGACTTGAAGTTTAGTTCTTGAAACATTTTGCTAGTCATCCGACTGGCTTTCTCAATTCAGAATGACTTGTACAAGAATCTGTGGCAATTATGTACCCTGGGAAATCCCCAGTTAGCATATCACAGCCAGGTGTTAAGGCGTGATTGGATAGTGGCTAAGAGGTGTATATAGGAACACCCAGGGTAAGGTGTCAAAACAGCATTGTACATGGCAGACAGTTGGTGTCGAACCCCCCCACCTCTATTTAGGCTTGGTTTCTTTATTTTCACATAATGGCCTCCTTAACACCCTCTCTTGAACCAGTCACATACCTTTGCCATATATTAACATTACAATCTTCAAAGGTATGTCCTTTTATCCTAAAGATGCATGTACATGGCTGAGTCCTGACCCGAGGAATTGGCTCTTCAGTGCTGGGCCATACATTTGTGCAGCTGCTGTTTGGTCTCCCCCACATACAATTCAGAGCATTCTTCACTGCACTGCACTGTGTATATGATGTCGCTTTTCTGTGTTTTCGGTATTGGGTCTTTCGGATGTACCAATTGCTGCCTCATGTGTTGTTCGGTTTAAAAGCAGACAGGGATACGGGTTGTTTTTTGAAAAGTCTTCTAATTTCTCGGAGACCCTGCTACAATGTGATGACCAGTTCTTTCTCCTGTCTTGCTTTCCCCTTCACTGTTGGTATTCGTGTTCTTTTCTTTCCTTCTACTTCTTTTGACAAAGGCCCAGTCTGGATATCCACAAGTTTTAAAGGCTATGTCCACCCTGAAAATTAAAATTTTATATGTTGTTCCTCCATGTCCCCCAGCCCCAACCGCGTAATTTTTAATTTCAGAAAGCCCCCCAAACTCTACTTACCTCCCCTCTTTCCTTCGCTGCGATCCCGGCCCTCTGCTTGCGAGGAAATGCAAGCAGAGGGGCGGGACCGGCAGCCGCGTCTGTGATTGGCTGAGCGGCAGCCAATCACGGACGTGGCTGCCGGCAGCTCACTTCCGCGTAGGAAAGCGGAGAGGTAGTAAAACATTGGGGAGCTTTATAAAAATAAAAAATATGCGGTTGGGGCTGGGGGACATGGGGAAGGCTGTTGTTAAGGGGTAAAAACGCTAGGGGGAGGGATACAGAAACGGAGGGAGAGGGAGGGAGGGGGGAGAAGGGCTGCAGCACGCATGGCAATGATCTCCGGAGGCCAGGTAGCAGGCAGTGTCCTATATGGACCTGCTAGCCTCCTGGTGGTCAGTTTTTGGGACTTTGGGGGGGGACTACAGTGAGAACCCTATGGAGCTGGATGTGAGGTAAGGATTAAACTACACTCCATGGTGGGGCCAGTAGTTTGGGGGGATTATAGTTTTGGGGGTGGACATGCCCTTTAAGGGCTCCTTGTGGAAAACTTGTCCTTATGTTTCATTTCTTTAGCCTTCGCCTCTGTGCTAGTGGGGATATTCTCAGCTCTGTGTTGCAGGGTTCTGATGACACCCAGCTTGTGATCTAAAGGTGGTGGGAGTCAAACATCAAATACTGATCTGTGTTGTGTTGGTTTTCTGTACCTGTACTTCCAGTTTACCATTCTCCCTGACTTCTACCAAGCAGTCCAAGAAGCCAGTTTGTTGTTTTGTATCTTCCCTTGTAAATTTGATGTTTTGGTCTACCGCATTGATGTGTTCTGTGAAAGCTTGTACTTCCTTCTGTGGATTTTACCCCAGGTGTCATCCCCATATCTGGACAGTGGCTGGGTGCTATCCTGTTTTTCTCACCTCTCCATGTAACTAAACTAAACTTCAAGTCCAGTTGATCTAATTGAATACAACAGAATCCATGACCTGGTGAATGAGAACCTTCACAAGCATATTCATGGATAAAGTAATAGAGAACCACGGCTGCCAGGCATTCTCTTCCACCGGACCCTGATTATGACTGAGCAAGATTGATTCTCATTGATCTCAGTAATAAAATCATTGGTCAGTCATTTGACTTACGTGGTTACTGGCCTTAAAGCTATAAAACCATGGGGATTTTCTTATACAAAGGTTCAATGTTATTGTCAGTGATACATTGAGGGTAATGGTGGGGAGTTTAGCTATTCCCAGAAAACATTTTATTTTCTCATCTACTCAGATGATGCTATGTACTGTAGTAGCATGCAGTTCAACAAATAGTGCACATGCCCAGTAAATTATAACTAATGGATTGCACCTGAGAAGGGGTACACCCCCACCCCCCAAATCATTGGTGTGCAAATGAGTTGGACTGGCATCTTCGTGTGAGGGGATACATTGCTGTTTACTGATGTTATAGGTGTGGTTTGTATTGCTGGTTGTACAGTATAGTACAGACTGTTCATTTCTTTCTGTTACAGGGTATTGGAACTGATGAGAAATGTCCTCATGAGATCTTGGCATCTCGAACTAATAGCAGGTCCATGCGTTAGTGGAGGCTTACAAAGATGGTAAGTGGCTACCATTCTAATATGAAATTTATCACATAGAGGAGATAGCTACTAGAGGATAAGGGGATATGACTACCACCCTTCCTCCCACCACCCATAGCCACTGTAAATGAACAGGTCACAATTTTCATAGTTATGCTCCTGATAACATGTACCCCAAAATACGGACTGCAGACTTCTGGGTAATTTTCATGTTTTCGTGGTAGCCCAGAGGAAATGCTTTATTTATTTAATGCCCTTAGTGCTATTAAACAGCTCTTTTTTTGGTACTTTGGCTCATGGAATAGGGGTGTTTGGTGCTGTCACAGGGGGGTTATTGAGTTGGGGGGGCCCTTGAGTCTGGGTCCTGATGTGCATCGAATTTGACACTGGGACCCTTAGGTGTTTAGCTATGTCACTGGGCAACATTAAGGATGAGTCCCTGCTACAACGCACTAAATCTATACAACAATCGCAAGCGTTATCGTGTGTGCGATTTCTGTGCGTTGTCGTGTGTTTGCGCATGTGTTTTTTAATTTAATATTTAATTGTAATTGCGTAAAAATGTTGCACGCAAAACGCAAGCGCATAGGAAACGCATGATTTCGCGCAAAAGTGCTAAAAACGCGTTAGCCTAGCCTAGCCCTTAATCAAAAGTAATGTTTCTCTAAATCCTGTATTCTTTCACACAGCATATGGCAGAGACCTAGAGACAGACGTTGTCCAAGACACGAGTGGCCACTTCAGAAAATGTTGGTTGTGTTGCGGCAGGTATAATGGGATTCACCTAATAGGGTTTTGTGTGTGGCTCTTTGGAATCCTTAGTTTTATAATGCGTCCTGTATATTTAGTCTTTACTGGCAAAATGGTAAGCAGATTATTGGATTTATTTGGTGTTAATGTAATGACACTGGTTTATATTATATATGGCTGGTGTTAATCCAGGGATTCTCACTTTAATATCCATGAAGGATACTGCCATCTTCTGGATTAACTGTTAACTGTGCATTTTGGGTAGGAAGGGTAAAAAGGTTGAACTGAAGAAAGATGGACCCATTTTCGAGCAATGACCCTTAATTGCATCCCTCTTATTACATCTGCTGTTTGTACACGTGATTCTGTCCCTCGCACAAACTGGGTTATTTATCCTTGGTGCAGCTGTTCTTGTAAATTCTGTTTTGATGGACAACTGGACAGGAATGACTGAATGAATAAGAGGTGTGTGGTGGTTTTCCCCCCGCACCATTGAGAAAGACCTCTTACTGGTCCATAATAATACAAAGGATGATATAAGTGAAACTCAATATGATGTGATTCATATAAATAGATATTTTGATTTGTTTTCTTAATTGTTTGTTTAATTCAATAGACATCAATGCCAATCAGTATCTATTAGGCAGCTATGGCCTTTTGTAACTTGAATCCAATCTAACGCAGAGAAATAAAACTGCAAATGCAAGAATGTGTTCTCTGTTTAAAGAGAAAGTATATACTAAAAATGACTTTTTTATATGTATGGTCTAGATTTAGCTGAATGAAACCACTTATCATTGCAGTTTTATACAACTCTGACACCCCCCTCACCATAGAATAAAATATCCACCCTGCTTCACGTTTGTTTAGTACAATTCCAGCAACTATTTAGAAAATTAATTTGCTACAGAATTATCTCATTGGTGGCTTTATAAGGAGCTGCAGTGAAATCAGGTGCTCATTTTACCTTGACAAGCTTTATTTCAATAAACCAAATGAAATATGCGGACACCATAACTAAACACCATATATTAACAAACAAAGTGTATTTTCCTACTATATTGTATAGTTATTAACTATATTTAACACAACAAAATTGTACACCTTTAGGGGACCAGAGAAGAGAAGACGATGTGGTTAGTGAGGAGCTGGTGGAGCAAGATGCTACGTAAAGTCTGATTATATCATTTATTTAAGATAATAACATTATACTTACCCATTGCCAACATCTATGTAGAAACCTTCCTATCCATATAGGATCCACTACATAAAAAAAAAAAAGTGATATATATGCATATACGATTGATGGATAATATAGTGAGATAGGAGAGAGAAGATAGATAGATAGATAGATGATATATAGATGGAGAGATAGATAGATAGATGTTAATGGGAGAAATAGCTAGCTAGCTTGTATCTGATATAGATAGATAGTAGATAGGATAGCTAGATAGATAGTAGTACATGTAGTAGATAGTAGTGTGTGTGTGCTCGTCGTCGCTGTGATGTGTGTGTGTGTCGTGTGTGATGTCGTGTGTTGTGTGTGATCGTTGGTGTGCTGGTGTGTGGGGGGTGGATCTTGTGTTGTGTGTGTGATGTGTGTGTGTGTAGATGTGATTGTGTGTCGGTGTGGATGGGTGTTGTGGATTGTTGTATATAGCTAGTGCAGATGATGGGAGTGACAGATAGATACGTTGGATGGATACGAGATAGTGGTAGATAACGATGGATGGATGGATAGATATAGATAAAAAATAGACATATGATATGATAGATAATTGATGGATACACAGATAGATAGGTAGATGATGATGGATGGATAGATAATATATAGAATAGACATATGATAATAGAATAGATGGATAGATAGGTAGATTATGGATGAATGGATGGATAGATGACAGACAGATATAAGACAAATAAAAATGGATGTATTAGCCAATATTTTCTGCTGAATCCCCTATACGTTTAAGGCTTTAGCTATAATATTTGTTTCTAGTGTTTTTAGCTGTGTACAAGGAAAACCCAATTATAAATACATGTAATAATGTCCCTTTCTTTTCTGATTGGTGACCTGAATTATCACATTGTAAAGTGCATGGATTTGCCTATGAAATTTAACACAATTCATAGATACAACCCCTTTAGATGAGATTCATTACAGTGTGTAACCCTAGTGAAATGTTTTGACGCTGTTTATCTACCGTCAGGAATTGTATGAAGCAGGAAACAGAAATGGGGCACAGATGAGGCTCAGTTCATCTATGTCTTGGGAAGCAGAAGCACATCACCTTCAGTTAGGTAAGAGCCTGTATCTGGAGCAACCGCTATTTTACCTTATTTAAAATGTGTCAATTAACAAAACTTCTTACATGTATATTAATTACAAGGATTTTTTGATGATGTCACTAAACTCCTTGTGACGTGATGTAGCTACAGTATAAATACTCCATATCTGATTGGGCTGGCTTGTTTTATTTTAAAGTTTGCTTCCAGAGTTAGGCTGGGTACACAGGAAGGGACTATTGTCCCAACCGAGCGCTCGGCCAGGAGAATGTCTGTCAGTCACGGCATTCGGCAGCGATAGGGAACTGCATGATCGATTGAATTTACCAACAAGTCCGATCCGGACGAACGAATGATCAAGGTAGGTCGCCCCACACCAGCAGATATTTTCAGCCGGCCAACTGAAAGTGCCATGAATCGGACGGTTGGCCGAAATATCTGCTGGTGTGTACCCGCCTTAAATGCTTAAAGGAACTGTAAACCAAAAAAACAAGTGTTTGCCAATTGTTTCTATTATTCCCAGGGAGGGGAGAACGCTTATTCCCATCTCCCTGAATAATATTTTGCTCAGGGGACCAGCGGCACTTACCTTACCTGGCGCTCCACTTGCAGGTCCTTCTGATCTGACAGCCGCGTTGCCCCTGTCTCCCGACCACGCGTCTATCTTTGGGCGCATGCACGCCAATACAAAAGATAGGCGCGCGATCGGAGAGCAGGACAGCGCGGCTGTCAAATCAGAAGGACCTGCGAGTGGAGCGCCAGGTAAGTAAGTGCCGCTTGTCCCCTGGGAATAATAGAAACGATTGGCAAACACTTATTTCTTTAAGTTTCCAGTTCCTTTAAAGTTTTAATTATTTCAGTTGCGTTCTAAAAGATATTTCCAATGTAAAATGTATATTTGAAAGTAGAGATGTACTGTGGGTTCGAATAGAACCCGGTCTCGAATGGAATCTGAGGGTTTCGAAGTCCTGATGATACTTTCGGAACTCCCGGATTTCACGGAACCCGGATTTTCGAAATTTTCGATTTTTAGCGAATTTCGATAATCATCAAAATCAACGATTATCGAAATCGAAAATTGAAACTGCGAAATGAAAGTAATGATTGATTCGGTAACCCTCGAGTAATGATCATCGTTTTCGGTAACCCTCGAAAGTAATGATCGATTTCGGTAACCCTCAAAAGTAATGATTGATTTCGGTAACCCTCTAAAGTAATGATCGATTTCGGTAACCCTCGAAAGTAATGATCGATTTCGGTAACCCTTGAAAGTAATGATCGATTTCTGTAACCCTCGAAAGTAATGATCGATTTCGGTAACCCTCGAATGTGTAATATCGGTAACCCTCGAAAGTAATGATCGATTTTGGTAACCTTCGAAAGTAATGATCGATTTCGGTAACCCTCGAACGAAGTAATGATCGATTTCGGTAACCCTCGAAAGTAATGATCGATTTCGGTAACCCTCGAAAGTAATGATCGATTTCTGTAACCCTCGAAAGTAATGATCGATTTCGGTAACCCTCGAAAGTAATGATCGATTTCTGTAACCCTCGAAAGTAATGATTGATTTCGGTAACCCTCGAATGTAATGATCGATTTCTGTAACCCTCGAAAGTAATGATGGATTTCGGTAACCCTCGAATGTAATGATCGATTTCTGTAACCCTCGAAAGTAATGATCGATTTCGGTAACCCTCGAAAGTAATGATCGATTTCTGTAACCCTCGAAAGTAATGATCGATTTCGGTAACCCTTGAAAGTAATGATCGATTTCGGTAACCCTCGAAAGTAATGATCGATTTCGGTAACCCTCGAATGTAATGATCGATTTCTGTAACCCTCGAAAGTAATGATGGATTTCGGTAACCCTCGAATGTGTAATATCGGTAACCCTCGAAAGTAGTGCATAATTTCGGTAGCTCTCAAGAATAGAATGTGGAAGCTGGAAAACAGCCCGATCGAGAGTAAAGATAGTTATAAAGTAAGTTTTGGTTCTATTTCCGGGTTCCCCAGACCATTCCCCAGGTCTCTGTGTCATTTACAGTAACCTACTGTTACCATTTGTCCCTCCCAATGGACAGAAACCATTTTTTTCTCTCATAGACTTCTATGGGTCCGTTTTCGACAGTTTCTCTGTATGTCGCCTACTCCATTATTATTACTCCCTCCTGGTAGCTTTCCACTGACTGCAGAAAACTTAATTTAATATTAATGTGAATTTAACCAATGACAAGCCTTACAGGGATTCTATGGAGAAAGTTTCCGTAGTTCCTCCTTTAGAAGGGGGAGATTTTTATTATTGATATTGTTTTTTTCTGGTAACAATCATGTCACCTTCCCCTTAAATTTACTGTGCCCATTCCCTATATTAAGGAGTCAGTTCTAGAAAAGTTTAGGAAATCTGGGATAAAATTAGAACGTTATTTTTATATTAACATAAAGACCCAGGACAAAATCAAGTGTGGGAGGTTGAAACATTGCAGACTTTTTAGTTCAAAACAAAACATAATCAGGGTTATTCAATAGAAGTTCTTCAGCCGCTATTGCTCTGGGTGAATGTCCTGTTCCATTCAATATCACGTTTGCGAATGTGGGTAAATCCCGAAAATGGATTTACTCACTGTGGGATTTTAATGCCAGCTAAAATCCAGCGCTAAAACGCGATATCTAGCGCAAACGCGATATTAAATCCCGATCGACGGATGCGTGGGTGATTTTTACGTTACTCGCACATCCGCCGCTAATATGGAGTTAAAGTTAAGCTAACAAGTAGCAAACCGGTTAGCGCAACTTTAACTCCATACATTTTTCCGGCGGCTCTGGATAAATTGTCCCCCTTATCGTTAAAAATGGTGCTAATTTTGTCCCAACCAATAAGATGTTAGCTTTCAAATGTTAAATAAGATCTGATTGGTTGGGGCAAAATTAGCACCATTTTTAACGCTAAGAATTTTTATTGAATCTCCCTGATTATATAATCAGGTGGAAGTAAATAATGTAGGTTGGGCGTGGGATTGGGTTTTACATTTCTGTTCCTGTATTACGAAGGGTATTGAAGGAAATAAACACAGATTTCCAATGTTAATTTTCTGTTCAGTGTTTGACAGGTACCAGGAAATTGCTGGAAAGAGTATAGAAGACAGCATTAAAGGGGAACTTTCTGGTGACTTCCAGGACCTTATGTTGGCTGTGGGTAAGTTCCTTTTTCTTTTACTCATTTTAGCAAAGTTTTGTAAACTATCCTTAATATGAGGACTACTTGGATTTAATGAAATCAACATTCCCAAGATGTATTGCTACATTAATATCAGTATTCTCTTACTCAGAGCTAATAATGGTAAGAGAGGGTATTAGTGTGTCTGGTGGACCCAGTATTGGCATATCCACCCTAAACACAAAAACTGGGGATTTGTCAGTTATTTGCCCACAACCCCAACAGCTGTTTTTCCTAGTTTATTACATACATTTTTTAACCAGATATTTAATGATAAGTTCAATTCAGTTCTGGTATCTGCCTCCTCCCTCAGTTCCATGAGCTTTTATAAGCTTGAGCATGTGCAGAAAAGGGAGCAGGGGAATCAGCTGTCCATCATTGGTTGTGATGTCAGTATTTCCAGCCTTGATCCATAGTATCTGGGTAATAATACATCTAATAATGTGCTAAATATATCAGTTGGGGTTGGGAGCTAGTAAATGTTTTAAGGATGGACATGCCCTTTGAGTGACACTACACTTTGCTCACTGGCTCCCCCCTCAGTCAGTTACTGCATAAGTATAGTATCCCTTTAATTTTAATTATACAAGTAGGGAAGCATCCCCAGCTTCCCTACATTAACCATACATATAAAAGATTCACAATTGCAATGGAGTGCATCTGATTTGTCAGCCCTGTTAATATCAAATTGTACAAACTATTTAGGTAAGTTATGACTAAAGTGGATGGGTCTGTGTTTGTTATGAGATGCAAAACTCCATTGTCCCAGCGGGCAGTTTCACTGAGAATAGTGCCTGCTTGTTATTGTTTAGTTTACTAGATGACTCTGATTTCTGTATTGTGTAGGAATTATGTTTTAAAGGCAAAATGTTGGCTAAAGATGAAGAAGACAAAATTCAACTCTTGGGGCTTTTACATAATAATATTTCTGTTAGCATTACCAGGGGGTGTCAGGAGTCTTTAAAGTGCATGTCCACCCCCAACTAAAATTTGCTCCACTGTTGGCCCCACTGTGTGGTGCTAAAAGATTCCTATCTTTCTCTTCTACTCCGTATTGTTGTCTGAAAGTCCAAAAACATGAAGAGTAGGAGCCTGTCTGTGTGTAATCTGTATCTGCCTCTTCCTGCTCCTCTGAGAGGACTCTGGCATGCGCAGTGGAGCACTCCATCCTTCCCTCCCCTCTTCCCTCTGGATCCCTTGGCAGCTGCATCTGTCTTTTAAAAAAAAAACAATCTTTATAGGTAAGAAAACCCCCCCAATCGTACTTACCCACCCTTGTTTCCTCTGCTGACCAGCAGCCACATTAGTGATTGGCTGAGTCCCAGCTAATCACAGATGTGGCTGCTGGTCCAGCCCCATCTGCTGTTCCTTGCACAGAAGCAGCAGAAGAGGCTGTGGACACGAGAAGGAAGGCTGGTAAGTACATTTGGGGTCTGATTTAGGGTTTTTAAATATAGCGTTTAGGGTTGGGGGGGTGCCTTACCTTATATGAATTTTATGTTTTGGGGTGGAGATACCCTTTAAAAATGTTTTTTATTTCTGTCACAGACCTACCTCAGTCTCTCTACTCTATTATTATTACTGTATTCCTGTTTTCTGACTGAAACCTCCCCCAACAAACACATACACACTGGCCACTATCACAGGCCATCAACAGAAATCTGACCAGACTGGTAAAAAAAGACCAAACTTGAATGATTCATGTTTCCCTACCTAGATTATCCACTGAGCTTTGTACTCCCGTTTACTGTTGTCTATTGTTTCCTCCCTAGTGAAATGCATTAGAAGTATCAGGGATTATTTTGCTACCAGACTCTACAAATCTATGAAGGTTCGTGCTATTTAATATAAAACATCAATATTAGTTACTGTATATAACATGTATATGTTCTGTATATATTGATCTTTTAGATTGTCCTTAACTTTATTAAGCATGACATTTACACAAGGTTTACATACATTTGCACTTAAATAGAACCATGAGCGGAATTATCTGCTTTGCAGGGAATGAAGTTGGGGTAACTATAAAACCTCCCTGACCAGCTTGTGGCGATGTCTAATACCACTAACCAAACACTGCAGGCTGCTGTAGAAGATGACATGTGTGGAAATATAGTCCATGTATAATATTTGTACATAACTGATAAAGATGGAAATTTAGAAATAGGATCATTTGTAATTTTAACTTATTATCAACGTTTGATTATTTTGTTTTACCTTCTATAATAAAGACTTCTCTCCATCTACAGTGTTTGATATAGAGCTGTAAACTGTCACATTATATTTATTTCTAAAGTCCTCTCCCTGCAGGGAATGGGCACAGCTGACAACACTCTAATCCGTATCATGGTGTCTCGCAGTGAAATCGACATGATGGATATTCGGGAGTCTTTCCGAACAAAGTATCAGAAGTCTCTGTACTCTATGATCAAGGTAAACATGGCGTCATGTTTGTTATAACATCATCCATAGCAGATGAGGTTTAAATGAGCAATGCAATTGTGCAAAAACGAAACCCTATTTAATATTGTCCAATCACAGTCTCCCGACCAGTGTAATGGATAGCTACAACTATCCATGTTTGATGTTCCTCCAGAGAGACCATGTGGTCTCTCGAGACCATGTGGTCTCTCTGGAGGAACATCAAACTTTATTCAGATGGTGAAATGGACTTAACATTAGGGACCACAAGTTGTACCTATTCAATATTGGCGCAATAAAGTGAATGCAGTTTTCAGGGTAGAGCGATCTTTTTACAATAGAACTTCTCAGTGAATAACCCCCTATGTGTTAAAGTTACAACAAATAAGGTTAAACTTGTCCTGATTTGTCGATTTCAGAACGATACCTCAGGTGAATACAAGAAGGCACTTCTGAAGCTTTGCGGAGGAGATGATGAGTATGTAAAAAAGCCGTGTGATAATGTACTATTTAGGCCCTTTACACAGCATGGGACTTTCCAATTAAAATTCTATCAATGGTCTGATCCAGATGATGTCATATTTAATGATGTTAGCAATGACAATTAAATCATTCAAAATATAAATACAATATGATTTAATTCCCGACCACATAAACTTTGATACAGTGATGTGACTAAATCTATATAAGTCTTAGATATTATTGGTAAATTGCAAGCTGACAAGTAAGACTAATCTACAACAGACTGGTCTGTCTGGGGACAAAATTCTAGTCAAGGGCAGGTACATGAGAAACATTAGTGCAATATGCTTGTGAAGGTTCTCATTCATCCAGGTCATGGTATATCTGTTGTATTCAATTAGATCAACTGGACTTGAAGTTTAGTTCTTGAAGACGTTTCGCTAGTCATCCGACTGGCTTTCTCAATTCAGAATGAGAATTCATTCAATTCTGAATTGAGAGATCCAGTCGGATGACTTGCGAAACAACTTCAAGAACTAAACTTAAAGTCCAGTAGATCTAACCGAATACAACAGATATTAGTACAATATGATGTTTTAAGTGTGGATTTTCTAAATAATTAATAACCAGACGTACACTACTGTGAAGTCCACCAGTAATTTCTAACTCCTCCCCCTCCGAGTCACTGGCTCAGACATGCACAGTGTGCTACACCCAGGGGGAGTGAGAGGCTTTGTATGGAGATAGAGGAATGATAAAGTAATTTGCAGAATTAGCTGTAATAAAAATGCTATGAAACAAATTGTACAATATTGTAGAAATCTGGCTTGATTTGAAGTTATTTTCAGGCCTTCTCATAGATCAGCTGTTCCTTCCTTTTAGCACCGCTGGTGAATTTTTTCCAGAAGCAGCTCAGGCGGCCTATCAGAACTGGGAGCTTAGCGCTACAGTTGCGAAGCGCACGGAGGTTGGAATAGAATGTCACTTTCCCCCTACCCCCCTTTCCCTAATGCATCTGCTGTTGTTTGGCCTGTCGGCCATAATATACCCCAGCTAACACTTCTGGCTTCCCTAGCTCACCACCCTGCTACCTGCTTGCTTGCTTTCAATAACCATAGTCTAAGGTGTGCATAACAAACTGTTAATATCTTTTCGCCCTGATTTTTACTAGATCTGATCTGGCTATTAACACATTGCTGTCTGAGAAATCATTGGTAACCTGGTGTTAATCTGGTTTGGGTTTCTTGTACTTGTTCTTTTCTAATATATTTCTCCTCTCTCCTTTAATTGAAAAATATACCCTGCTTATAAGATAGATAAAGAACACTAAACCCCCAAACTCTTCCATTAATCTATAATTGTATGGGAGGTTGGAGCAAGTATTCCCATCTTGTTTTGCTGTCAATAAAAGGTTATTAGCTTTACATAGCTCTCTGCTTGCTCTCACCCTACCTGCCTCACTTATTTTAATATTGTTAAAGGTCACAGAGGTCAACTCCTTGTATGTGTTCCCTGACCTGTAACAATATTGCATAATTATTCTTATGGGTAAGGGAGATGGGAAGCAGGAATACTTGCTCTTACCTCCCATTCAATTATAGATTTAGGGGTTTATAATTAATATTGAGGTTTAGAGTCCATAGCTTATTGTGTACATAGAATGTTTTTGTTAAGTTATGGTGGCCAATCATATCGATCCATCTACGGCCACCATTAGTCATACACAGGCCCTTTTTTTGGATCATATTTTCGATAGTTTCGGTTAATCGATAGATCCAATAGGATAAGTAGAGTCCTGTATTGGGTCAGGTACCTGTGGGTCACCCGAATTGCAGGTCGTGTTCAGGTAAACCGCAGTAATTTTAAATGGGTTGTTGGTCATATTCGTGTGTAAGTTTGTGGGTCAGATCAGGTAGTGGGTACGTCTGTTTAATTTTGGGTCAGAGTTGTGGGTCAGCCTAGTTGCGGGGCGGTTATAGAACCCACCAGCAAAGCGTGTGCGAGTCTGAAAAATTAGACCTGTGCAGGACTCTGATTGAAGGTACATTTTATGCACATAACAAGCTATACCCTGCTGCTTTACTGCCAGTGGAATGAGAGATGATCCCTGCTTGTAATCAGGATATATTCCCTTTGAAAGTTTTCCTTATGTACCTTTTTATACCTGATATAAATTGTATTTTCCAGCTGTTTCATGGATTTCTCCTTTCTCCATAAATGACAGTGGATGTGGGACTAGATAACTCTAAGAAAGATCTGTGTGTCATCTTATCATGAGTATTAAAGTAGAATTAAAGTTAAATAGGAACATCTTTTCAGGTGATTGTCCATCTAATGGTCACTGATCCACTATGCTTCCTGGCCCTTCATGGTAGGAAAGACCTTCCTGTCCTGTCCCTTTCCATAGATATACATGAAATTACTAGCTAAAGAAATAAAGGAAAACCATGTACAAAGCTTTATTGATACACATTGCTGTATCTTGTATACAATCATGCATAGGGTCAGTTGACTACTATGGGGGTTCCACCATGCTGGATTCCCTTTCAATCAACAAAGTGCTTGAAATCATTTGGAAATCTATTGATCAAATGTCTGAATGATCCAATCCAAATAATAGCAAAATATATCAAGAATAATAATGTGTAGCCAGATCTAAACTGGCCAATCACCAACTAGCAGCTAAACCTTTACAGATAGATGCAGGCCAATAGTCAAATCCATCTAATGATTAGTATGAAGAAATTTAGAAGATATCACTTGACTTCCTTGTCCATGTTAAGGGACACGCATGACTACTCAGATCTAATGTTGAAATATATTCTGATATGAGTAGAATAGAACGTGTAAATATCCCAATATACACTGGCATTTATCTATATGGAGCACCTGTGACATGCTTTAAAGGGGAGATCAACTTCAGACAAAAATGAAACATTTAGCAGGCATCAGTCAATAATGTTTGTAAAAATATTTTGCCTTTAAAATGTGACACCGAATTCTGCAGAGACCTCTGAAAGGCTGAATCTCTAAAAAGCTCCAAGAACAAGAATCTTTCAATCCTTAATTACAATTGGTCAATTTATCGGTGCATCATCCAGTGATTAGAATGGAAATGATCACGTGTCAGGTTCCACTGAGAGGGGGGCGGAAGCATTCACAGCGGATGATTTATATATTTGGAGATTCTTACAGATCCAGCTGATCATAGATCATAGCTTGTGGGAATCACTTAAACCAGTGGCTGCAGTAAAAGAACCAGGAGACACTGGAGCAGGAATAGCTGTTTAGCAGATAACATGTAAAAAAAGAAAACAGGATTAAATAAATAATGAAGAACAACAGATATAAATTATTTACTGATACCTTCTAAATACGAATGGGGATGTCTGAAACTTCTCAACTTCCCCTTCAAGTGTGTGTGTGTGGTAACGTTTAACATTTGTTTTCTAGCTTAAAGGAACAGTACAGCCTGCAGACAATTTCCAGGCAGATAATGATGGAAAAGCTCTGAGAAAAGCAATGAAAGGATTTGGTAAGAATTTACGGAGGATATCAGTCTTTTTTATATATATATATACACATATAAAAATTCAGTGCACTCTTGTTTTACAAAAAGCTTTACTTGGCACTACAACATATAGGCAATGTTCCAGCCCATCATCTTGGGCCTTTTGTGTCAAGCTAATATACAGTACGTCACAATATACAATACTGAAGATCTGACACTTTGATACAATGTAAAGTAGTCAGTGTACAGTTTTTATAACAGTGTAAATGTGATGTCCTTTTAAAATAACTCAACACACAGCCATTAATGTCTTAACTGCTGGCAACAACAGGAAGTACACTAAATGAAAAATGTCCAAATTGTGCCCAATAAGCCATTTCCTCTCCCTGTGACTTCTTAGTGTTACAAGGTCTCAGGTGTGAGTGGGGAGAAGGTGTGTTCAGTTTGGTGTTATCACTCTCATACTGGTCACTGGAAGTTGAACATGGAGCCTCATGTTAAAAAAAACCACTTGAGGATCTGCTCTACATAAAGATGGTCTAGGCTATAAGAAGATTGCCAACACCCTGAAACTGAGCTGCAGCAGGAGCACGGTAGCCAAGACAAAACGCTACACATTACATCAAAATGGTCTGCATGGCTGTTGACCCAGAAGGAAGCCTCTTTGCACAATCTAGATGATGCAAAAGAAAGCCCACAAACAGACCAAGGACATGGATTACTGGAACCTAATGAGACAAAGATAAACAAATCTGGTTCTGATGGTGTCAAGCGTGTGTGGAGGCAACCAGGTGAGGAGTACAAAGACAAGTGTGTCTTGTCTACAGTCAAGCATGATGATGGGAGTGTGATGGTTTGAGGCTGCATGAGTACTGCCGGCACTGGGGAGCTACAGTTCATTGAGGGAACCATGAATGCCAACGTGTGACATACTGAAGCAAAGCATGATCCCCCTTCGAAAACTGGCCCACAGGACAATATTCCAACCTGATAATGATCCCAAACACACTTTCAAGACAATCACACAAAATATCAACTCTTTGGGCACAAATTGAACATTTAGGGGTGTACACACAACTCACTTTTGTTGCCAGCAGTTTAGACATTAATGGCTGTGTGTTCAGTTATTTTGAGGGGACAGCGGAAAAAGGAAAGCCCAGGACACTAATCTGATGAGGCTCCTCAATTAAATGATATTGGGAGGTTGGAATAATCATGTCTACTTTTATTTTGAAAAAAAAAAAAAACGTGTCCTGATCTCAGGTGATTTGGAATTTTATCAAGAGATCACATATTTGTTAAATGTTAGATGGAAAACATACCAGTTCATCATTGAGCACAAAATATGCATTGCAAAGGTTTTTACGTAGATTGTATCCATTGCAGGTACTGATGAGGACACCATCATAGACATCATCACCAAGCGCAGCAACCCTCAGAGACAAGAGATACTCAAGGCATTTAAATCCCATTTTGGACGGGTGTGTGTTTTTACTGTAATTAAGTTGGTTGCAACAAATAGACACATAGTTCAGTTGTCCTAAATAAATGAAATTAATATAATTAAAGGGATTATTCCTTAAAAGAGAGCTAAAGTCTAAACTTATATTAAACCCCAGAGATTTGCCATTTAATAAGAATGTTTTTATCTTTTTAAAATTTTAACAGTTACCTAAAAATGTACTTATAACCCTATGGGCTATGACATTCATAACAATAGATATATACTTAAATCTTTCACTACAGAAATCTCTGCAGTTACTCCCACTCTTAAGTTCTGTGAGCTCAGGCATGCTCTATTTGATTCACACAAAAAGTGAAGACAACTTGGATATAAAATAATACCTTTTATTGGCTAACTAAAATGATTGAAAATGCAAGCTTTCAAAGCCCTTAGGCTTCTTCTTCAGGCATGATACATGAGGAAGAAGCCTAAGTGCTTCGAAAGCTTGCATTTTCAATCATTTTAGTTAGCCAATAAAAGGTATTACTTTATATCCAAGATGTCTTCACTTTCATCAATGGCTAACACAGTACAATTCTCTACTATTCACACAAAAAGGAAGAGAGGAATTCTTCAATCAGGGCGGATGCAATAACAAGTGCAAAGGTTTGCTAATGCTATTACACTGCAGCAACCAATCATATGTAATCTAACTGCAGTATCCCAGTTAAAGATAACATTTGATTCGTTGATGCAAATCAATAGCACATGCAAATGGTTGCACCAGTTTTTGCACCATCCCCTTTGTATCTCCCTGCATTAAACTGAGTAGGTGGGTAAACTGAAATTTTCATAGTGAAAGATTTTAATGATTTCGAACCTGTATATCTTTAGACAATCTGCAGTATCCAGCCTAAAAGACAGGGGTTGTGATTGGTTACATTATACTCCTACGTGGGTCTAAATTTGCAGACCCTCACCTGACCCGAAAGAAAGTCTAAAAGATAAAATAAATGTTTTATTCATAACCAAAAATGTTCAGAGAAACAAACCTACCATACCACTAAAATATAATATATAGCAGGGGTCTTCAACTGAAGGCTCTGATTGGATTACAGACCTGGTGGAAAAACTTAGATATCTTCAAATTGGCTGAATGGATTTTGATGGGGGATGGCTTATTTTAAAGATCAAATTGTGGCTAATAACATATAAAATTAGAGTTTTTGGGGTGGACATACCCTTTAACTGATTTTTTACCCAGTGATCTCTGCAAAACCTACCCAGGCAGTACTAGAGTTAAAGTTGAACATAGCTATCTGTATTCCTATCCACAATGCCATCCTGTATAACATTCTAACTACATTACCCAGTGATCTCTGCAAAACCTACCCAGGCAGTACTAGAGTTAAAGTTGAACATAACTATCTGTATTCCTATCCACAATGCCATCCTGTTTAACATTCTAAGGACATTAGAGCTGTTGATATTTCAATATTTACCCATCCAAAAACACAGCAAGAGGTTGGGAGCTTTTGCATCTAGATATATTGTCCCTTTATCTGCCATCGTGTGATTTAGTGTAAGGTGCTGTGTTGTGTTGGATTGATAACACGTTATTAGTTATTACAAACAGAACTCTCTTCATAGACAGGGAAAAAGTTTTTTTAAAGACAAATTCTTCTTCCCAACCCGCGGTTTTCCTTACATGAACCCGACCCACAACCAATTCAATCTCAATGAGGGTTACCCGAGCCCGACCCGCAAATCAGGTAACCCCCGGGTACCAGACCCGATGCAGGACTCTAGGTTACATATTAGCATTTATTAAGTTAAAGTCCATGGTATATAGAGCATCTCCTGCATGTAACACATCATTATATTGCTTTATTACATGTGTTGTTTTTCTGTGATTGCTATTCTCTGTCTATATGGTAAATGTGATTAGGGATTTAATATTTTATTATGTCCATGTCTACACTATATCTCCTTGTAGGATCTGATGGCAGATCTGAAATCAGAGCTTTCTGGGACCTTATCCAAAGTCATTCTTGGTCTAATGATGACACCGGCACAGTTTGACGCCAAGCAACTGAACAAAGCAATGGCGGTAAATGTGTTTTTTTAGGACTTTCTTTTTCTAGCCAGGATGTTAACAGAACTGGTAAACTAGTAAATTTCCACTAAACCCTAAAAACAAATGGAGGTAGGAGCAAGTATTCAGGCAAACATTAGAAGAAAAGAAAAACAGGCAAACACAAGAAAAAAACTTGTAAAGCTATTTACTATTAAATTAAAGTGAAAGAGGAGGTAGGAATACTTGTACTACCTCCCATAGGGGATATTTATAAAGGTGTGATATCGCAATATAGCAAAGCCGTGCCTTTAAACGGATGCTATTTTTACAACCGCGATCGTAATTTTACGATTTTTAACGCACGGTATTATACAGTGCAGCGATTCCTTTATTCTAACCCGTTGTATCAAAGGTTTCCGATAATGCAGGTTAGTAGATATGCCCCATAGATTCATAGTGAGAGGTTTAGGTTAGAAGGTCCTTTAAACCTATTTCCATGTTTATCTTTGCTCTCATAGTGTCACTGTATCAATAACATCATTGGCAAGGCATGGGGACACTATTCATGGTATTAAAACTACTTTCACTTAGGCAATAAACTAACTGAATGAAACAGGCTTAAAACATTCTCCAAATAGGATGTTATGTCTAGTCTGACACATTCAAAGATTTCCCTATTCACATCTTTTCACATCTTGAGATAATAGTTTAATAATAATTTAGGACTTATTACCTCGATGGCTGGATTGTACATCATTTAAAGGATAATGTCAGGAAGCTATAAAGCTACCACACCATCTACAGTTAGTTAATAGAAATTTAAAGATGAGCATTTTAGTTGAGGGGTCCTTGGCACCCAACTGGTGTTGAGTTGATACAACACCCTGAGCTGTCTGAAGCTGAGAGAAAGCTTTAATACAGGTATATGTAATAAATATATATATTAAAGGGCCACTATACTCAATTAAACAACTTTACATTTTCTGAAATTACAATTTGTGAGAAGTAAAATGGTGGTACTCACATATTTATATGTGACTGCTTTGTCTGTAAATTAGTAATCTTTTGTAATGTTTTTCGTATTGGGCCCTTTCCCAATTACTCACTGCCTTCTTGTAGTGTCAGTGACACTAATAAGATCTGTACAGCCTCACCATCTTCCCCTCACCCCTTCCTTCTCTTCTCTGCTTATTCAATTAATTGTTGCAGAAAAAGAGGGAGGCACATTTTTCTGGTTTTCTAACAGATCTTTCCTTGTAAATCCTGAGATTTCCAATGATTATTTCTCAGATAATTTTCTCAGATTTAAAATCCCTATAAAGTTTTGGAGTAGTGGGCTCTTGTTCCTTGTAAGTAAATAAACCCGTAAAGTAATCTTGGTGCCTTACAGCTCTGATCAAGATTATTTATGGGTATGCAGGGATCCCTAAACACAGGAAATAGGAAATATTCCTATATACATTCTACAGGAAAGGCTGTGACGTGTCTTATTTTCTGTTTTACTTTGCAGGGGGCCGGAACAGATGAAAAAGTCTTGATTGAAATCCTGGCAACAAGAAATAATAAGGAGATAGAGGCTATTAACACAGCGTACATGGAAGGTAACCCAATGGTTCACCGTGTAAAACTAACCTCTAGGGAGGGAGGTCATTTTGTTTATTTTGATATAATGATAATGATACACATATAGCATCGTAGTAGCATTGACCTTGAATGACCTGATAACCTCATAACTTCTTGGTCAGGCAGAATATCCAAGGTAGTTACTTGTACCCATACAATACATTTGAATTGTAGGTTTTGTGTAGAGCATGGATGGACCCAAGAGAGTAGTAGGGTGCACATAGTATACATTTATTGAAGATTATAGAGGAGCAGAAATGTTTTAAGAAAGTGAATAGTGAAACAGCAGTGTGTAATATATTGTGGCTATGGCATGTTATAGAGACAGGATGAGAGAAAGGTCAAAAAGCAACATGCATTTTAAGACTGTACATACATATGTCACACAGTGAAAACCCCCAAAACAACCCCCATCTCACTCTATAAGTCCCATACTCAGCTGTCAAAGTCCAGCTTGTACTGCATGCACCCCCCGTAAATTGGACGATTTACAGAACTATTGTGTAGACCAGGGAACACTGGCATTATTGGTCAGACTTTTGATTTGGTGTGGGGATTAAAGTATAAGAGTATAAGAGTTGATAAGATAATAAGTCTAGATTTTATTGTTTTGCTTTCTATCTTTTTAACAGTATATATGATGGAGACAATAAAGGTTTTTAAACATTTTAGCAGTTATGATTGGTGACATTCACTATTTCTCTCTCACAATCCAGCTTTTCACAAGTCATTGGAGGATGCAATAAGTTCAGACACTTCTGGACATTTAAAGAGGATCCTGACATCTCTGGCCCTGGTTAGTGGTCCTTACAATATCATTAAGATTTAATCAATATGAATTAGTACACAGTGTACTTGTTTACAGTCTTCCTAGTCATTGCCATCTGCAAGCTGCTAAACCAGGAATTTCTAACAAAAAAACTTTTATTACATAATGCTTTCCTGTTACTGCCCCATCCCCTAGCTCAGTGAGCTCAGGCACGCTCAGTATGATTCACCTAGGAAGACAAATAAATTCTCAAATCAGCTACTTTGTGGATATGTGTGCTATATGGAGGTATTTCTGTTGTAAAAGATTTGATTGGTGGCGATTGGCTATTTTCATTGTTAGTTCCTGGCATAATTTCTAGATTTTTGTGTTACATGGAGAAGGAAATTCTCCATATATTTTCAGTTCAATACATTACATTTTAAATAAAATAAAACCATAGTAGCCATTGGTACTAGAAATCACTATTGAAATGGCTGTACAGATATTATTACAGATGGTGGAGATATTTTATATACAGCCATGGTAACACAGAGCCCAGTGTAAGTGATTGGCATCTTCTACTGTTTGTAAATCCAAGCGAACAAATATCCTGATTGAATAATGGTGGTAATTGTATGACAAACAGTAGCAAACGGGAGGATCATGTCCTCAGTGGAACATTGTATTGTGTTGGTGATTACAATTGCACAATGATTTTTTCAGACAAGGTCTAGACTGTCAGTAGAATGTAGAATGCTGCTCAGACAGTCTGTTATATTTCCTGTTAGGGTAACAGAGATGAAGGTGCAGAAGATCTGGATAAAGCAATTGATGATGCAAAGGTAAGTCAGTCAGTTGTGTGTTATGCTCCGGTCAAATATTGTGCAAAAAAGGACCTGCCTATCTAAATGGCAGGTAGCCCAGCAATGGTGACCTGTCTGTTTTCTGCCCAAAATCCTAGTAGCTATTACGAGTTTATTACATGCATTTGTAAACAAGATATTCAATAACACATTTTTCTGGCAAAGGTATTTGATTCCTCCCTCTGCTCAATGAGCTTTTTAAAAGCTTGAGCATGTGCATAGGAGGCAGCAGGAAAATGGCAGTCAATCTTTGGTTGTGATGTCAGCAGTAACAGCCTTGGTTGATGGCATGAAGGGAGGAGCCAGCTTACTCTGCCAGAATGGATTATATATATGAATTATAATTATACTTGCATATCCGATAAAAAGCACGTCTAATAATGTGCGGAATATATCCGGGTTGGGGGCAGGTAACTGACATGTGACCAGGTTGGACATTCCCTTTAACACAGGCAGTACACTACATCAGGAAATTACACAATGCATTTAGTGAATAATGCACCCCCATTATAAAATAGTCACAAAGGAGTTTCGTGACCATATAAAGATTTAAAGCAAGAGGCCAAGTTATGGAACACCAGAGTGGATTGTAATATTCTTATATTTTATAGTAGGAGGTGAATTATTTTCTGTAATACACAAGACCCAGCCATTTGACATCGATGACATGATACATTACGTTACTAATGACATCGCTAAGCATTGATGAAGACTGATGACATAGCTGAGCACTGCTTATATCATTTACCTTATAATCATGACTTTTGTGCATGGGCATTATTGTGTTAATTCCAACCACTTTCCTACAACAGTCAATCAAAGCATAATTTGGAATCTTGTTTTGTTTACAGATTGAAAGGTATTTTCTATTTCTGCCACTAGATGGCAATGCACACCCACTAAAGCTGTCTATATATTCCCAATATCTTTACAGATAACAAACACCTATACAGTTTAACATATTAAAAAAGCTTCAGTGTGAGCATTTATTTTAATTTTATTTTATTCCAATCTTTAATGTTGGTCTCTTTTTATTCCAAACTGTAGATCCTTTCTTCAGTCCTGGTGAGTAAAAACATCTGTATCTATAATCTTTATGGTACCAAAAATGGATCAGGTAAGTTTAGGGGTATATTTTTTAAAGGAGCGATGTCACTCCTTTGAGATGCAGAAATGGGGGGCTGTGGGAGCACTCCTATGGCAACATTATTATAGCATATAGTGGAAGTGCTACTGATCTGACCAAAACATAAGAACAAACAAGAAAAGAGATTATCAATGCACATTCCTGGGCCCATATACTATCATAATATCTGTGCTAGTGCAGACAGTAAAAACATGTTTTTTTTTAGTTAAAATTTCCATACTAGGTTTACCTTGACGTGGTTGGAAGGCTTTTCACTTTTATGCGTAAAATTTTAACTAAAAACCTCCCATGTTTTTACTGTTTGCACTAGCACTGATATTATGATATATGGGGCCCAGGAATGTGCATTGATCATCTCTTTTCTTGTTTACACTTTTCCAATGCAGCAAAAGGTTCGTATACACGTGGGATCAGAGTTGCCCACCCGCGATGCACAATGTGTGTGAACAGCCGTTTCAGACGATAATCGTGCAGCGTATGGGCACTTTCTCGGGCTAAATGGCTGAGAAAACTATGTGATCCTAAACTATCGTTAGCGCAAATTACTTAGTGATAACCTCTTTATTTTGCAACCGTAAGTACTGGCCATTTGATTGTGTTGCAGTATTTTATGATGCTAATGATCGGTATTTTATGACCGCAGTATTTTATTACAGATACGTCATAAAACACGAACCTGCTGTACCTGTAATAATTGAACTGTGGGTTTATAAATTGGCCCCGTAGAGTCCAAGTTATTAACTGCAACTACATGCAAATCCAAGATGCAATGGACTCCTTTATGGGAAAATAATCACATTGATAAGAAAGAATTTCTGTTGAAATTTCAGACATGATAAACACACGTTTGCGGATGGCGATAATCTTGCCGATTATCATAACAGCAGGGATACTTACACCTTTTCCAGATAGTAATAAATTATGGAAGCTGAAAACAAAATGGACCTAGCTTTAATTTTAAAGGGCATGTCCATCCCTTTTAAATTTAGTTGATGTATAGTAGGTCTCCCTCCCCCAGCCTCACCCACTATAATAGATTTTTCCAGAAACTCCCCCGATCATTACTTACTTTACCCCTTTCCTCCAGGGTACTGTCCCAGCCCTCTGCTTGCATGAAACTGCAAGCAGGGGTCTGGACCGGCAGCTGCGTCCATGATTGGCTGAGAGACAGCCAATCACAGACGCGGCTGCCAGCTGCACAGAACACCGGGGGGAGAGGGGTAAGGTAAGTAGAGTTCGGGGGAGTTTCTGGAAAATCTATTGTAGCGGTTGGGGCTGGGGGAGGGAGACCTATTATATATCAAAGGGGTTTGTAGGTAGGGGGAGGGAGAGCAAAACAGGAGGGAGAGGGAGGGGGAGGAGGGCTGCTTTTAGCAAGCCAAAAACCTCTGAGAGGACGTCTCAGAGGCGGAAACAATTTCCCTCCCTGCC
Organism: Hymenochirus boettgeri; assembly: GCA_019447015.1. NCBI lineage: Eukaryota > Metazoa > Chordata > Amphibia > Anura > Pipidae > Hymenochirus > Hymenochirus boettgeri. The sequence continues at coordinate 33,357,372 of CM033471.1, forward strand.
AGGCTCCTGGTGGCCAGTTTTCTGGACTTTGGAGGGACATTACAGGAGAACCATTTGGAGCCGGGATGTAAGGTAAGGATTTTATTACACTACAGAGTGTGGCCAGTAGTGGGTGAAATTCTAGTTTTCGGGGTGGGCATGCACTTTAAACATTAAAGGGCGTGTCAACCCTTAAAACAAAAAAATGGTGACTTGTCCGTTATCTGCCTGCAAACCTAACTGCAATTTTTACTAGTTTATTACATGTATTTGTAACCAGATATTTAATCAGAAGTGTTATTCATTTCTGGCAAATGTATATGCCTCCTCCCTTTGCTCAATGAGCTTTTTACAAGATGAGCATGTGCAGAGTAGGCAGCAGGGGAATCAGCAGTAAACCATTGGCTACACGTGTCAGTTGTCTTTTTAGTGACTGCATGGAGGGAGGAGCCAGCTTACTCTGCTAGAATGGGGACAATAATTATCCTTAAATACCTGGTTAATAATACAGGTAATAAAGTGCAAAATATATCAGTTGGGGTTGAGGGCGGGTAACTGACAATTGACATGTCTTTTGTTTGAAGGGTGGACATGCCCTTTAAATATTAGTATGCTAAAACGTATTCTATGGTTCCTAGTTAGCAGATATCTCTTACCTAAAATCAGAAGTCTTTCAGAGAGATCAACGCCTGTTCTGTAATCCCCCTTGCTCTCAAAACAGATGTCAAGTGTGATGACTGGATGACTTGCCCTTGAACTTTCTATAACCAAGGGAAAGTAGTAAAAAACAAAATATTCCTCTCTGGGAAGAAGAGCTAAAGGAAGGCAGCCCCCCTGCACAGTGGCAAGGCCCCACTATACCCCAAACATGTGCAATGCGATCCGTTCTCCTTTCTTGAACCTGCAGATACCTATCATCTATATTAAGGGTTGAACATTAATCATCATGCCTTTGTACAGGTTATTTCTCTATATTCTGTGATACCAAAGCTTCATATTGATTTTTATTATTGAAAATCAACTGATATGTGATCACGGGATACAAAGTGAAAGTAGAATTAACAGCGACACCGTAACCTGTTTTAATGTCTCTCGGTCCAGGAGATGTCTGATTCTGGGTCTGGGGATTCAAGCTCTCTTGAGACAAGGTTTATGACCGTCCTGTGTACCCGCAGCTACCCACATCTGAGAAGAGGTAAGTTGCCTGGTTCTTCTTTCTATATTAATGTCTTAAAGGGAAGTTTTCTATTTTGTTTACATCTTAAATAGAATGTGAAATGTGATTGTGTGTTGTGTGAATGAAATCTATGGTGTATACAATAAGCTAGAATCACATGCTCACAATAAAGTCAGTTGGGTTTTCATGCCTCATTGTCGAGTCTCAAATGTGACAATAAAATAATAAATCGTTTTAACAACATGTCAAAAGGATGAAAATAATCCCTGCCTATTTAGTCTGAGTGAGGGGAGTAGACGTTAAAGGGTAAACAAAGACACAAAAAGACAGAGAGGAGAGTATGAAAAAAGGGAGGAAAAAAAAAACGTGGTTGACAAATAGAAAATGGCACCATAGGATTTGGTTGAGCATCTGAAAACAATGTCACAATATTTGTCCCTTATATTTAACCCTCTATGCTTTACATCCTCCCATTTCCTTAGTTTTCCAGGAGTTCATCAAGCAGACAAATCACGATGTGGAACATATCATCAAGAAGGAGATGTCAGGGGATGTAAAAGACGCATTTGTAGCTATTGGTGAGTAGAGATGGACAAGCTTCATAAAGTTCGGTCCGTTTTTTCGAACTTTTGAACTTCAGTAAAAGTTCGAAAATTCGAATTCGGACCCATTAAAGACAATGGGAGAGTGATAGTTCGAAAAGTCCGAGGGTTGCTGAAAACAAACAGTACTTTTAAAGGGTTACCGAAAATCGAAGGCTTCATTCTAGGGTTAGCGAACAATACATTCTAGGGTTAGCGAACAATACATTCTAGGGTTAGCGAACAATACATTCTAGGGTTAGCGAACAATACATTCTACGGGTGGATCTTCTAGGTCGAACAATACCTTCTAAGGGTTAAGCGAACAATACATTCTAGGGTTAGCGAACAATACATTCTAGGGTTAGACAACAATACAATTCTAGGGTTAGCGAAGAATACATTCTAGGGTTACGAAATACATTCTAGGGTTAGCGAACAATAACTTCATGGTTAGCGAACAATACATCCTAGGGTTAGCGAACAATACATTCTAGATAGCGAACAATACATTCTAGGGTTAGCGAACAATACATTCTAGGGTTAGCGAACAATACATTCTAGGGTTAGCGAACAATACATTCTAGGGTTAGCGAACAATACATTCTAGGGTTAGCGAACAATACATTCTAGGGTTAGCAAACAATACATTCTAGGGTTAGCGAACAATACATTCTAGGGTTAGTGAAAATGATCCATACATTTGAGGGATACCAAAAACGAACGATACTTTTGAGGGTTATCGAACAATACATTTGAGGGTTAGCAAACGGCTTGTAAATTCAATAATCATCAAAATACAGCTGCAAGTCCGAAAAACTAACTAGTTCGAATAGTTTGAGTTCGGCCCAAACTCATAAGTTTGGCTCGAACTCACGTTCAAGTTCGGTTTTGTGTCCATCACTATTGGTGAGTAATGCAGTTAATTGGCTGTACACTGTATTGCTATTGGTGCTTGGGTTTGTTGGTAATTGGCTGTACACTGTATTGCTATTGGTGCTTGGGTTGGTTGGTAATTGGCTGTACACTGTATTACTATTGGTTCTTGGGTTGGTTGTAATTGGCTGTACACTGTTTGCTCTTGGTGCTTGGGTGGTTGTAATTGTGTTACACGTAATTGCTATTGGTGCTTGGGTTGGTTGTATTAGCGTACACTGTATTGCTCTTGGTGCTTGGGTTGTTGGTATTGCTGCACGTATTGCTCTTGGTGCTTGGTTGGTGGTAATTGGCTGTACACTGTGATTGGCTTGGTTCTTGTTGGTTGTAATTGGCTGTACCTGTATTGCTATTGGTGCTTGGGTTGGTTGTAATTGCTGTACACTGTATTGCTCTTGGTGCTGGGTTGGTTGGTATTGCTTAACTGTATTGTTATTGTGCTTGGGTGGTTGGTATTGGCTGTACACTGTATTACTTTTGGTGCTTGGGTTGGTGGGTATTGGCTTTACACGTATTGGTTATGGTGCTTGGGTTGGTTGGTAATTGGCTGTACCTGTATTGCTATTGGTGCTTGGGTTGGTTGGTAATTGGCTGTACACGGTATTGCTATTGGTTCTTGGGTTTGGTGGTAATTGGCTGTACACTGTATTGCTCTTGGTGCTTGGTTGGTTGGTAATTGGCTGTACACTGTATTGCTATTGGTGCTTGGGTTGGTTGGTAATTGGCTGTACAATTTATTGCTCTTGGTGCTTGGGTTGGTTGGTAATTGGCTGTACACCTGTATTGTTATTGGTGCTTGGGTTGTGTTGGTAATTGGCTGTACACTGTATTGTTATTGGTGCTTGGTGTTTGGTTGGTAATTGGCTGTACACTGTATTGTATTGGTGCTTGGTTGGTTGGTAATTTGGCTGTACACTGTATTGTTATTGGTGCTTGGGTGGTTGGTAATGGCTGTACACTGTATTGTTATTGGTGCTTGGGTTGGTGGTAATTGGCTGTACACTGTATTGTTATTGGTGCTTGGGTTGGTTGGTAATTGGCTGTACACGTATTGTTATTGGTGCTTGGGTTGGTTGGTAATTGGCTGTACACTGTATTGTTATTGTGCTTGGTTGGTTGGTAATTGGCTGTACACTGTATTGTTATTGGTGCTTGGGTTGGTTGGTAATTGGCTGTACACTGTATTTGTTCACTTGGTGTTGGGTTGTTTGTATTGGCTGTACACTGTATTGTTTATGGTGCTTGGTTGGTTGGTATGGCTTACACTGTATCTATTCAGTGGTGCATGCAATGGTCTCTGGAATCTGATTATTTTCCCTTATTTTTCACTACACCTGACCATACGATGTAACGAACAAACCAGCCTTTTTCGCAGAGAGACTCTACAAAGCAATGAAGGTAACATTTTCAGAGATTAAAAGTACAACTATAGTGTTTATTGTTCTGCCCCCTTTACCCCAGTGCCTAACCAATGAAAAAACGTTCTCTGCAAGAAGTGCTTCTTTTCATTGGAAATATCCCAGACTGAGGTGGGAGACGCTGGACACTATTATTTGTCCTTTAGAAGAATGCAATTATAGTCAAGAATTCTGGATATAAAAAAAATATAATTTGATTTGTTAGAAAGTGTTATTTCTCACATTGCAGATAACATTGAGAAAGTTTATAGGAGGCTGCCATCTTGTCCTGTCACTGTTACTATGATCTCTGGTACAGCAACAATTGCTTAAAGGAGAACTAACCAATTTTTTATACTCTATATTAAAAGGCATTCTCTTAAGAAATCACCACCCCTGGTTAAAATAACTGTACATGTGAACTGTCTGGCCATACGAGAGGTGAGACACAGATTAGATCAAGGTTCTCTGCCTTCTGATTCAGATGTTGTTCTGAGACTTTAACTGCCCATGCCCATGGCCAATATTCAGCTTTGGGTCTGACATGATTTTTTAAATATCAGCTGTATGGATAGGTCGAAAAGTTGTCAAATTACAACGCTCGATCACAACCCATTCTGTTGAATTGTTATTAGTTAGCTGATGACATTTGACTGTGTACGGGCGCATTGATTATTATATATGGAACAATCGTTTCTACATATTTGACAATTCGGTAAATTCCCATCAGTTCCCGATGGAATGTATGGCCAGCTTTAGTCTAAACATTTCTGCTTTGGCACAGTTCACAACATTATAAATGCCATCGATATTATCAATGGTAACCATGACGATTTCTTTATCAGGGGGCTGGGACAGATGAAAGGACCCTCACAAGGATTTGGTCTCCAGAAGTGAAACTGACCTATTCAACATTCGTCAGGAATTTAGAATCTGTATGAGAAATCTCTACATCATTATGAGGTGAGTAAGGACCACTGAGTTCAATTGAAAACACACATCAAGCCACCAACAGCACTCATTGTCAATGGAACATGGAATCAATTTCACTTTTACAACCATTATTTTTAGAACTTTAATATTTACTGAAACGGTGTTCCACTTACGTGTTCTATAGGGCAGAACTGAACTGCAGTTACATCACTTGGAGTTTAGTTCTTGAAGACATTCCAAATGATTCTGAATTGAGAGATCCAGTCGGATGACTAGGGAAACGTCTTCAAGAACTAAACTTCAAGTCCAGTTGATCTAATTGATACAGAATTACCGACCTGGATGAATGAATAATTACAGATATACCATGACCTGGATGGATGAATATTCGATATACCATGACCTGGATGAATGATATTCGATTACCATGACTGGATGATGATTACGATATACCATGACCTGGATAAATGAATATTACAGATTACCATGACCTGGATGAATGAATATTACAGATATACCTGACCTGAATGAATGAATACCACGATTCACCATGACCTGCTGAATGAATATTACAGATTACTATACCTGGATGAATGAATATTACAGAATACCATACCCTGGATAAATGAATATTACAGATATACCATGACCTGGATGAATGAATTGAATGAATATTACAGATATACCATGACCTGGATGAATGAATATTACAGATATACCATGACCTGGATGAATGAATATTACAGATATACCATGACCTGGATGAATGAATATTACAGATATACCATGACCTGGATGAATGATATTATAGATATACCATGACCTGGATGAATGAATATTATAGATATACCATAACCTGTAAATGAATCACAGAATACCATGACCTGGATGAATGAATATTACAGATATACCATAACCGTATGAATGAATTCACAGATATCCATGACCTGGATGAATGAATATTACAGATATACCATGACCTGGATGAATGAATATTACAGATATACCAAACCGTATGAATAATATCACAGATATACCATGACTGATGAATGACTATTACAGATATACCATGACCTGATGGATGAATACTACAGATATACCAGACCTGGATGAATAATATTACAGATATACCATGACCTGGAATGAATATTTTAGATATACTGACCTGGATGGGAATTACGATATACCATGACGGATGACGAATATCAGATATCACTGCCTGGATGACTGATTATTACAGATATACCATGACCTGGATGAATGATATTACAGATATACCATACCTGGATGAATGATATTATAGATATACCATGACCTGGATGAAATACTACAGATATCCATGACCTGGATGAATGACTATTACAGATATACCATGACCTGGATGGATGAATACTACAGATATACCATGACCTGGATGAATGAATATTACAGATATACAGTACCTGGATGAATGAATATTACAGATATACCATGACCTGGATGAATGAATATTACGATATACCAGACCTGGATGATGAATTTACAGATATACCATGACCTGGATGATGAATATTACAGATATACCATGACCTGGATGAATGAATATTACAGATATACCGGACCTGAAATGAATATTACAGATATACCATGACCTGGATGAATGAATATTACAGATATACCATAACCTGGATGAATGAATATTACAGATATACCGTGACCTGATGAATGAATATTACAGATTACTAATATACCTGGATGATGACTATTACAGATTTACCATGACCTGGATGAATGACTATTACAGATATACCATGACCTGGATGAATGAATATTACATATATCCATGACCTGGATGAATGACTATTACAGATTACCATGACCTGGATGAATGAATATTACAGATATACCATGACCTGGATGAATGACTATTACAGATAATCCATGACCTGGATGAATGATATTACAGAATACCATGACCTGGATGGATGAGTATTACAGATATACCATGACCTGGAATGAATGAATATTACAGATATACCATGACCTGGATGAATGAATATTACAGATATACCATGACCTGGATGGATGATATTACAGATATACCATGACCTGGATGAATGAATATTACAGATATACCATGACCTGGATGAATGAATATTACAGATATACCGTGACCTGGATGAATGAATATTACAGATATACCATGACCTGGATGAATGAATATTACAGATATACCATGACCTGGATGAATGAATATTACAGATATACCATGACCTGGATGAATGAATATTACAGATATACCGTGACCTTGATGAATGAATATTACAGATATACCATGACCTGATGAATATATTACAGTATACCATGACCTGGATAAATGATATTACAGATATACACTGACCTGGATGAATATATTCAGTATACCATACCTGATGAATGAAATTACAGATATACCATGACCTGATGAAGAATATTACATATACCATGACTGGATGAATGAATATTACGATATACATGACCTGGATGAATGAATATTACAGATATACCATGACCTGGATGATGAATATTACAGATATACCATGACCTGGATGAATGACTATTACGATATACCATGACCTGGATGGATGAATACTAAGATATACCATACCTGGATGAATCATGGTATCCACAGATAAAACTTCAGATAAACCTACATTTTATTATTTAAAAATAATAGCATTTTATGCAGAAATAGTAGCATTTGCCAAGACTGGAATAACCCACTATTGAAAATTACTGATGAAGAAATATTAATTGACATGTTCACCCCCAAACGATATTTCATATTTAGGTAGATCACCCTAGAAAAGGGAAACTGCTTTCAGACAGAAATTATCTGGATGATTTAAATCAGAACCACAATTGACGTCTGTAACTAAACAGTTTTGAGTTTTTGGGGGATGATCTAACTTAATATGAAATAACATTTTGGGGGTGAACATGCCCTTTAAGTTACATTGAAATAAAGGTAGGGTTGTATGTGTCAGGAGTTGTATATAATATTGACATATCACACCTTGGACAGCTATGTGCTGATGTTAAATATTAATTGGTTCGAGGTGTTGATGTGTCAAAATATGTGGAAATCCCAACTAAACAAGAATTGTCTGTAATGCTTTCTTGGCCTTGTTGTATAATTAAATATATTGAAACCTCAGGCATGTTGTCAGCACAAAGTATACTGTGCTACCGATATTTCTTCTATATAATATCAATGCAGCAGCCACAAATGCTGTGACCTCTGTCTATATTAATGGAGGACTAAATCCAAATGTAATACCCTAGAACATAAAATAATTTTCCATCAAACACCAATGAACTATAAATCACACTCCAGTAAACTCATTATTGTAAATGGACCCTTCTGAAAAAATGGATAAGGGAATAGTGGTATATGCACTGTCCGACCACACCTTCTCACCTCAGTCACATGATCTCTTGCCTAATGTAGACTAAAGAGGATTGGCTAGAACTAATAGTGGGTGTGGTCAGCTATAACTAGTACCTGCTGTAGATTCTTATAGGGCATGTGCAAAGAACATATTGGTCATTGACCAACTGTGTGATTCCGAATGCTGGTAAATAAAGCACTGACCCCATGTTAGTAATGTAATTTCCTATATCCACATCAAAATGAGAGGTGAGACACAGGTTATTGCTTTAATAGCAAGGTCTCTGCCTTCTGATTCAGTGTTGTTTGAGGCTTTAGTTGCCCTTTAAGTGAAAATAGTCAAACCCAATGCAAATATAATGAAGTTTTTTGCTCAAACATGGACTTTATGGAGAAGTTTTACTTATATTGACCATAATACCAAGGTACATTAAATATTTCACACGCCAAAGACTTTATCTATGGCACACATTGTAATCACTGGTAGGCTCCATTTTGGATTTTGGTTCCTTTTATGCACTTTGGCATTACCTTACCTTACAAAGGTATTTATTCTCTTATTAACGTTGTTCTTTTCCTTGTCTACAGAGTGAAACTTCTGGGGATTACCGCAAAGCCCTGCTCTCAATATGTGGTGGTGATGATTAAACCATTGATACACGTTTAGTTGAGACCAGTTTATGGCCAAAGGAAGCCGTCACAATGATTGTCTTTACATTTTGTTAGAATCCAGAACCAGCAACGAAGTGCAGAAAGCAGCATATGAAAGATCTCGAAAGAAACACTTTGAATGGGACTTGGGGTGGAGGGAAGAGATGGTGGAATTTGGAGTTTCATTACCCTGGGACATTTTGACATTAGAGTTTTACCCTCTGAATCTTGTGTTGGTCACCAAAGATTTCACGTTGCTGCATATAGAAGCACCTAACCAAAGACAAATAAAAGATCTTTATGGAAATTTTTGTGCTTCTGTTTATTCCCTGGACAAAAGATGAAGATGTTTAGCATAGTAGCAAAGGCCAGGCAGGCCATTTCTAGTCATAGTCGGAAAGATAGGGCGCCATTCAAACTTCTTTTCATTTAAAAAGGGGTTCTCATTAGCCATTGACATTACATTACCTGTATGCATACAATATATCTTGGCTGAGTTTTCCAATCTGGCAAAGACTAATCCAAGAGGTAGTTGAGGGAGTTTCTGTTGGGAAGGGGGCACCAGGGAAGACTTGTTTAGGGCACCAAAATAGCAAGAACCATCGAATGTAGGTGTTTCTGGAACCTCCAGACATTAAAGGGTCACTATACTCACATAAAAATTACATTATCTGAAACTACAGTTTGAGGGAAGTAAAATGGTGGTAATCACATATTTACTTGCTTTGATATTAAATTATTAATCTTTTGAGTGCTCCTAATTGCCCCCCATGATCCCTTACTCACTGCCTTCTTTTAGTGTCTGCGACACTTATAAGTTCTGCACAGCCTCACCATAGACACTGCTCTGCTTACACATCTCCCCCTGTTGCAGAAAGTGTGCTGGCAGGCAGGCAAAGCAGTAGGTCAGGATGGAACACATTATAATTTTGCTTGTGGAGTGGCAGGTCTTTCCCTGTACATGTTGTAATCCAAATGATGATACCCTTTAAGGTTATGTTGGCCATACACTATACTACTTATCTCCTGATGTTCCTACAATGTTCAACAACCACCCGGTCCAATCATTTTTCTATTGACTTCAATTGCAAAATGAATGGGCGAGAGTGGGGAATGCAGAAATAATGTTGGGAGGTAATTTCACCAGAGTAAAAGTGGCCACACATTACTGAGATATAATAGACAGATTAGACTTCATCCATAGATACTTTCTTGAGCGCCCGCAGTTTCTTACCTTCTAACGTTCACGTACTGACCCACCTAATCCAATCATATTGCGACTGAATGACGGTTGCATAAACAAAAAAAGGGTCAGGGTGGTTCCTCTAGAATCTTGTTGACTGTCACAGGAACCTCAGATGGTGAGAGCTAATGTGTGGCCACCTTAATTGATAGGTTTGGACGTTAATTCAATGTAAATCTATTTGATGCATGGCCGCCATTAATTTGCACTTTTCTTCTCCATGCATGTCATCAGATAACATTGTCCCAATAGACAGAGCACATTCACAAAGATATAACAAGCTGTGTCTCACCTTTCCCTTTGCTGTTGCTGCTGGATGATTTATGAAATTATACTGAGGATACCTTTGGCCAGCTCCCTAAGCCCCTCTTTTTTGGTTGGGAAGTCTAAGTGTAGCAGTATACTTCACATGGAAATACAAGGAAGCTGCAGCCTTAAAGTATAATTTTGCGAGTGAGCCACGACCCCTGACACCTAGCGCTACACGGCTGCTTTAGCAGAGTCATCCGTGTGTATGCGTTCGGTCGTGGGTCGATCGTTGATCCGCCCGGCAAATTGAGCATGTGTAATATCTTTAGAAGCTGACAGCTAATCATATTACAGCTCAGAAATCCTTTCTCTCGACACAGAACAGGGATATCAGTGTAGTGTTTTTGCAAACACATTTCAACACTCCTGTCCTCTCCCTGACAAATGTTACAAAAAGTAACATTTGCAATTAAATTATTAGCCAGCAGGATGTAAGTGTATAAAGTTGCTGTCTATATTATTAATTTCATAGCTGTTCCATAATAATTCCATGTACACCCTTTTATTCTCTCCTACATTCAAAGTATCATCTGTCTTTTGTCTTTATTTCCTACCATTTCTATTCATAGTAGTTATAAGAGCTGGAACAGAGAGTCAATGGAGTGTATGTGTGTGTTACACTGAGCATTGCTGGAACAGAGTGTCAATGTAGTGTGTGTGTTACAGTGAGCAATGCTGAAACAGAGAGTCAATGGAGTGTGTGTGTTACAGTGAGTAATGCTGAAACAGAGAGTCAATGGAGTGTGTGTTACACTGAGCATTGCTGGAACAGAGAGTCAATGGAGTGTATGTGTGTGTTACAGTGAGCATTGCTGGAACAGAGAGTCAATGTAGTGTGTGTGTTACACTGAGCATTGCTGAAACAGAGAGTCAATGGCGTGTGTGTTACAGTGAGAATTGCTGGAACAGAGAGTCAATGGAGTGTGTGTGTGTTACACTGAGCATTGCTGGAACAGAGAGTCAATGGAGTGTGTGTGTTACACTGAGCATTGCTGAAACAGAGAGTCAATGGCGTGTGTGTTACCAGTGAGTAATGCTGAAACAGAGAGTCAATTGAGTGGTGTGTGTTACACTGAGCATTGCTGGAACAGAGAGTCAATGGATGTGTGTGTGTTCCATTGAGCATTGCTGAACAGAGAGTCAATGAGTGTGTGTGTTTACATGAGCATTGCTGAAACGAGATTCAATGGCGTGTTGTGTTACAGTAGAATTGCTGGAACGAGAGTCAATGGAGTGTGTGTGTTTTACACTGAGCATTGCTGGGTCAACGAGAGTCAATGTAGTGTGTGTGTTACACGTGAGCATTGCTGAACGGAGTCATGCGTGTGTGGTTACAGTGAGCATTGCTGGAACAGAGAGTCAATGGAGTGGTGTGTGGTTACAGCTGAGCATTGCGGAACAGAGAGTCATGGGAGTGTGTGTGTTACACTGAGCATGCTGGAACGAGAGTCAATGGAGTGTGTGTGTTACAGTGAGCATTGCTGGAACGAGAGTCAATGGAGTGTGTGTGTTCACTGAGCATTGCTGGAACAGAGAGTCAATGGAGTGTGTGTGTTACCTGAGATTGCTGAACAGGAGGTCAATGGAGTGTTTGTGTTACACTGAGCATTGCTGAAACAGAGTCAATGGAGTGTGTGTGTTACCTGAGCATTGCTGGAACAGAAGTCAATGGAGTGGTGTGTTCACTGAGCATGCTGGAACAGAGAGGTCAATGGAGTGTGGTGTGTTACACTGAGCATTGCTGGAACAGAGAGTCATGTGATTGTGTGTTACACTGAGCATTGCTGGAACAGAGTCAATGAGTGTGGTGTGTTACACTGAGCATTGCTGGAACGAGAGTGCAATGGAGTGTGTGTGTACAGTGCTCTTGCTGAACAGAGTCAATGGAGTGTGTGTGTGTTACACGGAGCATGCTGGAACAGATCATGAGTGTGTGTGTGTTACACTGACATGCTGGAACAGAGAGTCAATGGGTGGTGTGTTTACAGGCGCATTGCTGAACAGGAGGTCAATGGATGTGTGTGTTACAGTGCTATGCTGGAACAGAGGGTCAATGGAGTGTGTGTGTTACAGTGATGCTTGCTGAACAGAGTCAATGGAGTGTGTGTTGTTACAGTGAGCATTGCTGGAACAGAGAGTCAATGGGTGTGGTGGGTTATCAGGAGCATTGCTGGAACAGAGATCAATGGATGTGTGTGTTACAGTGAGCATTGCTGGAACAGAGTCAATGGAGTGGTGTGTGTACAAGTGACATTGCTGAACAGAGAGTCAATGGAGTGTGTGTTACAGTGAGCATTGCTGGAACAGAGTCAATGGCGTGTGTGTTACAGTGAGCATTGCTGGAACAGAGTCAATGGCGTGTGTGTTACAGTGAGCATTGCTGGAACAGAGAGTCAATGGAGTGTGTGTGTTACAGTGAGCATTGCTGGAACAGAGTCAATGGCGTGTGTGTTACAGTGAGCATTGCTGGAACAGAGAGGTGTAGTGTGTGTTTACATGACATTGCGGGAACAGAGGTCAATGGAGGTGTGTGTTTACGGAGCATTGCGAACAGGAGTCAATGGAGTGTATGTGTGTGTTACAGTAGCTTGATGAACAGAGAGTCAATGGAGTGTATGTGTGTTACTGAGCATTTCTGGACAGAGAGTCAATGGAGTGTGTGTGTGTTACAGTGAGCATTGCTGGAACAGAGAGTCAATGGAGTGTGTGTGTTACACTGAGCATTGCTGGAACAGAGAGTCAATGGAGTGTTGTGTTGTTACACTGAGCATTGCTGAACAGAGAGTCAATGGAGTGTATGTGTGTTACACTGAGCATTGCTGAAACAGAGAGTCAATGGAGTGGTGTGGTGTTACACTGAGCATTGCTGGAACAGAGAGTCAATGGAGTGTGTGGTGTTAACTGAGCATTGCTGGAACAGAGAGTCATGGAGTGTATGTGTGTGTTACACTGAGCATTGCTGAAACAGAGAGTCAAGGAGTTGTGGTTACAGTGAGTAATGCTAAACAGAGAGTCATGGAGTGTGTGTTACACTGAGCATTGCTGGAACAGAGAGTCAATGGAGTGTGTGTGTTACACTGAGCATTGCTGGAACAGAGAGTCAATGGAGTGTGTGTGTTACACTGAGCATTGCTGGAACAGAGAGTCAATGGAGTGTATGTGTGTGTTACACTGAGCATTGCTGAAACCAGAGTGCAATGGAGGTGTGTGTGTTACAGTGAGTAAATTGCTGAAACAGAGAGTCATGGAGTGTGTGTGTTTACAGTGAGCATTGCTGGAACAGAGAGTCAATGGAGTGTATGTGTGTGTTACACTGAGCATTGCTGAACAGAGAGTCAAGGAGTGTGTGTGTTACAGTGTAGTGAATGCTGAAACAGAGAGTCAATGGAGTGTGTGTGTTACAGTGAGCATGCTGAACAGAGAGTCAATGGAGTGTATGTGTGGTTTACAGTGAGCATTGCTGGAACAGAGAGTCAATGGAGTGTTGTGTGTGTTACAGTGAGCTTGCTGGAACAGAGAGTCAATGGGTGTGTGTACACTGAGCATTGCTGAAACAGAGAGTCAATGGAGTTTGTGGTTAAGTGGGCATGCTGAAACAGAGTCAATGGAGTGTGTGTGTAACAGTGAGCATTGCTGAAACAGAGGGCCATATTTATAAAGTGTGGTATCGCAATTATTGATAGATAATGTACGCCCGTGGTCTTACATTTATTGTATCGTTAATTAACCAACGTTTATTCATAGAATACCATGCGGTAGTTGACTACCGCAATGGTATTCTATGGGGATTGTAAATCTACGATCACGTTATCATAGATTTACCATCGTTATCGGTAATGTACAATAGTTAGCATTAATTAATGTTAATGATTGTAAAAACCGATTGGAAAGTAACGAACAGTTTAATGAGCGCTAAAAAGCGGTACCACGCCTTTATAACTATGGCCCAGAGAGTCAATGTTATTGTTCCCTATTTATGAAGCACCAATTTTATGTGGGATAATAAAGACATATAGTATATGATACAATAGGTAAAACGAGGAATATTTCAGTATTGATTACAGTGGGTCACAGTGATGAGCTGCTAAACTGGTAAGATGATTGGAGAGTTTGTATTATGAAGAGAGATTATCAGTTGTTAAGTATATTTAGGGGCATCAGGGAGATTTAGAAGCGCAGCAAAAACTTTCAACGTGAGCGAAATGTATCAATACCAGGCAGTATGTTTAACATAAGTTGCCGTCAGTAAAAGGGTCGATATCGGTATTTACTAACCCGTTATTAATATTGTGTAGATTTTGCATTGTAATGATATGAAATATATATAATGGGGTAATAATGACTCCATGTATAGTGATGGGAGGAGAATTAGCCTCTGGTTTCCTCTGCTGGATGTGAAGGTTGATACTGTCTGTAATTGTCAGCTAAAACAGAAATGGAAAATTCCCCAGAGAAGGGGAAAGAAATGAAGTGAAATGGAAGTCAGACAAAGTTCAGATGGGGAACTGGTGCCAGAGTTTTCTCTGTTTGGGGGTAATGGGACATTTTAGGCTCCTTGTCCTTAGACAGTTATTATTGAGATGTCTGATGAGACTCGTGACTTGTGAGAAGTGAACTGAAAGTTTTACTATAAATGATGTCTAACAACAAAACATCAATGTGGTGGCATTTATCTTTATGTATGTTGAATCCTACGGGAGAAATGCACTTTACATGTTATTTGTTGTTTTGTTGAAAAGAAATCCTTATCCGTGATCATTCCGTAGCCTGGAAACCCTGCCAGGAAGATTTAACAATGACTTTTACTCTCAGTGAAACTAAACCCCAGGGACTCTAATAGCCCGTCTTTATGGCTGGGCAGAAAAACATAGAAAGAATAACAAATCTCATAATCTATTTAATATTCTACTTTATGCTTTCAATGGGGGCCGGATGAGAAACATGTTGTGATGTGCTGGACCAATATGTATAACTCATCATTGAGATTGCAAACTTGGATTTTCTAAAAAGATTACATTTATATCCCTGGTTCATTGTATTTTTTTTATTATTAATTGCAATTTTTAATAGAAGGTGTGTAATATTTTAGATCCATTCCATCCAATTCAATTAATCTATTTTTCAGGCCATCGTCTTTTTTAATAAAATTAACTTAAGGGGTATGTCCACCCTTGAAATTTTTTTTTAACATAACATTCCCCCTGTCCCCCCAGCCCCAACCGCTCTAATTTTATTATTAGAAATTGCCCAAACTTTACTTACCTTCCCTCTTTCCTCCGCCGCGCTGCCAGGCCCTCTGCTTGCGAGAAAATGCAAGCAGAGGGGCGGGACCGGCAATCGCGTCTGTGATTGGCTGAGCGGCAGCCAATCACGGACGCGGCTGCCGGGAGTTCAGTGCGGCGGAGGAAAGAGGGAAGGTAAGTAATGTTTGGGGCATTTTCTAAAATAAAAAATATAGCGGTTGGGGCTGGAGGGACAGGGGGAATATTCGATGTAAAGGGTTGTATGCTAGGGGTAGGGAATCCTAATCGGGAGGGAGAGGGAGGGGGAGGGAGGGGGAGAAGGGCTGCAGTACGCATGCCAAACTTCTCCCGGAGGCCAGATTGGGTGGGTTGCATGTTTAAATGGCCTGATGAGGCCTAGCACAAATTTTTCTGAACTCTGCAAAATGAAAGACAATGAAATCTTTTCTTTACTTTCTCACATTTAGCAACTGTCCCAATTCCCGGGTGACTGTCCTGTTTTTAGAAGCCTGAATCAGCCAATAATGTTGGTTTAAATTTCTTTACACTGATCAGATAACGTTTTTTTTTAACAAACGCTTTGGCTCAGGCGAAATACGGTAAAGCCTGATAACAAGATTGGATTCTGTGGTTACATTTATTGTCAGCAAAGCTTTTTGTTATTTGCATTAATGGAGGGAGCATCTTTTACTACTTTTCTTGACTAATTCTCTAGTGGACGGCAATATGGCAGCACTACTTTGTGTCTATCAATTGTTAATATACTGGATGTGTTAATGCAAATAAAACTAAAAATATCTAGTAATTAGGCCATTAAGGCTGAGGCCACACTACAATGCACCAAATGGTGCACGCAATTGCGAGCATTATCGAAAAAACACACAGGTGTGGCGTAGCCCTTACTGGAGAGAATTGCATATGGCTTCATATTTGCTGACCAATCAGATTTTGTTTAGCATTAATAGTTATGTCACCCTTTATTTCTTATCCAATGAAGTGTTTTTTGGACTTTCCCTGCTATAGGGCGGCCGTTACAGAGGATCAATAAAGGATTTCCCAGATTTTGATGCCAACCAGGATGCGGAAACCCTCTACAAAGCAATGAAGGGATTTGGTAAGTTCTTCAGTTTGTCAAATTGAAATGATTTGAGTAATCAAGAGGATGAAGTGGTGCATCCTGGGAAGAACAAATGGCAGCTTACTACTGATCACAGCAAAGCATATCAAAGGGTATGAAATTAATTGATTTTTCCATGAATTTGTAGAATGCCTAGGTATGTGTGGTATAGGTAAATAATTTATATATACTGTATATCTGGTTTTCACTAAACTTTCCCTTTTAAGCGCAATCATTTATCAGTTTTGCTATAAAGCAAGTTCTATTTGTGTAAATCAGTATCGTACAGATCTCTCTTCCTCGCTCTGCATCTTGAGTTTCCTACTTAGCTGTGCAATTCTTATCTTGTCCCACATACACTAGACAGTAGTGGAAAGTACAACTCACTGCCATGTCTTATCGAACAAAACAAAAGGAAATCAGTAGAGTAAAAGCATACATCGGCCATACTGTAAGCATCAATGGCTCTAGGTAGATTCATTAGTGTCTTCCATTGCTCAAAAATGATTGGTTCAAAGGTTTTCTATACCTTTAGCTGCTTTATATTGAAAATACAGCAATTTTTAAAAAAAGGCAATAGTGCATTTATGTGGATATCATTGAGTTACTATGCAAATGAGGAACGTGGAAGGTAAAGGAATTATGGGAAAGGTGTATAGAACACAACCAGGGTTATTCAATAAAAGTTCTTATCGTTAAAAATGGTGATAATTTTGCCCCAACCAATCAGATGTTTTAAATGTTATATAATATTTTAAAGGTTGGGGCAAAATGGTTGGGGCATTTTTAACGATAAGAACTTTTATTGAATCTCCCTGAACATGTTTAACATGGGTACAGATACAGTATTAAAGCTACAGCACTGGGGGAGTTATTAGGTCTGCTCTATGGAATAGAAATGGGACCCCATGGGACAGGAACAATGGCTGTTGATTTGCTTTCCATAGTTTTTGTTGGTCATTGCTCAGTTTCAGGTTTAAGAAATTGTTGAATGGTTTGTTGTTTTGGTGATAGACTATCATCTATTTATCCAAACACTCTAGTTCATTTCTGAAGTCTGAAGACTTCCTCTTTATTCCTTTATATCATTGTTGTTTATTAATAACGACCTTTTTGGAGCTTTCAAAAACAATTCTAATTTGCTCTGTTGACGTTTTTCTTCTTTGTAGGCAGTGACAAGGAAGCCATATTGGATCTGATCACATCCCGCAGCAATCACCAGCGCAATCAGATAACTCAAGCTTACAAATCCCTTTATGGAAAGGTAAATGACCCAAATATTCCTATAAAATTTATTGTTAGAAGGATGGATGTGCAACATCTTCCTTACATTTGCATTTGTAATAGGAAAAAGACATACACTGTAGATGGCTGCAAGATGGATCAGCCAATCGGAAATTCCCCATCAAAGCTCAATCAAAAAGTGTTGAGCGAATGGCACCACCTTGCGCCATCTTGAGTGGATTTCAGCTTGAAAACTAAACACATTGGAAGGACTAATAAATTCAGTGTAGTTCTAGGAGTTGAAAAGCTTTTTTACATTGTTGTCAATTCCCCCATTTAACCATAGATATAGGTATAGGAGACACAATACACTGTCCTCTATTTAGTCCTATTTTTCATTCATTATTTTTTTTTGTATTGAAGGATCTCAATGATGATTTAAAATATGAGCTTACAGGCAAGTTTGAGAGACTCATAGTTGGGTTGATGCGTCCCCCTGCTTACTTCGATGCCAAAGAAATAAAGGATTCCCTGGCTGTGAGTATACTCTGTATTGGTTTAGCTGTTTCTTACTATAATCATGTTTACTTCATGGATAAATATCTGTATTGCATTCAATTAGATCAACTGGACTTGAAGTTTAGTTCTTGAAGACATTTTGCTAGTCATCCGACTGGCTTTCTCAATTCAGAATGACTTGTACAAGAATCTGTGGCAATTATGTACCCTGGGAAATCCCAGTTAGCATATCACAGCCAGGTGTTAAGGGCGTGATTGGATAGTGGCTAAGAGGTGTTATATAGGAACACCCAGGGTAAGGTGTCAAAACAGCATTGTACATGGCAGACAGTTGGTGTCGAACCCCCCCACCTCTATTTAGGCTTGGTTTCTTTATTTTCACATAAATGGCCTCCTTAACACCTCTCTTGAACCAGTCACATACCTTTGCCAATATGTTAACATTACAATCTTCAAAGGTATGTCCTTTATCCTTAAGATGCATGTACATGGCTGAGTCCTGACCCAAGGAATTGGCTCTTCAGTGCTGGGCCATACATTTGTGCAGCTGCTGTTTGGTCTCCCCCACATACAATTCAGAGCATTCTTCACTGCACTGCACTGTGTATATGATGTCGCTTTTCTTGTGTTTCGGTATTGGGTCTTTCGTATGTACCAATTGCTGTCTCGGTGTGTTGTTTGATTTATAGCAGACAGGGATACGGTGTTTTTTGAAAATTCTTCTTAATTTCTCGGAGACCCCTGCTACGTATGGGATGACCATGTTCTCCTGTCTTGCTTTTCCCCTTCACTGTTGGTATTCGTGTTCTTTTCTTTCCTTCTACTTCTTTTGACAAAGGCCCAGTCTGGATATCCACAAGTTTTAAGGGCTCCTTGTGGAAAACTTGTTCTTATGTTTCAATTTTTTAGCCTTCGCCTCTGTGCTAGTGGGGATGTTCTCGGCTCTGTGTTGCAGGGTTCTGATGACCCCCAGCTTGTGATCTAAAGGGTGGTGGGAGTCAAACATCAAATACTGATCTGTGTGTGTTAGTTTTCTGTAAACCTCTACTTCCAGTTTACCATTCTCCCTGACTTCTACCAAGCAGTCCAAGAAAGCCAGTTTGTTGTTTTGTATCTTCCCTTGTAAATTTGATATTTTGGTCTACCGCATTGATGTGTTCTGTGAAAGCTTGTACTTCCTTCTGGTGGATTTTAACCCAGGTGTCATCCACATATCTGGACCAGTGGCTGGGTGCTATGCCTGTTTTTCTACCTCCTCCATGTAACTAAACTAAACTTCAAGTCCAGTTGATCTAATTGAATACAACAGATATACCATGACCTGGATGAATGAGAACCTTCACAAGCATATTCATGGATAAAGTAATAGAGAACCACGGCTGCCAGGCATTCTCTTCCACCGGACCCTGAGTATGACTGAGCAAGAATTGATTCTCATTGATCTCAGTAATAAAATCATTGGTCAGTCATTTGACTTACGTGGTTACTGGCCTTAAAGCTATAAAACCATGGGGATTTTCTTATACAAAGGTTCAATGTTTAGTGCAGTGATACATTGAGGGTAATGGTGGGGAGTTTAGCTATTCCCAGAAAACATTTTATTTTCTCATCTACTCAGATGATGCTATGTACTGTAGTAGCATGCAGTTCAACAAATAGTGCACATGCCCAGTAAATTATAACTAATGGATTGCACCTGAGTAAGGGGTACACCCCCACCCCCCAAAATCATTGGTGTGCAAAATGAGTTGGACTGGCATCTTCGGTGGAGGGGATACATTGCTGTTTTACTGATGTATATAGGTGTGGTTGTATTGCTGGTTTGTACAGTATAGTACAGACTGTTCATTTCTTTCTGTTACAGGGTATTGGAACTGATGAGAAATGTCTCATTGAGATCTTGGCATCTCGAACTAATGAGCAGGTCCATGCGTTAGTGGAGGCTTACAAAGATGGTAAGTGGCTACATTCTAATATGAAATTTATCACATAGAGGAGATAGCTACTAGAGGATAAGGGGATATGACTACACCCTTCCTCCCACCAGCCCATAGCCACTGTAAATGGAACAGGTCACAATTTTCATAGTTATGCTCCTGATAACATGTACCCCAAATACGGACTGCAGACTTCTGGGTAATCTTCATGTTTTCGTGGTAGCCCAGAGGAAATGCTTTATTTATTTAATGCCCTTAGTGCTATTAAACAGGCTCTTTTTTTGGTACTTTGGCTCATGGAATAGGGGGTGTTGGTGCTGTCACAGGGGGGTTATTGAGTTGGGGGGCCCTTGAGTCTGGGTCCTGATGTGCATCGAATTTGACACTGGGACCCTTAGGTGTTTAGCTATGTCACTGGGCAACATTAAGGATGAGTCCCTGCTACAACGCACTAAATCTATACACACAATCGCAAGCGTTATCGTGTGTGCGATTTCTGTGCGTTGTCGTGTGTTTGCGCATGTGTTTTTGTAATTTAATATTTAATAATGTAATTGCGTAAAAAATGTTGCACGCAAAACGCAAGCGCATAGGAAAACGCATGATTTCGCGCAAAACGTGCTAAAAACGCGTTAGCCTGGCCTAGCCCTTAATCAAAGAAGTAATGTTTCTCTAAATCCGGTATCTTCTTTCACACAGCATATGGCAGAGACCTAGAGACAGACGTTGTCCAAGACACGAGTGGCCACTTCAAGAAAATGTTGGTTGTGTTGCTGCAGGTATAATGGGATTCACCTAATAGGGTTTTGTGTGTGGCTCTTTGGAATCCTTAGTTTTATAATGCGTCTCTGTATATTTAGTCTTTACTGGCAAAATGTAAGCAGATTATTGGATTTATTTGGTGTTAATGTAATGACACTGGTATTATTATATATGGCTGGTGTTAATCCAGGGATTCTTCACTTTAATATCCATGAAGGATACATGCCATCTTCTGGATTAACTGTTAACTGTGCATTTTGGGTAGGAAGGGTAAAAAGGTTGAACTGAAGAAAGTGGACCCCATTTTACCCGAGCAATGGACCCTTTATTGCATCCCTTCTTATTACAGCTGCTGTTTGTACACGTGATTCTGTCCCTGCACAAACTGGGTTATTTATCCTGGTGTGCAGCTGTTCTTGTAAATTCTGTTTTGATGGACAACTGGACAGGAATGACTGAAGATAAAAGGGTGTTGGGTTTTCCCCCCCGCACCATTGAGAAGAGCCTCTTACTGGTCCAATAATACAAAGGAATGAAAGGACCTTGAATGTGATTCATATAAATAGATATTTTAGTTTGCTGTTTTCTTAATTGTTTGTTTAATTCAATAGACATCAATGCCAATCAGTATCTATTTATGCAGCTATGGCCTTTTGTAACATTGAATCCAATCTACAGCAGAGAAATAAAACTGCAAATGCAAGAATGTGTTCTCTGTTTAAAGGAGAAGTATATACTAAAAATGACTTTTTTATATGTATTGTCTAGATTTAGCTGAATGAAACCACGTATCATTGCAGTTTTATACAACTCTGACACCCCCCTCACCATAGAATAAAATATCCACCCTGCTTCACGTTTGTTATAGTAACAATTCCAGCAACTATTTAGAAAATTAATTTGCTACAGAATTATCTCATTGGGTGGCTTTATAAGGAGCTGCAGTGAAATCAGGTGCTCATTTTACCTTGACAAGCTTTATTTCAATAAACCAAATGAAATATAGCGGACACCATAACTAGACACCATATATTAACAAACAAAGTGTATTTTCCTACATATTGTATAGTTATTAACTATATATGTAACACAACAAATTGTACACCTTTTAGGGGACCAGAGAAGAAGACGATGTGGTTAGTGAGGAGCTGGTGGAGCAAGATGCTACGGTAAAGTCTGATTATATCATTTATATTTATAGATAATAACATTATACTTACCCATTGCCAACATCTATGTAGAAACCTTCCTATCCATATAGGATCCACTACATTAAAAAAAAAAAAGATTGATATATAAATGACATATACGATTAGATGGATAGATAGATAGAGAGAGAGAGAGAAAGATAGATAGATAGATAGATAGATAGATGGAGAGATAGATAGATAGATAGATAATGGAGAAATAGATAGATAGATAGATAGATAGATAGATGAGAGATGATAGTAGATAGATAGATAGATAGATAGAGAGACAGAGAGATAGGTAGATAGATTGAGATGGAGAGATAGGTAGATAGATAGATAGATAGATAGATAGATAGATAGATAGACTAGATGATAGAGAGAGATAGATAGATAGATAGTAGATAGATAGATAGATAGATAGATACCGTAGATAGATAGATAGATAGATAGATAGATAGATAGATAGATAGATAGATAGATAGATAGATAGATAGAATTAGATGGATACCCAGATAGGTAGATGATGGATGGGTGGATGATGGATAGATATATAGATAGATAGATAGATCGATAGATGATTAGCTAGATAAGATAGATAGATAGATAGAATTAGATTGATACCCAGATAGGTAGATAACAGATGGATGGATGGATAGATAAATAGATAGAATAGACATATGATAGATAGATAAAATTAGATGGATACACAGATAGATAGGTAGATGATGGATGGATGGATAGATAAATAGATAGAATAGACATATGATAGATAGAATTAGATGGATACACAGATAGATAGGTAGATTATGGATGAATGGATGGATAGATAGACAGACGGATGATAGATAGACAAATAAAAATGGATGTATTAGCCAATATTTTCTGCTGAATCCCCTATACGTTTTAAGGCTTTAGCTATAATATTGTGTTCTAGTGTTTTTAGCTGTGTACAAGGAAAACCCAATTATAAATACATGTAATAATGTCCCTTTCTTTTCTGATTGGTGACCTGAATTATCACATTGTAAAGTGCATGGATTTGCCTATGAAATTTAACACAATTCATAGATACAAACCCTTTAGATGAGATTCATTACAGTGTGTAACCCTAGTGAAATGTTAATGGACGCTGTTTATCTACCGTCAGGAATTGTATGAAGCAGGAGAACAGAAATGGGGCACAGATGAGGCTCAGTTCATCTATGTCTTGGGAAGCAGAAGCAAGCATCACCTTCAGTTAGGTAAGAGCCTGTATCTGGAGCAACCGCTATTTTACCTTATTTAAAATGTGTCAAATTAACAAAACTTCTTACATGTATATTAATTACAAGGATTTTTTGATGATGTCACTAAACTCCTGTAGACGTGATGTAGCTACAGTATAAATACTCCATATCTGATTGGGCTGGCTTGTTTTATTTTAAAGTTTGCTTCCAGAGTTAGGCTGGGTACACAGGAAGGGACTATTTGTCCCAACCGAGCGCTCGGCCAGGAGAAATGTCTGTCAGTCACGGCAAATTCGGCAGCGATAGGGAACTGCATGATCGATTGGAATTTACCAACAAGTCCGATCCGGACGAACGAATGATCAAGGTAGGTCGCCCCACACCAGCAGATATTTTCAGCCGGCCAACTGAAAGTGCCATGAATCGGACGGTTGGCCGAAAATATCTGCTGGTGTGTACCCAGCCTTAAATGCTTAAAGGAACTGTAAACCAAAAAAACAAGTGTTTGCCAATTGTTTCTATTATTCCCAGGGAGGGGAGAACGCTTATTCCCATCTCCCTGTGAATAATAGTTTGCTCAGGGGACACAGCGGCACTTACCTTACCTGGCGCTCCACTTGCAGGTCCTTCTGATCTGACAGCCGCGTTGCCCCTGTCTCCCGACCACGCGTCTATCTTTGGGCGCATGCACGCCAATACAAAAGATAGGCGCGCGATCGGGAGAGCAGGACAGCGCGGCTGTCAAATCAGAAGGACCTGCGAGTGGAGCGCCAGGTAAGGTAAGTGCCGCTGTGTCCCCTGGGAATAATAGAAACGATTGGCAAACACTTATTTCTTTAAGTTTACAGTTCCTTTAAAGTTTTAATTATTTCAGTTGCGTTACTATAAAAGATATTTCCAATGTAAAAATGTATATTTGAAAGTAGAGATGTACTGTGGGTTCGAATAGAACCCGGTCTCGAATGGAATCTGAGGGTTTCGAAGTCCTGATGATACTTTCGGAACTCCCGGATTTCACGGAACCCGGATTTTCGAAATTTTCGATTTTTAGCGAAATTTCGATAATCATCAAAATCAACGATTATCGAAATCGAAAATTGAAACTGCGAAATGAAAGTAATGATTGATTTCGGTAACCCTCAAAAGTAATGATCGTTTTCGGTAACCCTCGAAAGTAATGATCGATTTCAGTAACCCTCGAAAGTAATGATCGATTTCGGTAACCCTCGAAAGTAATGATCGATTTCGGTAACCCTCAAAAGTAATGATTGATTTCGGTAACCCTCTAAAGTAATGATCGATTTCGGTAACCCTCGAAAGTAATGATCGATTTCGGTAACCCTTGAAAGTAATGATCGATTTCTGTAACCCTCGAAAGTAATGATCGATTTCGTTAACCCCTCGAAAGTAATGATCGATTTCGGTAAACCCTAAAGTAATGATCGATTTCGGTAACCCTCGAAGTAATGATCGATTTTCGGTAACCCTCGAAAGTAATGATCGATTTCGGTAACCCGTACTCGAAAGTAATGATCGATTTCGGTAACCCTTGAAGGTAATGATCGATTTCGTAACCCTCGAAAGTAATGATCGATTTCGGTAACCTCGAAAGTATGATCCGTAACCCAGATTATGCCCCAGTTTGGGTAGGAAGTTCATATGATAGACACTGTAACCCAGATTATGCCCCAGTTTGGGTAGGAAGTTCACTTTCTGTAGATTTCCCCTTGAAATCTATGGATCAGCGGCTCGCGTTGAACATTCGATTGGTAGAACATGTGCCCGTGTATGGCTGGCTTAATTCTATCTGAGCCATGTGCTGCATGTGTTTTTAATAGGTGTCCCTGGATTTAACACTTAAAAAGACCCTGTGCATCTAAACAGCTGTGTCTCCATCACACATGGTGGAAAAGTGTAACCTTGGAGCAGTGGAATTCCATGGAATGTTGGATGTGCACGCGCAAAGCTGATTGATACACTGCCTTCCACAAAAAGCAGCAGATCTGTGTTGATTAGAAATGTCTGGAGGGGAGGAACCCAGCCGTGATGGGCAGCACCCGATGCACCAATCAGGAGGCGGTGGGGAATTCCAAGCTGTTTGTTGCAGGAAGTGGTGAAAGGTGACTTCCCTGCTGAGAAATGCAGAGTAGTAATGTAGCTGGTCTGTGCTATTTCTGCAGGATCTGAGCACCTAGAAAGGAAAAGGAAGAGTCCCGAGACCAAAACAACTGAACTAGAAGAAGCAAGGTAGGTCCTGGGAGGTTTAATATATTGCATTGGGTCTGTCACATCATAACCATCTAAAGTTAACCATGGAGGGACTTGCAATGCATTTTAACAACTGTGTGGATTACACTGGATTTCTGCAAGATCAGGGGATTACAGATAACATTGCTGCTTGTGGAGCTGTTAGTATGTTATTGTTCTATGGATATCTAATGTTTGGTTAAATATAACGTTTGCAACATACATGTATTGTGCAAATGATGGCAATTGGATTTAAGGTCTGTCCAGGTAGAAAGGCATTGACCCCCCTATCGTATAGTATTTATTTACGTACATAGTACATTCCATTATCACATACAAGGTTTACGATAGTGGGGTAAGTGCCATTGGAAACGGAGAATATACAATTCTAAACATTAACCTACAATGCTATCCAGTTTGCTGGGATTTAAATTGAATGTAATCTTGTTATTTCTGGTTGTTTGATATAATGTTTGACCATTGTAGTTGTAAAACCACATACAAAAACCTGAGTGAAATGGTTTAAAAGGCATTTCTTAAAAAGAAGAGGACTGGCCACAAAATAAGATCCTTTTTTAAGGTTAGTAGTTGTATTTTTCAAATTATAAATATAGCTGCTTTCCCCCATAGGTGGGGAGAACATTTGGCCCACCACCACCACCAAAAAACCCCCACCACCAAAAACAAAAATGTTTTTCCACAAAAGCAGGACCCCCATAGGGCAAGGTCCCACTATGTGAGTTGCATTTTACTGTCTGTTTTGAGTGTGTTTAGGATAATACATTTTGTCCGCGTTTCGGTACATTTGCAGGTTAATAGATATGCGTTTTTCTATGCATTTGTCCACGTTTCAAGTCTGTTTGCGTGCATGTGCAGTTTTTGAAAAATCAACAGGAAATGCTGGAGAAAACGCAAAAACCCCGCAAAAAATAAGTTTGTCTGCGTATGTCCGTGGTTTTTTTGCAATTCCATAGACTATTATTAAAGTGTGATTCTGACACACTCGGACCAAAAGTCGTGCACACATGCAGATAAAAAATGGACCACATAGATTCGTAACGCAAATTATTGTGTGGGAACTGATTCTCGCCATTTCTATTATATTTTAAATTACATTGCGATTCGCAGAATGCACAGAAAACGGAATGCATCGCGCATAGTGGGACCTAACCCTAAGGGCTAGGCCACACTATCGCGATTTTCTTACCTTTGCGTATGCGTTTTTCCGATCATTGGAATCGCCGCAACGCACCGGATACGCGCGTTTTCGGGTGCATTGTGATTGCGCTTGTGATTTGCGTTCCGCATTTTTAATCGCAATCGCATGCGGTTTTCTATATCTAATGAAAAAACGCATGTGCAAACGCAATGAAATCGCATGAGATTCCATGTGCAATTGTGTTTGCGTTGCAGTGTGGCCGTGCCTTAAAACCCCATTTTCACAGTACTTACCCAGCACACCAGCATTCCAGAAAGGAGATATTCACCTTTAATTCTGCTGGTCTACCTTCTTTCAGACACTTTTCCCTTCCAGGCAATATCAGCGGCTGCACGGGCTGCCTCCTTTACATCTGCGTGAGCTGGTTAAGAGCTTGTAAAGCAGTGAAAGGGGTTGGACAAGAAGAATAATGTGAATATCTCCTACTCCTCGGGTGCTGGATAAGTATTGTAAAATTTTTCGGGAGAAAAAAAAAAATTCTGTGGGGGGATAGGTGTTGGGGTGGACCATTTGACTCGGGTAATTATTTCTGGATATAATTATTTCAGAGGGCTGTGCATAGATGTAGAACTTCTTCCATAATTACTCTGTGTATATCCCTTTAATAGAAACTCTGTGAAATCCATATTATTTATGGATAATTAACAGCCAACTAAAATCTATGGCCACGTGCAAATCAGTGCTGCCAGCTAAAACTGTGATTATAAATCAGTCATGCAGCTTGTGGATTTTATATGTGGCAACATCTAAAGATGAGAAAGAAGAAGCTGGGGAACTTCTGTCAATCAAATCCTATCTCTATTGGTCCTAAAGAGCTGCATGCAAACTGCTCCCCTATATTGTAACTAAGAATAGCCCCATGTGTCATCAGCATACACATGATTGATGTGTAATACAGGGGTTGACAAATGATTTCTTATAATAACAGCCAATAAGACAATTCAAGTATTTTTATGTAGCCAGTTAATATGTACAGCAGTACAAAGGCCCCTTAAAATGTAACATAGTAACATATTAATTGAGGTTGAATAAAGACATCCATCCATCTAGTCCAACCTTTACAATACTACTACGAACTCAAAATAGGGAAATACAAACTTCCCCTATATAAGTCCCCAAATAAATGGCACTACCCGTATGAGTCCAAAAATAGCAAAAAACTTTATTGGTAACCATTAAGGGGTAAAAACCTTATAGGCTCAAAAAATACACATAAATATACACCCTTATTCCCTTCACCCATCATCCTTGACGAAGCCATGACCAATAGGTGCGGGGGGGTGAAACACATGTTGGTAGGAGGGAGGTGTGGCCACATTACACGCGGAGGAGGATGCTGATCCACCATGTTGAGCGCAGACCAGAGCAGTGAATAGTGATTGCTATCGCGGTAGAGAACGCGGACGTTGGAACTGTATAATATAGAAGCGGTGCATTACCAGAAGGACGAGCGTACCAAGGGAGGTCCAAAGACCCGGACCTGGAGGAGCCTTGTGAAGTTCCAAACACCGGAGGGCGGTGTAGTATGACACACTCATGCAACTAACTCACTGCTAGACTTTCATACTTACCTGACCATATTGTGTTAGGTTGCTGCTTGACTATCTATTTTGGCTGTATACCACGGAACGTTCTCACAGGCATTGTGGCCACACACTCCCTTTAATTTTAGACCAGGGACGCCCGGTGGTGTTACAATAGTTTTTGTATGTGATTTTAGGCAGTTTTTAGTAGTATGTTTTAGACGGGGGTGGGATGATGGGTGAAGGGAATAAGGTTGTATTTTTTGAGTCTATAAGAATTTAACCCTCAATGGTTACCAATAAAAGTTTTTTTGCTATTTTTGGACCCATATGTGGTAGTGCCATTTATTTGGGGACTTATATAGGGTTGGTAATAGTATTGTATTTTTTTCCCCATTGAGCACCACTGGATTTCAGTGTTCCACAGGCTCATACAATGGAGTTGTGCACCTGTCCACCATTATAGACAGTCCAGCCTTTACAGCCTACTCTTTAATGGGCATGTCCAGCCCCAAAACTAAAAAACTACTGTCAACTGTTAAAAAATCTGTACCTTACATCTCTGTTCCAAATGGTTCTCCTGTAGTGTCTGTTCAAATTTCCAAAAAGTGAGGAATTAGAGCTGTCAGTGAGAAATATGGTCCCTGCTGCTTCCTTGTCCTCTGAGAGGTTTCTGGCATCTCTGGATCTAGCTTTGCTGCTTGGTGCCCTACCTATAAAAGCTTTTTCTGTAGTGTAGGGCACCCTAAGCCCACCCCCAACCTCCAAGTCTGTTTGTTAAAAAAAAAAGCAGCAGAACTGTACTTACAGTCTTTTGTTCCCCCGGCGCTCTGCATTGCCGGCAGCCACGTCTGTGCTTCTCAGCCAATCACAGATTTGGCCCCCTGCTTGCAAGATCCAGTAAGTAGAGGGCCAGGAACAGAGCACCGGGGGATTGAAGGACATAGGCTACCTGGCTCCTGGAATTTGTCCAGTCCTGGAATAATTATAATTTAAAATCACACAAAAATGATTATTCCCACCTCCCAATATTGTTTTGTTGAGAAGCTACAGCACATACAGTTTTCAACTGCCAGGTTAGTGCCCAGCCTTCCTGGCAGAAGCAGTTTTCTTCTTACTGCCACTCCTCATAGACATGTTATTGGGAGGTAGAAAGTACCAATCCTACTTCCCTGCACCAGGCTCTTTTCATTTGAACTATTTTTAAAAATAGTTCTCTTTTAATATCAACAATTCTATTTTTTTTTTTCCCGGAGCTCCATGAGAAAGTTTACATTATGGTGCCCATTTATTTTTTTAGTCAAGCCATGGAGAGGCTTATTACCACATGTTCTCTAGATTATCGTCCAGATAAATACTCCTCTGTTATAGGCAGCGACGTCAGGGTGGTCGGAGTTAGGGGCGGCGTAACTGGGCAGGAAGTGGGTGTTCCGGGAGCGGGGCTGCCATGGCCGGAGTTTGGTCGGTATTTCAGCCCTGACTCTGGAATTTGTTCATGTAGTCAGGACAATTCCACCCAAATAGGGACGCCTGGCAACCCTGGTTATAGGAGATGATCAGAAATCTCAAACTGCATGTTTAAATCAGTGGTTCTCCCTTCATCAGGTAGAGAAAAATCGATCGAAATCAGGATCTCAGATGCTCTCAGATATGGGCCCAACCTGTTTCTGCAGATCTTTATAATCAGAGATTCTTCTTAAAGGAAATTAATTTGTTCCCATTTTCATAGATTTCAGTATCACACGATCGCCACATTATTGAACAAGCTTCTGATGAAAAGGAAATATATGAGATGTGGGAAGTGCAAACAACACTTACAAGTTTGCGAAGGTTGCAACTTGCTGATAGCAAATGTTTATGTTTTATTCCAAAATACCTTGGCTTGGTTTGTGGAACAGGGAACAATGTTTAACTTTGCTGGTTATGGCCCTCATTAAGGATTAATGTTCTGAAAATTATAAAGCATATTTTATAGTCTACTACAGAATAAACTAGTGGTCTGATCCCTGGTGTGTTTATTAAACTCCAGCAAACCCCTCGATGCTCTCCCTCTTACCCACAACTGCTAATAGGATGTTGCAATAGAACATAGAGCGAGTCCTCCCATAGGCCAGGCCCTGGACACAGCCAAGAGGTGGGATGAACCCATGGTTGCCAGGCATCCCTATTTGGACTGGATTGTCCTGACTGCAAAAATCTCAATTTTCTTGCAGTCAGGGCTGGAATCACGTCCTAGGAATGCCACCCCCCCCCCCCCCCCCCCCCTCCCCCCCCAGCTACATCTCTCCTCCAGCGAGCATACTTTGTACCACTTGTGGCATAAGCCACAAAATGTACAAACATTAAGTACAAACATTAAGAGGGGCAATTATAAATATATACACATTGCATAGCAATCCATCTTGCTTTCTCTATGCTGGCCATACTATACTGATATAAGATTCATTCATCCTTTGAGTATCCTATCAATCTAATATTGGCTGCATTGCTTTAAGTGGAAATATACACTGCAACACATTTAAACCCTTAATTATTATTTTGGATGAGCATAGGCTTAGGAAACATAAAATACCTATATCCTCTGATTAAATAAAGATTGCTCGCAATTCACAAAAAAAAAAAAAGGGTGATTGCATGCTTACCGAATTGGGGTGCACTGTTCTGATTTAAAGGGCATGGCTGCCCCCAAAACTAGAATTTAACCCACTACTGGCCCCACTCTTTAGTGCATAAGAATAATTACCTTACATCCCAGCTCCAAATGGTTCTCCTGTAATGTCCCTCCAAAGTCCAGAAAACTGACCACCAGGAGCCTTTCTGTGTCCATATAGCTCTCTGCCTCCTGTCTCTCCTCTGGGAGAATTTGCACATGATCACTGCAGCCCTCTCCCTCCCTTTTCTTTCTCCCTCCCCCTAGTGTAAATCCCCTTTTCTTTAGTTCTTTAGGGCTCCCAACCCCAACCGCTATAGTTATTTCCAGCAAAACTCCCCCAATCTATACTCTGCCTCTTTCCCCCGATGTTTAGAACTTCCGGAAGCCATGTCCATGATCGGCTGCCTCTCATCCAATCACGGACGCAGCTGCCAGTCCGGCCCCCTGCTTGCAGTTTCATGCAAGCAGAGGGCCGGGACTGAATGTCGGAGGAGAGAGGCAAGTAATGATCGGGGGAGTTTTGTGACAAATTACTATAGGGGTTGGAAGCCCTACACTACAGAAAAAGGGTGGACATGCCCTTTTTAATTGTGATCGTAAGAGCATGAGAAAATGCGTGAGTGTGGCCTTGCCCTCATGATCAAAAAAGTGGAATTTCCCCTTTAACAGTTATAAGTGATAAAACACATTTTGCAGGTTAATTATTTTTTTTTCCATTCTCATTCCCGTATGATTTGATTTTTCCAGGAATATTGCAGAGTACAGAACAAATAGTGTAATACTTGGCTGTTCAGATCTTTCCAAATCTCATGCATGCAGATATCGCAGGAGTACATTAGACATTTACCCACAAGTTTAAAACATTATTGAAAATACATATCCAATAACAGACTTTCCAGACCCTTAGGATGTGTCAGGCTCTGATCTATAGACTTGCAAACTTGGGGAACCCACTATCATTTAGTATTTGTTTGAAACTCTGGGGGAATTTTGAGTAGTTTGGCAATAACTGAATTTCTGCCTTGTATAATGTCAATAGGTGTTTCCATGTTTACACCAAGACAGGAAATATCAGGTGTGGGAGAGACACAGTTTAAATCTTGTGGCGGTTTCAAATTATTTTGATTGGCAGTGGTAAATAGCACTTTTACCATTAGGAAGTTGAAGTAAAGGTGAAATATAAAGCAAAGGTGAAATATAATGATTTGTGATTTTATATATATAATGATTCTGTTTAATCCTAATTTGTATTTATTAGATTTATTTAGGATAAAGGATAACCTAGGTCGGGGCCCTTGATCCCTGGCCCATTTATAGCAATACCTCAACCCGCCTGAAATCTGTCCAATGACAGGAGGAGGCTCATCTCTAAAAACATGTGTTCCTATTGGTTAGGCCCTGGACCAAAAGTAAGGCAGGGCTACATACTGTCTCCGATCGCAGCTTTAATTAAAGATTTACAGCTAAGAAGGCTAAACGCACAGATGAGGGCAGCAGTTTAGGTTCTCACCTTTGTTAGTCTTAAGGGGTGGTCTTTTTTTTTTTTTTAAATTCCGACCAATTTGTCGTATATTTGTAAGTGGGTAGCAGCTCCCATCGGTGCCCCGTTTGTGTCATTTGGGATTCATTCTGCCAGATCAATGAAAACCATGAGCCACACACACATACGATTTTCGGCTTAAAGTGCATGTCCTCCCCCAAAACTATAATCCCCCCACTACTGGCTCCAAATGGTTCTCCCAGGATCCCAAAAACTGTCCACCTGGAGTACTGCAGAGTCCATATAGGACTCTGCCTCCTGTCTCCCCTCTGGGAGAATTTTGCCATGCGCAGAAGAGCCCCCCCCCCCTCCCTCTCCCTCCTGTTTTGGTCTCCCTCCCCTTAGCATAAAATCCCTTTTCCATATGATAGGTCTTGCTCCCCCAGCCCCATCCGCGTTAGTCTTATTGCAAGAAAGTCTCCCGATCATTACTTACCTTCCCTCTCTCCTTCGCCGTTCTGCACTACTGGCAGCCGCATCCATGGTTGGCTGCCTCTCAGCCAATCATGGACGCGGCTGCTGGTCCGGCCCCCTGCTTGCAGCTCTATGCAAGCAGAGGGCCGGGACTGTGCGGTGAAGGATAGAGGGAAGGTAAGTAATGATCGGGGCACTTTCTTGCAATAATACTAATGCGGTTGGGGCTGGGGGAGCAAGACCTATCATAAATAAAAAGTTTTGTTAAAGGGTGGACATGCCCTTTAAGCTGTTGGACATTCATTTGCTGCCTCTAGCTGTCAGTAATCAAATGTGAGTTAGGGCTTTATTAGACATTTGATCTATTCGACATTCAATCATAGACAGACTTACCTGCAGGTGGTTATGTCTACTGATGTTCCTGCAGCAACTCATAGTATATACTCCAGGGATTAGTGTCAACCCTAATAATGCCTAATCATGCCATGAGTAAGGAAGCAATACAGGGTAATGTAATTTTATGGAATCAGAACTGTTGAAGCCAGAAGAAATAATTATTCTCTATATGAAAAACATCATAACTAACTACAGAATGACCTGCCAATGTGTAAAGTGCATAGCTGATTGGACCAAAAGATAATGGCCTTGGAGTTGTGTTGTGGGTGGGCCTTGGGTGTAGTTATGTCCACCCCCAAAACTATAATTTCCCCCACTACTGGCCCCACTGTGTAGTGAATAAAAATCCTTACCTTACAACTCTGCTCCAAATGGTTCTCCTGTAATGTCCCCCCAAAGTCTGAAAAACTGGCCACAATAGGGATAGCAGAGTCCATATAGGACTCTGCCTCCTGCCTCTCCTCCAGGAGAATTTTGGAATGGGTACTACCGGGTATGAGGAATTGGTCAGTTCCGTTCGTGCGGTTCCCACCGCATGTATGCCAACAGATATCACATGTGTATGGCTGCCTTTAGACTCTAATTACAACCAACAGTAATTGTATAGGCCTATCTTGCAGGCGACAGCAAACAACATTACTTAATTATTGGCCGTGTATACCCAGCTGTAGTCTGGACAGGATTTAAGCCCTGATTGTGGGACTTGGGATTTTGTCCCTGCAGTCGTGGCAATCCCATCCAAATAGGGTCACCTGGCAACCCTGTCTTTACCCCATGTAGACTTGTTCTACCTCCTCCCTCCATGTAGGATAGTCGCCCATGTTTGTGCTTTGTTTTAAAGAGGTTCTTATTACTTTCTGGAAAATCCCAAGTGCCTTGTGTTTTTTTCTACTTGTTGACTATTGTTTGTTGACTTTATACAGTCCATCTAGTCCAACCTTTATAACCTACTCATTAACCCTACATAACAGTTGATTATTATTATTAATATAAATTGTGGATTTATATAGCCAACATCTTCTGCAGCGCTTTACAATTACATGTATACATTCACATCAGGCTCTGCCCCGAAGAGCTTACAATCTAAGCACATTTATTTGACACATACAACCTATCAGTATGTCTTTATGATTGTATGGGAAACCGGAGTGCCTGGAGGAAACCCACGCAAGCACGGGGAGAACATACAAACTCCTTGCAGGTGTGCCCAAAGGTGGAATCGAACTCAGGACTTCAGCGCTGCAAGACACTTGCTAGAGCGCACTACTCATCCAAGATAGGCTAGTAATACCGGTGGTGTTAGGGATCAAAATGAAAACTAAACACGTAAGAAAAGAAATGGGGGATAGACCCCCCTAAAGTATCCCCTTTTAGCACTCCTTAAATTTGAAAATACAACCTTTATTGATATATAATGAACACTTAAAACTAGATATAGTATTCCCACACTTAGTATACAATAAAAAATTACCCCAACCACATCAATAAAAATATATATAATAGAAAGTGCTTTAAGATTTTAAGAATTTCACCTTCCGAACCACATGTTTTTCCGATATCTTCAAATCAGGCACGCCCTTCAGACCCAGTTCAAACACCAATCACTAGAACTAACTACCAACCTATTGCCAAAAACCCTAAGCCAAAAAACCTCAACCAAACTAATTTCCATAATATATCAAGCCCTTTAAACCCCATTCGCACAACAACAGTCACAAATCAAGAAAACAACATGGGAACAAGATGTGGGTCCAATGGACACTGAGGAATGGGATGAAGTAATGGAGTCCTGTAAGAATGTTTTGTCCAAAGCCTCTGATAAACTAACACATATATATAATAAATAGAGCTTACCTAACTCCCATACTAATATCCAAATGTAAAGTGAATCGCAGTCCAAACTGCCCTAATTGTCAACACCTTCCTGGTAATTTTTATCATATGTTATGGACTTGCCCCCAAGGGCAAGCCTATTGGCAGCAGATAATACAGTTCCTTCATGATGGGATGCGTTCCCCTGTGGGCATGGACCCCAAGGTATGTCTGCTAAATACTGTAGACACCTTACTGGCTGTAGCCGCTACCCCTACTATCCAACAATGGAAACAGGAAATTAACAATACCTTACCTTATAAAAAATTGATGTACGCCCACAGGGGATGCCCTCTCAAATATGATAAAATATGGAACTGTTGGGAGACCTCCCACAGGCAACTAATGAAGATAATGATTGTGTGCATGGACTATGAGTGTGATGATATTATTTTATAGATAAAATATCTTGGTATAAACCACAAAGCAAATCTCCAAACGAGAAAGAGAAATAAAAATAAATATATACAAATGAGCAAAAAATGGTTTAGAATGACACCAATGTTTAATGAGTTAAATTGTTATACCATTAAAAATCCCCTATATCTATAAGTGTTACAGAACCATAAATACCGTATATACTCGAATATAAGTCGATCCGAGTATAAGTCGAGGTACCTATTTTTACCTAAACAATTAGTAAAAGTGATTGACTCGAGTATAAGTCGAGGGTAGAAAATATGACCACTTTGGCACTTCAGGTGTTTGTAAACTACAACTCCCAGCATGCTTTAGCTGCTGGGAGTTGTAGTTTACAAACATCTGCAGTGGAACTGCAAACCCCCCCTACCCAACCTTCCCCTCCCTCCCTGCCAGTAAAAATAATAACTGAATAACTTCCTTAATATTAGTTTAATCATGATAATGTCCTGATTATACCCAATGTATACCCAGGCTTCCGATGTTATTGGTCTGCTCACTAAGGGGTTAAACAGAACTGGTTTTAAGTTAACTGAACTTAAAAACTGAAATACCGGCAACTTGCACTAACTTAAGAAGAATCCAGCTGCCGCCTCCCCCAATCGTCACATCCACTGACGTCACTACTCAGCGCCGGGTAGTAAGACAGGCGCCGAGTAGTGACCCGAGTATAAGTCGAGGTTCAGTTTTCAGGCTGTTTTTATAGCCTGAAAACCTCGACTTATACTCGAGTATATACGGTAATGTAATTTAGCAAGTAATACAGATAATGCACACCATTTACAAATTGTCTGTTAAATACAAAAAAACTGTATGTATGTATTATGTGATTCCTTCTTTTCATTTTAATAAAGTTCCTCCTCAGGGAGGGGATTAAAAAAAAAAATTGTCTCCGCAGGGCGTCCCCTGCCAAAAAATATAAACATATGGAAGTCACCACATATTGTGTATCACAGCGAGAAATGTAGGGACCTAATATTTGTAAAGTTCCACCAGCGTCCGTGTTTGTAAACAGCAGTCTCTATTGTCCGGACTGCAGACAGTGTTTCATATATGCACCGGTCCTTCTGGGACCATCCAAATATAAAATCAGAAAGGTAAGTACTTTATCCTACCGGGTCTTTAGGCTTCGGTTTGCAACCTTCGGCCGCCTATCACGTATCCAACCTTTAGCTTTGGTGTGTTTACTCACGTGACCCGCGTAACCTGTTAGCTCTTCACCCGGTTTTCCAAAAATATTTTGGCATTTCTGCAAAGTCCCCGGTCTCCTACCTCGGTCCTCAGCACCTCGCTGTGTATGCCTGACCTACGTACGTTTCACTCGTGCAGCGTCCATTTTTTACCCAAGCTTCCTCAGGGGTAAAAAATGGATGCTGAGGAAGCTTGGGTAAAAAATGGACGCTACACGAGCGAAACGTACGCAGGTCAGGCGTACACAGCGAGGTGCTGAGGACCGTTTCTGCCATTTCAGGTATCCCACCCCTCCCGCATCTCGTCGAAGTCTCCCTCATTCTAGGGTGGTCTCCCGCACACCCGCAAGACCACCCCAGACTCCCGGACTTGAGTCTCCTCCCAAGCCACAACCCCTTTCAGTGGTCACTCCCCTGGAACGCCCCTAACTCCTCCCCAACCCGCCTCACACCACCCCTAGAATGGTGGCCTTACCTCCACGTGACATCACACCCTGCCCACACCTGACCTCACGTCCCATTCGCCACGCCCCCATATCCACCCTGCGTGGAAGCCTAAAGGGCAGGGTGGGATGTCTGCCATTTACCTAAAAGAAGAAGTTCTGAAGTGTTATTACAGGTCACATGAGAACATGTTTGGCTACACGTGCTACACGCCTAAAAAAAAGATTATATGTTGTTAACATCGGCATCAATGATTTCAATTGAATCATCCTTAA
This sequence comes from Hymenochirus boettgeri, assembly GCA_019447015.1. Lineage (NCBI taxonomy): Eukaryota > Metazoa > Chordata > Amphibia > Anura > Pipidae > Hymenochirus > Hymenochirus boettgeri. Next base: position 33,395,398 of record CM033471.1, read on the forward strand.
TTGTTCAAGGTAAGCTTAGTTCCACCTGTTCATCAGAGGAGACGCTGAGTACAAAGGAAATCATCTCTCTCATAATGATGTGGTTGACTTTTAACAACATTTATTCTGTTCCTTCATTTTCTGTTAAATAACTTCAGCCTGGGTGCATAATGGATGTTCCTTGTGTTGCTGCCATTTTGTTTCCTAGTCTGTTTACATACCATTCGTTTTTGCAGAACCCAATCAGATGCTATCTTTTTAGTGGGTTACTGCAGAGAGATAACATTTGATCGGTTTCTGCAAATCAATATCACACAAACCTTTGCATGTCGTATTGCATCGCCCCCTGTGTATAGAACATTTTCTATTAACTGCTGTGACCTTGACAGGGTACCATTGCTCGGCTTCCTTAATGAGAAAAGGCATTCATACACCTTGCAGTCGAATCTGATTGAATTTGCCTGGTACCGATAAAGTGTATTGTACAAAAACAATTGACTGCAATGAAGACGAACCTCCGCCATCGGCATTATTGACGGTTGGTCCTCTGTCAGTCGGTATCATCTCTCTTTACCTCAAGTACCACCATATATTTTTTTTTAAAAATCCCTTAAACAACAATTAAGTCATTGATGTTTATTCATGTTTTATCCCATGATCCCCTGCAGGTGGTGATGTCAGCCCCATTTAGACTTATGGGGCTGGTGCCAAATGAAGTTTTGACCAGCTTACCTGCAGCAAAGGAGCTTGGGAAAAAGAGAAGCAGCACTTGCAATACACACAAACCATTATGTTATTCAGTGATAGGGGCTTTAAAGGCTATGTCCACCCACAACGAAAATTATATTATCATCTCCCCCATGTCCCCCAGCCCCAACTTCTTTAGTTTTTTTAAAAGCCCCCCAAACTCTTACTTACCTCTCCCTCGATCCTCCGCCGCACTGCCGGCCCTCTGCTTGCGAGAATGCAAGCAGAGGGGCGGGACCGGCAGTCGCGTCTGTGATTGGCTGAGCGGCAGCCAATCACGGACGCGGCTGCCGGTCAGTCGTGCAGCGGAGGAAAGCGGAGAGGTAAGTAAGAGTTTTGGGAGCTTTTTAAAATAAAAAAAACTGCGGTTGGGGGCTGGGGACAGGGGAGCACAATATTAGGGGATTTCGCTAGGGGGAGGGATAGTAGAACAGGAGAGGGAGAGGAGGAAGGGGGGAGGGAGGGGGGAAGGGCTGCAGAACGCATGGCAGGAATCTCCGAGGCCAGTAGCAGGCAGTGTCCTATATGACCTGCTACCTCCTGGTGTTCATTTTTTGGGACTTTGGGGGGGGACAGGAGAACCCTATGAGCTGGGATGTGAGGTAAGGATTAAACACACACATGGTGGGGCCAGTAGTTGGGGGGATTATAGTTTTGGGGGTGGACATGCCCTTTAAAAAAACAAGTGGTCCTCATTACATTAGGAAGATGCTTTATAAAGTAATAGAGAAATGACAAACGAGATTGAACAATAATAGTAATTAACAATATCAAAATTGAACGCCTGTATATGTAAACGTTTAGCTACTTTTCTTTGCGTATTTAGGATTTTCTTTTGTCTTTGCTTTGTGGCTAATATATGTACATATGAAGGAAGAATCCTATGCAAAAATGGGTTTTTATGAAGAAGTAAAACTCGGCAGCAGTAATTAGTCGAGGCAGCTTTGCAGTTCATAGCTGTAGGGTGAATTCCTAGTGAATCTGAACATCTGTTCAGGAGAAGATGAAAATATGGAATTGTTGCCAATAGCAGGCGGAATGTTGGATAGAATTCTGTTCTCTGGGTTCAGAACATTCTCCCCCACAAACAGTGGTCTACCTCTTTCTCTCCATTGCTTTACACAAAATACCATAAATATAGGGCTGGACAAATCTCAAGAGTGAGGTAGTGAATGTACCCAAGGAATTCAAACCTGGTGTCTCTATGACCTCAATGTGTGGTCTCTGTGACCTCCCAATTATTTTAGGGTGGATTTACGGACATACCTATCAGATCACATGGCTGAATGGATGGGTTGGAAATTAAGCTGTGTACTCACTGTACCAATCATTCAATGATGAGGCTACAGACCATCACAAGTGTTCTCCCTATGTAAAGCATAGGGAGATCACTTGTGACCGCCATACACTGACCGATTGCAGCAGTCATCCTATAATTTAGTATAATTTTCTATTTGTAAAGAGCAGTTTCTGATGCCAGCGTTGAGCGTTCATCGGCATCAGAAACGCTCATTACAGACATACACACATTAGTGATAAAGGGGATTGGCTTGCTGCTTTGGCGGATATTTTGGCCTAAGTATCAACTATAAATTCTGACGTGACCAAAATATTGATGTCTAGGGAACTGGCTACTGAATAAAAAGGTAGATTAGCTCCTGGGCTTGACTGACCTGATCCACCCTTGTCCGATATTGTATGTTTCATAGGATTATTCTGTTTCTTTAGCTGGGAGAGTATAAAGTAAACTCAACCTATAATTATATATTTTTTTAGCTTGGAATAAGTGAACAGTGCCAATAGTTTTGCATTAAAGTGGAAGTATAGATTGATAAACAAGTTTTAATAGACCTATTATCAGATGTCGTGCCTTCTTAGCCTACTGGATGCAGTTCCATGTAAACCAGCACCAGTCTCCTCCTGAATCATAATATTAAACATTTGAGCTTGTTCAGACAGACAAACCAAATTTAGACACATTTTCCTATTCCTGGATGGAGGATGCAAAAACCAAGCAATGCACTGGTCCTGGTCCATCTGCAGAATTCAAGCAACACTCCGTAGCAAAAACGTTTCAACGGGCAGAATGTACCTTTAATTTTCATGTAGTGGTGCTTTGTTTGTTGTCTATGGTTAAACAAAGACTGTTCCATCTTCTTTATGTACAGTATTTCCATCTAAATAATATATATTGGATGTATGAGTCCATACATGTATCTCCTATCAGTGTAGCATTCAATTACCTAAAGTCTGGTCTGGTCTGCTCTGCCCCCTCAACTCAGCCAATATAAAGACTCACTTGCAGATCATATCTTTCCATTGGCCAAGCCCCGTGATCACAACTTAAGGTAAGTATTCCTTCTAAACTATTGAAAACCCATGGATAAGGACCTAGTGAATCGGGTCCCCATGGGTGGGTTTAAAGTGTTTAGTTCCCTTTTAAGGTGACCACCCATTAGTTGATCTACCTCCTGATGTTCCCGCAACATTTTAAAATGTGCCTGGGCCAATCATTTTGCAATTGACATTACACTGTTAAATGTAAATAATAAAAACTGCCAATGTTATCCTAGCACTGAACTGTGTACGTGGAAATGATCAAATACACATGCAGACCAATAGATAATATCAAGAAGATACTTTCAGTTCATAATCTAGACCGAAAACAAATCAAAGGGTGTAGGCAGAGCACTGTGGGAAGTCTGGCAAATGGAGAAATGTGGGAGGAGACCTGTCACTTTTATTGAGACATTGGGTAAGGTTGACTAAGATTGGAAAATGAGCACAAAGATGTTGCATTATAAATAATTTTCTCAGTACACTGGGCGTGACCATTCATAGTATGTTTTGAATATGCGTGATGATAAAATTAGCTCACAGTTCACCATGAAGAGATGGTAGAGGTCCACCAGACAAGGGGTCTATTATAGATGGCGGTTGCCCAGAAGCAGTCAAATTAGTCAGAAATGTTTTTTTTTTGTTTTAATAAATAGGGCAGGAGTCGTTCATCTAGTCTTAGGTTTATGTGGGAAGGGATGTGTGAACCATAATATTTTTATGAAATCTGCTGCCATTCATAATAAACACCCCTCACTGCTGCTACAAAGTATTTGTAAAACTGAGAATTTTTCAATCCTTGCCAGGACAGTTGTAGGTTTAAAAAAACTTCGTTCAAATACCGAAAAAGATAACCACTAATAAAATAAAAAAAGCAAAAATTAGGAAGAGGAAAGAAATCCCCCCCCCCCAAACCTAGACCTTGATAGGTTTAAACACCCCAAATCGTCTCCTAAAGGTTCTTACCATCCTTTGTTCCCTTGTTCCAGGCCCTTTCAGCTGCTTCACTCTGCCAATCACTGACGCAGCTTCCTGTCCGGCTCCTTCTGCTGTTCCTACTCTTCAGTTTCCTGGACTTTCATCAGACTATAATGGTAAAGATCACCCACCGCACAACCCCTTCCCAGCAGCCCCTCCCAGCCCCCTGCCCCGTACTCTCTCGGGGAGGGGAAGGGAGTTGTTATGGTTTCAAAGCTTGTATGCAAAATATGACACGGTAGAAAGAAATTCAATTTGGTGGTACTAACTCATTATTTTTTATACATATTGTAATAGCAAATATCCATAAACTTAGATGTTTCTTTCCCATAACTTGGACAGGATTATGCCTTGGACATTGTATTTTATTAATCTTCAGCTCAAGAAGAACTATGGAGTTTGGCACGCTTCCTTAAAATTAGGTGATGAGGCATATATCTGATTATTTCCTCCTTTACTTTACTTTTTATTTCCCAGTTCACCCCTCCACTTCCAGGGCCCCGATCATGGGATCAAGGGGTGTCCACATTTTTCATGCACAGTTGCATTTTGTTATGCATATCTGGTATAGATGTAAAAAAAATTGACCACGTAAAGTTCATGAAAATCTGGTGGAATCTTAGAACTGTTCATAGTAGGTAATAGATTCAATTCATTGACATTATGGAGAATATCTATTAAAATCATGGAGACCACCTATTGACGTCATGGAGACCACCCATTGACGTCATGGAGACCACCCATTGACGTCATGGAGACCACCCATTGACGTCATGGAGACCACCCATTGACGTCAGGGGGACTATCCATTGTACAATTGGAAAATCGCTAGCATTGCAACACCAATTCGAATTGACAATGTCAATTCCCTAGTACAATGTCTACCGTCTGCGAATGTCTCGGTTCCTATAGAAATATGTTCCGTACCCCAGCTGTTCATCTAAAGTCAACAAGATATGTAATCGTAAATAGTCTGAGCAAGTCTATGATGTAACATATAAGTTTACTTTTGTTTTCTGTTGGTTGTAAGCGAATGCTGCTTTGTCTCCTGGTAACTATTATGCTGGGAGGCATCCAGGTGTTACATTTTTATGGGTATGACCACACATTCAGCTTCTGAATTAGTTAGCAACAAAAGACCTATTAATAAAAAGGACCCTTTGATATTGATATGGATTATTTCCCTGCATTGGAAGGTTCTTTGCTATGAAAACGGAATTGTTTGTGTTTGGAATTGTTTTGCTAAAATGATATCACAGCTGCTGCCTTTACTTGAATGAATTAGATGGTTTGATGAGAAGGTTTTGCAAACTTAGAAATTCCAAGCCCAAAGAAGTGGGAAATAAGCAGAGAACACATGAATTTTATCTTACAAAGGGAATAAATAGCTATAGAGAAGTAGAGAAATTTTTTTTTCAGATGTTACATTGCAAATTCTTAAAGAACATGTCTACCCCAACACAATAACCTATGTAGGTGTCTATCAAACAGCTGGCATGTGCTGCCCCCTCATCCATCCTCAACAGATACTGTTTGATTTGAGTACTGCTTCTACCCCCATTGTCAATCAAAATGAGACAAAATGTCCCAGGATTTATAGTGTAACTGTGGTCCAAAAATTACTTAAATTGGTAAATTGACAGGAATTTCTTTCCTGAGTATTTTTGCAATTTACTTTCATAATTTTTTTTGACATAGTTTTACATATATTTACATGTGTGATATGGTAGCGGCATCACCTGATCCCCTGTAGTTCCTGCTCTGAAACCATGTGACAGTCCCTTCTTCTCATCGTGGGCCTCCAGGGCCCCTCCACTCGCTGTCTCCTTGAAACCCACTGTGGGCCCTCCCACTCCTCAGTCAGTCACTGTAACTCGTTCTCTTCCTGGATTCTTCTGCTTTCCCCTGCACTGAGCATGTGCCAACCGAAGATTAGAGAAGGAACTAGTATTGTGACCGCAGATTCAGAACCTCCCACCCACTAACTTTCTAATTAGTGATTTCTTCATATCTTTGGGCTGTGCAGAAAGTAGAGAGGTTGTTGATTGCTCATTTTAAAGGTAGGAACCTTGTCTTCCATTTAAAATCAACTTGTTTGGAGCTCACCATTCCCCTTCGAGTAAAGTAAAGTAATACATTCATTGACTTCAGGCTAAACACTCGAGAAGTTTGTATCGAAAAATGGAAGCACTGTGTGTGAATGTGTCTATAGATTTCAACCTTTTGTTACAGCCAGAAGAACATGTGTCCTGTTTCTTTGCTTAGGTGGAATTTCCAAGGTACATTTTCAGGTTAAACATATTTTTCTTGATTTGCAACCCAGAAACTGTTTTATTTATTTTGATGCATCCGTGCAAAATAAGTAAAACCTTTTTCCATAGTAAGTCCCACAATTACTTTCAGGTTGTTTATACATGGCAGAGATTCTGTTAATTTTCCTTGTGATAAAAATACAGAACGATAAACTAGGAGGAGCTGAGGAATGACTGCTTTGGCCGACAAAGAGACGTGTTGCGGGTCACAACTGCGTAATTCATTGACTTTCAAGGACACACAAACTATGCCATCAGTAAATGCCAAAGATGTGTGATTGTCAGCCGAAGTGGTTCGTCTCTGAACATTGTTTGGCTGCTTTAGCTGGCACATTCGTACGTGTGAATGAAGCTTTAAAGTGCACCACTATCTCAGACCTATCAATCTTGCAGTCAATTTAAGATCAACCATGATGTACTGACTGGACCAATCACTGGTGCTGACTGATTTTGCTTAAAGTGTATCTCCACCCTTAAAGGGTAACTTCAGCCTTAAAAAACCCTTTTTGTATTTTAAAGGATCACCCCCCAAAACCCAGGTTGCTTTTTATTCTTACCATCATCTGAAGCTCCCAATGAGTTATTAGAACTTACAGAACAAGGATCCCTCGCTGGTCTTCTCTCCTCTTCCGGGTAATGACTGTTGGTCATGGCCACAAGGTTGATGTGACAGTCATTACCGATCACGCGGTTCCTTTGCTTGCAAGCATGCTCGTAACCGGCTCACAACAGAGGAAGAGGGACTTCCTGCTAAAGGAATCCTTGTTTTTTAAGTTCTAATAACTCACCATGGGAGCATCTGATGAAGGTAAGAATAAAACACAACCTGGGATGGGGGGGGTAATTCTTCAAAATATATAAAGTTTTTTTGAGGCTGGAGTTACCTTTAAAACAAAAAATCATCACTTGTCAGTTACCTACCCCCAATCCAAATTGATATACTCAGCACATTATGAGATGTATTACTAACCAGATTAACTGTAAGGATAATTATTAACTAAGTTTTGAAAGAGTAAAATGGCTCTTACCCTTCATGCAGTCAATCAAGGCTGACATAGCAAGAGAAATGTTAGTCAATCATTGTCTATTGTCTCCTTTGCACATGCTCAAGCTTATGAGCAGAGGGAGAAGGCGGATACCTTTTCCAGAATGGAAGAAAAGTTGTCATTAAATATCTGGCTACAAATGCATGAAATTAACTGGTAAAAATAGCAGTTGGGGTTGAGGGCAGAAAACTAACAAGTCACCAGTTTTTTTTTTAAAGGGGGACATGTCCTTAAGTAAAAAGTCTGGATTGATCGTTGTCACTGGTAATTACCTAGTCACAGCAGTCGATTGGGCCAAAATATAGAAGTGTATCGACACAGCCTTAGTGCAAAGTAGCTGATTGGACAGATCCTCTGTCTCTCTGCCTCTGTAAAACACAAATATGAAGAGTACTGGATTAGAAAAACCTTGTAGAACGAACACAAAAGTTAAAAGAAAAAAATGTTACTTATCGATAGAGGAATTAACTGAAATCACTGCTAGAATATCGGTTTATATAATTATTATTAAATTAGAACTATATATCGTCCTGTATATCTGTTCAATGAATAACATGACGTTTGTTGTGTGCTATGTCTGCTTGTTCTATTCTCCACATCAGAGAGCTACTGTTATGACTGTTCATAAAGGTTTTGTCTGTGTCCAGTAGACAAGTTTCTGCTCCATCACAGCCACTTACAGTGATTTCCCTTATTGAAATGACTAATAGAGCTCAATACAGCTGTGATATACAAACCCTGTTCAGTGGGCGTAACGCAGTCCACAAGAAGGAAGTTGTAAACATATCTAAAATATAATTGAAATATACAAGCATATTTCTAATATAAATCAAATATAAATTGTTTTCGGTTCTTAGGTTTTAGTGGATAGTTGCAAATGGAGCCAACGACTGGCTCTGATCTGTAGACAGAGATGCAGAGAAGAATGTAAGAAATGCATGCTTTAAACTATATAGCACATAAGCAAGAAAGACTAATTACCGAAACTTAAAATGTCAATTACGGAAGCTTTGTAGATTTCTACTAATTATTACGGAGTTGTTATATCAGTATATTTTAGGTATCCTATTCCTTTTGTAATGTAGTATGTCCTTTTGGTAATTAACGTGTCTTCCATTCCTTGGAAGGGTCATAACTTTCTTTCTTCTTCAGGAATTTTATTGAATGGGCCTGTGAATTTATAAATGGAAAGCAAAGGACCCTACCGAATCTATGATCCAGGTGGCAGCGTGCCCATCCAGTCAACTAACAAAGAGGTGGAGGTTCTTATTAAGGACAACCCAGAATTAAAGGAAAACATGGAGGGAATCAGAAGTATTGGTAAGTCAAAGCCAGTTTATAGATATTATCCACTGAATCTCCTAGGGGGTCATGGAAAGGGTAGAGGCATTTAAGACAATTCAGGGAAGGTAAAGTAAATCTTGGATGTCCACCTGGCATCATACCAAATAAAAAAAAAATGTATACACTATACCAGGGGTAAAATTATGAGGAACGTAGGCTGGACTAACAGTTCTTATGTCAATTTGGAAAAGGGATAGAGTGGATCATTATCCATAAGGTTCCATATTCATGTAATGTTCATTAATAAATCCCCTGACTGCTACAGGTGACTGCTAATTCTTTGGTCCTCAGTTAAAAGGTACGTTCCCATGTGCATATGGATTTAAGTCGCTTGCATTCATACATCCAAAAAACAGAAAAGGATATAAATAAACAATAACATGTGATGTATTCTATTATGTCCCCCGTGGAGTAGTATATAAGGGAAAAAACACACAACTGAACATATCTCTGAGAACTCAAACCATCAGCATCAAATTATTTTAGATTTATGGTACTTTAGTGGCTACATGGAATTTGAGGTTCTTACTCAGGATTATTTTTACTTTAAGGGACATGCATATGGAAGGCAAAATTAGCCCCATTTAAAACGATTAGAATTTTATTGAATAACCCCCTTGGTCCTCACTTCTGGGTACAGTCTGGCTCAGATATTTTATGTCCCGTAACTTTCCCTCGACGTTCTTAAAAATGGGAAGACGTGCTCCGCAAAAAGTGGACTGATGATGGAGGCAGAACTGGGCCAGCCCAGTAAGGGGAAATAAAACAGCTGATGAAGACAAGAATATCTTGGTAGCGCACACTGGAATAGTAATAAATGTCTAAACGTAGGTTGATACTTTCAATGACTTTTTTTATTACACAGTAAAACATCTTTACACATAGGACATAGCCTAGTGCATTCCGTAATCTCCCGCCTGTCATAGGCAGGATGGAAGTGGAACTGGAACATTACAGGAAGTAAACAGCTGATGGAGACTGTACCTAGTGGTTTGTGTGTTTACACTGGGGATAGGTTGCTGTCAGATTGTGGAAGGAGGCAGAAAGTTTGTTATTGTAAAAGTATAGTGTCCCTTTATGGATCGTACACACATTATTAGCTAAATGTTATCCAAAGCACCTTAAGCTGGCAATACACAGGATGGTCATTATGAGCAATTTCGACACAGGGATCAGAACGCTCGAAATGTCGAAACCTGACTGTCGGGCCAGATGAAAAGTTTTTCCGCCGATCCCATCTTCTTTCCCAATTTCTTTGAAGGTTTCAAGCTGAAATCTGCAGAAAGATTGAGGCCTCAAGGTAGAGCAGTTCTTCCGATTGTTGCCCTCAATCTGAAATCCGGTCAGAAGAATGTCTGCCTGTGTATGGCTAGGTTAAAGGGACTGTCCACCCCTCTTTTCAAAAAGACATATATTGTAGATAACCCCCCAAAACCTAAAGTTTGTTTTAGTCAAAAGCTAGAAATCGGATCCCACATTGAGTTATTATACTCACAAGCTCCTCGCTCCACCGCCGCTTCCTGGTCCTTCTCTCAGTCTCCACTGTGGCTGCTCTGTTCTTTTTGTGTTCCCGAGCAGCCACAGTGGAGACTGCTCCGGGAATGGCAGTCAGTGATTGTTCGCGAAGTCACTGTCACGGCCGATACTGACTGCCTTACCCAGAAGTGCAGAACCACGGCAGTGGGGCGAGGAGCATGTAAGCATAATAGCTCAATGTTCATTCCCCTCCTCTCCTTTAGCCAGCAATCTAGCATCTATAGAGGAATCTGTCAACATTGTTCATAGATCTGGCTGCCTGATTGCTAAATAATGGCTCAATGCAATTACCTGTCCCCTCCCTATAATAACAGAGCAGTCAACTTGTTTACTCTATGGGGATTGATAGAAAATTGCCGTTTGGACTCATCATTACACAATCAATACACATTAGAAAACATGTCTGTGTGTACAAAGTTTTGTTTCTTTGAGATTGCCTTATTGCTGAAATATTTAGTTTTTGCCAATTTAAAAGCATTTCTATACTTTAAAAGTATACAAGGAGATTCAATAAAAGTTCTTATTGTTAAAAATGGGGCTAATTTTGCCCCAACCAATCAAATGTTAGCTTTCAAATGGTAAATAATATCTGATTGGTTGGGGCAAAATAAGCACCATTTTAAACGATAAAAACTTGAATCTCCCTTTAATCCTTTAAAAAAAGTGTGCTTAGTATGTAGCGGTTCTTTAGGAGCTGTCTGTGAGAACTGGGAAACGTGCTGATGTCATCACATGTATTATGTTTATGTGCATACGATTGTTTACCGGTCGCTGTTTTCTTTTTCTTTTACCCTAAAAATATGACTTTCCAGAAATGAATTTAAGAAATGTCAAAGTTTAACAGCTTGAATGAACAAAGTTGGACCATTCCACTCCCACTATCCGCACTTAAAGTGCAGGTGCCTGTCATTCTTACACACATTTTAGGGGAGTTGTAGAGCATGCCCATCGTATTTAATGATAAAGATGTTCTATTGGAATCCTGGAACATTGAAAGCCTTTTGGTCAAGATTGGAATGAACTCATTAGGCTGAAATATATTTGATGACACAAATTTCAGCATTTATATTGAGAGCCCTGATTGGTCACATAATAAGTATACTGTAAAGATACATCCACAATAACAACCATATACATTCCAAGTTGGGCCCAATATGTTGGGGATTCTGGGCCTAATTGGTGGGCTTTCTAGCAATTTGCTACGAGGCCTCTAAAGGTGCCCCTACACTTGTGACCATACACCTAGCTGGCATTACATTAATGTGAAATTCAATCTGACCTGAATATTGTTGTTGAAATCATCAAACAGGTATATGGCCAACATAAGGCAGAAACGCCACTAAAGGTCTAGAATTGTCCTGTGGAGAGATCCAGTGGTAGGCTGGTATCTTACATTTTCCCAGCTATTCTAGACTAAGGCTTAAAGTACCAGCTAACAGGATCTCTGTGGTTATTTTTCTCCTGTTCTCCAAGACATTTTATTTCTAGGTGGCTTAAAAACCACACATGCAGTGCAAACTGGAAATAGGATGGGTTTTGCATATGTTTTTTTTTAATGCCAGCGGGATGATTTTGTCTATTTCTGGATATCCTTATTTACCACTAAATACCATCAAAGTGAATGAGGTCAGCTGAATAGAAGAAAAACTCTTTAGTTCCCCATACTAATAAAGTTATTTATGACCATTTCCAATGAGTGAAAGCTAAACAGGAAGTGGCATTGGAAATTACCTGTTCTGGTTAAGTTGTTTTGTTGCCGTTGATTGTTTGGACTTTTTTTCCCCGATGACTTTCTAAAACCATAGGAAAAAAACTTTTTACGAATCTCTATGGATTTGTGTCTGGAGATGTAAAGGGCACATTCATGTTCATTTATGGTTCGCAATGGTGAAGAAATGGTGGTGTCTACAAGGCTTATTTATTTCAGATCTGCACAGACTCAGACAGGGCCTCTGCAATGTAATCACTGAAGCAAAAATTATGTTTTGGTGGGATCTTCCCTTCATCAGGTGCTCATAATAGTGAGCTCCTCCCCCCCCTCCCGAAACTTCCTCATTTGGCTGCGTCAGAATCAAATTTTTATTCTGTATATTTTAAATTGTTACTTCGGATTGTATGTTGTGGCCTGTGGAGCACGGGGCATACAGGACTGTAAATCACACAGATAGCCCTGGCATAGATTATCAGACCTGCTCTGAACCCCCAATAAGTGTTGCTGGAAACCCAGTAGTTAGTAGGAAAGTACTGAATCCCATTTATTTAAAAATGAATAAACTATTCAACTGCAATATTAAATACAGCCAAATGCTTGTGGCTCTGCAGAAATCTGGCTAAATGGAATTACTAGCTTTACATAGTTACATAATATTTGATGTTGAATAAAGACATACGTCCATCCAGTCCAACCATTTTAGCCTACTCATGGGCCCTGCCTAACAGTTGATCCACAGGGAAGGAACCCCCCCAACTCGGGTGTAACGACACCCCTCTATAGAGACTAGGATTCTCCATAGTGTACAGAGGAAAACAAAACTATTTTGCACATTTGCCTTTTCAGCATCCTCTATAACCATCTTAGCCCCTTTATTGAATGGCCCCACATTCTCTGTCTTTATCTTTTTATTATTGATATACTAAAAGCCTTTTTGGGGTTTGTTCCTGCTTTGTTCAGCTATCCATACTTCACTTTCTATTTACAACTCCTGCTTTGGGAGTTCTCATTGCTTTTATTACTTTTACTTTACAAATAGATCATATAGTAAACATGGAGGACTGCATACAACTACTGACACAAGAGATATTACCAAATACCAGATATTTAAAATCACATTATGACCTATTTAAACACAAGTGTACTGGGGGATTGGACTGGTGCGTTTTGCGGCAGTGAGCTGCTTCCTCGGAGACTCAAAGATATCAATTTATGAGATCAGGAAATCTTGGATCTTATGATTGATATCTTTGCCACTGTAAATATGTTTTAAAAGGAAATGCAAATACATTAATTATAAAATGGAATTTTTCCCTTTCAATAAATGGAATGTATTTATCATTACTCTTTTGGGGTTTCTGGAAAATCTTTTTTGGATGAGAATGTTCTTTATTTCTGTTCTAGTCGTAAGAATTGAAACTTTATTTCAGGTGGGTTGCTTGGCTATGAAGGGCTGTATCTAGGACTATTTTGAATTTTCCTTTCTCTTTCATTATTATCTATGAAATGTACTTTCAGTTTGTTTGAGCTCATTTTTTCTTTTTGATTAACTCAGGAGAGCTCCTGGAAGAATCTCAGACCGAAGCCCATAAACTACGGCAGAAGGCAGAAGCTTTGGTAAAAGATAACAGTCACTTGCAAACTTTGTCTTCTTCATTGGATTCCCAGTCCTCCCTATTGGAAGAGACCATTGTACCAAGACAGTTGGATGAAGGCAAGTATCATGTGCTGTGTCCAGACAGGGCTGGCCAAAATATAACAATGTTGGTTGTTAAAGATGCATGTCCACCATCCCATATTTAAATTTTCCCCTCCAACATTCTCCTGCATTCTGTCAAAGGTTCCCACCCCTAGTTTATGTGTTTGTTATAAGCTCAAGCTGGTGTGCACTGCGCTGAATCAAGCTTGAGGATGCACCAGACATCAGGTCTGTGTGTTTGTAGGATAACCATATGTATGAGTCTCATTGAATCCTGGCAGGATTATTATACTACCAATGAAAAGATTCATATGTTTAGAAAGTTACGTTTTGTTGGTTTCCAGTTATTACTCAACCCTGTGAATCTCTGTCTTGTAATAATCTGCAGTGTCTGTTGTTGGGGGCGTATCCTCCAACATTACCCCATTAATAGTTAAACTAAACAACATGTTAAGCCAGCTGCAAGTGGACAAACAACAAGCTTAGCTGGCTATGGGAAAATAGAAGTATACATCCAGCCCTGATTACTAATCTATGAGAGAAATATAAGGACAATCTAATACCTATTAAGGAGAGTGAGACTAAAGGAACTTTAATATACTAGGAGAGAATCATACAGATCGTACAGTGTGTCAGGAAAAAAAATGTGCAATGCAATTTCAATCTTCTACTTCTAGGACAGAAATGAAAGAATCATACAAAACTAATCTTCCAGGAGTCAAAAATGACTATTCTACCAGTAGAGAAACATGAACGTCATCATAAAAATACTAATCTTCCAGGTGAGAGTCAAAAAATACTATTCTACCAGTTGAGAAACATGAACATCATAAAAATACTAATCTTCCAGGAGTCAAAAATTACTATTCTACCAGTAGAGAAACATGAACATCATAAAAATACAAATTTTCCAGGTGAGAGTCAAAAAATACTATTCTACCAATAGAGAAACATGAAGATCATAAAAATACTAATCTTCCAGGAGGGAAACATAAAATACTATTCTACCAGGAGAGAAACATAAAGATCATACAATACTAATCTTCCAGTAGAGAACATAAAATACTATTCTACCAGGAGAGAACCTAAAGATCATACATCTAATCTTCCAGGAGAGAAAACATAAAATACTATTCTATCCAGGAGAAACTAAAGATCATACAATACTAATCTTCCAGGAGAGAAACATAAAATACTATTCTACCAGGAGAGAAACCTAAAGATCATACAATACTAATCTTCCAGGAGAGAAACATAAAATACTATTCTACCAGGAGAGAAACCTAAAGATCATACAATACTAATCTTCCAGGAGAGAAACATAAAATACTATTCTACCAGGAGAGAAACATAAAGATCATACAATACTAATCTTCCAGGAGAGAAACATAAAATACTATTCTACCAGGAGAGACATAAGATCATACATACTATCTTCCAGAGAGAACTAAAAATACTATTCTACCAGGGAGAAACATAAAGCATACAATACTAATCTTCCAGGAGAGAACATAAATACTATTCTACCAGGAAGAAACATAAAGACATACAATACTAATCTTCCAGGAGAGAACATAAATACTATTCTACCAGAAGAGAAGCATACAGATCATACAATACTAATCTTCCAGGAGAGAAACATAAAATACTATTCTACTCCAGAGAGAAACATAAAAATTCTAAGAAGAGAACATAAGATCATACAATACTAATCTTCCAGGGAGAAACATAAAATACTATTCTACCCGGAGAGAAACATAAAGATCATAAATACTAATCTTCCAGGAGAAACATAAAATACTATTCTACCAGAGAGAAACATAAATCATACAATACTTATCTTCCAGGAAGAAATATTAAATACTTTCTCCAGAGAGAAACATAAAGATCATACATAATAACTTCCAGGGAGAATATTAAATACTATTCTACCAGAGAGAAACATAAGATCATACATACTAATCTTCCAGGAGAGAAACATAAAATACTATTCACCAGAAAGAAACATAAGATCATACAATCTAATCTTCCAGGAGAGAAACATAAATACTATTCTACCAAAAACATAATACTATCTCAAAGAGAAGCATAAAGATCATACAATACTAATCTTCCAGGGAAACATAAAATACTATTCTACACAGGAGAGAAACATAAAGATCATACATACTAATCTTCTTCCAGGGGAGAAACATAAAATACTATTCTACCAGAGAGAAACATAAAGATCATACAATACTTACTTCCAGGAGAGAATATTAAATACTATTCTACCAGGAGAAACATAAAGATCATACAATACTAATCTTCCAGGGGAGAAATATTAAATACTATTCTACCAGGAGAGAAACATAAAGATCATACAATACTAATCTTCCAGGGGAGAAATATTAAATACTATTCTACCAGGAGAGAAACATAAAGATCATACAATACTAATCTTCCAGGGAGAAACATAAAATACTATTCTACCAGGAGAGAAACATAAAGATCATACATACTAATCTTCCAGAGAGAAATATTAATACTATTCTACAGGAGAGAAACATAAAGATCATACATACTAATCTTCCAGGGGAGAAATATTAAATACTATTCTACCAGGAGAGAAACATAAAGATCATACAATACTAATCTTCCAGGGAGAAATATTAAATACTATTCTATCAGGAGAGAAACATAAAGATCATACAATACTTATCTTCCAGGAGAGAAACATAAAATACTATTCTACCAGGAGAGAAACATAAAGATCATACAATACTAATCTTCCAGGGGAGAAATATTAAATACTATTCTACCAGGAGAGAAACATAAGATCTCATACTAATCTTCCGGGGAGAAATATAAATACTATTCTACCAGGAGAGAAACATAAAGATCATACAATACTAATCTTCCAGGAGAGAAACATAAAATACTATTCTACCAGGAAGAAACATAAAGATCATACAATACTAATCTTCCAGGAGAGAATATTAAATACTATGCTACCAGGAAGAAACATAGATCTACTACTAATCTTCAGGGAGAAATTAATACTATTCTACCAGGAAGAACAAAAGATCATACAATACAATCTTCCAGGAGAGAACATAAATACTATTCTACAGGAGAGAACATAAAGATCATACAATACTAATCTTCCAGGGAGAATATAAATACTATGCTACCGGAGAGAAACATAAAGATCATACAATACAATCTTCCAGGGGAAATATTAAATACTATTCTACCAGGAGAGAAACATAAAGATCATACAATACTAATCTTCCAGGAGAGAAACATAAATACTATTCTACCAGGAAGAAACATAAAGATCATACAATACTATCTTCCAGGGGAGAATATTAAATAATACTATTCTACCAGAAGAAACATAAAATACTATTCTACCAAAGAGAAGCATAAAGATCATACAATACAATCTTCCAGGAGAAACATAAAATACTATTCTACCAGGGAGATACATAAAGATCATACACTAATCTTCCAGGAGAGAAACATAAATACTATTCTACCAGGAGAGAAACATAAAGATCATACAATACTAATCTTCCAGGGGAGAAATATTAAAAACTATTCTACCTGGAGAGAAACATAAAGATCATACAATACTAATCTTCCAGGAGAGAAACATAAAATACTATTCTACCAGGAGAGAAACATAAAATACTATTCTACCAGAAGAGAAGCATAAAGATCATACAATACTAATCTTCCAGGAGAGAAACATAAAATACTATTCTACCAGGAGAGAAACATAATACTATTCTACCGAAGAGAAGCATAAGATCATACAATACTAATCTTCCAGGGAGAACATATAATACTTTCTATCACCAGAGAGAAACATAAAGATCATACAATACTAACTTTCCAGGGGAGAAACATAAATACTATTCTACAAGAGAGAAACATAAAGATCATACAATACTAATCTTCCAGGGAGAAATATTAAATACTATTCTAACCAGGAGAGAAACATAAGATCATACAATCTATCTTCAGGAGAGAAACATAAAATACTATTCTACCAGGAGAGAACATAAAGATCATACAATACTAATCTTCCAGGGGAGAATATTAAATACTATCTACCAGGAGAGAAACTAAAGATCATACAATACTAATCTTCCAGGAGAGAAACATAAAATACTATTCTACCAGAGAGAACATAAAGATCATCAATATATCTTCCAGGGGAGAAATATTAAATACTATTCTACCAGGAGAAAACATAAAGATCATACAATACTAATCTTCCATGGAGAGAAACAAAAATACTTTCTACCAGGAGAGAAACATAAAGATCATCCAACTATATCCAGGGGAAATATAAATACATTCTACAGGAGAAACATAAAGATCATACAATCTAATCTTCCAGGGGAGAAATATATAAATACTATTCTACCAGGAGAGAAACATAAAGATCATACATACTAATCTTCCAGGAGAGAAACATAAATACTATTCTACCAGGAAGAAACATAAATCATACCTACTTATCTTCCAGGGGAGAAATATTAAATACTATTCTATCAGGAGAGAAACATAAAGATCATACAATACTTATCTTCCAGGAGAGAAACCTAACAATACTATTCTACCGGAGAGAAACATAAGTCAACATACTAATCTCCAGGGAAAATATTAATACTATTCTACCAGGAGAAAACATAAAGATCATACAATACTAACTTCCAGGGGAAATATTAATACATCTACCAGGAGAAACATAAAATCATACAATACTAATCTTCCGGGGAGAAATATTAAATACTATCTACCAGGAGAGAAACATAAGAGCATACAATACTAATCTTCCAGGGGAGAAATATTAAATACTATTCTATCAGGAGCGAAATATACAGATCATCCGAGCAGAGTATTGAGTAGGCAGCAGTTTGACCCCTGAAATATTTTGTCTGAATCTTTTTTGTTATGTTTTTCCAGTTAGTTTAAAGGCTATGTCCACCAGTAAAATTTTATTTTTAATATATCATTCCCCATAGGCTCCCAGCCCCAACCGCATTATTTATTTTTTATAACCCCCAAACTCACTTACCTCCCTCTTTCCTCCGACGCGCTCCCGGCCCTCTGCTTGCGAGGAAATGCAAGCAGAGGGGCGGGACCGGCAGCCGCGTCTGTGATGGCTGAGCGGCAGCCAATCACGGACGCGGCTGCCGCTGCTCACTTCCTCAGGAAAGGCGGAGAGGTAAGTAAAAGTTGGGGAGCTTTTAAAATTAAAAATTATGCAGTTGGGCTGGGGCATGGGGGAAGGAGATATAAGGGGATTAACGCTAGGGGAGGGATAGCAGAACGGGGAGAGGGAGGGGGAGAGAGGGGGGAGAAGGGCTGCAGCACGCATGGCAGTTGATCTCCGGGAGGCCAGGTAGCAGGCAGTGTTCTTTATAGACCTGCTACCTCCTTGTGGGCAGTTTTTGTGGACTTTGGGGGGACTACAGGAAGAACCAGATGGAGCTGGGGATTGAGAAGGATTAAACTACACTACATGGTGGGGCCAGTAGTTGGGGGATTATAGTTTTGGGGGTGGACATGCCCTTAACCTTATACATAGAACATATACCACCATGTACGATGGTTCATTTTGACAGTGTAAATGATTTAAATCCTTTCTTGTCATATGGAAAAAGTTGAATGTTCAATATGGGTAGGAAATAGTGCAGAATGTAGAAATGTGCTCCCTGAAGCCTTTCGAATGGTTTGTGACGTTGTTGGTCCTTTCAATAGGAAGTGGAAAGTGGTCTTGCTATTGTTGCATATAATCATACACGACACACTGTTCAGTATATTGTATCAAACTGTTTCCTGTTTTAACTGCCTGGAAATCGATATATGGTGATTGGGATGTATGGAACCTATCATCTACGAGGAATGCACCACACCTTGGTTGTGCTGACAAAGTTGCTTTAGAAGTCACTGTGTACATGGTGTATACAGTCTGGGTGTGTTTTCCCAACTTCTGCCCTATTGCACATGCCGGGCTGGGACTTTCCATTTATTCTAATAAGCATCTGCAGCATTCCGTGTTTCTTATCAAGATGTGCATTGGAAAACGAAATACTCTGTGTAGAATAATGCAGGAAATTACAACCTATGCGCCTATGTAGTCTATGTATGATGGATGTTTGAACAATACCAGGGGCTGGTTAGAAATGTATTCATAGACTTGTTTTTGGATGGACTGCTTTTTCTATCCTTATGGCCTTCCTATCTGTTGGAAGTGTAGCGGTCCTGTTTCTAACAAAAACAGGACCAGGGAACTTCTGCGCTGAAAGATGCTTTACTTCCTGGTCGCGGCTGTCAGACGATTGGGCACGACGTCACGTCGCACTTTAACGGACAGCCGCAACCAGGAAGTGTAGCGGCTGTCAGCAGCAGTGGCAGAGTAGGAGCATCTTTTGAAACTTTGAATATCGCGAAAGTAGGGTTGGGGGTAATCTACCTGTCAGAACAAAGTGTTTATTTCAGTGGACATGCCCTTTAACACAGAGAGAATGCTCGGGACGGTGTGCCGTGTGATCTTTAAATGATAACTGTCAGAATCTTTAATGTTTCAATTTCTGTCATTTTTCAAAGATCTGGACTGTGTGTGCCCAGCTTTAGTTACTCATTTGGCCCCAGTGTGGTTTGACATTCTGTCACACACCCTATGGGAGGGGCTGTCTAAGTACATGTACTGATTATTTAATTATGTTGAACCGTGTTTACTTGTTCCTTTTTGATTGTAATAAAAAGCCTATTAAACAGACACAACAATGGTTTCTACTTATTTTACTTGGAGTTTAGAACAACTAAATCAGAATGGACTTAACATATGACATCATTCATTCGTTTCTGGTACTTTCAATCCTGGAGTATTTCTATTTTATTTCTATTTATATATTTGTTTTAGACAATGAACTGGCTGAAATGTTTCAAAACTCCAAAATGGGTGACGTAGATTCAGACGTTCAACCTAAGGGAAACCAGAAAAACCCACCTAGTGTAAGTACATGTTACTCTCCATTCCAAATCTTAACTGACTCATATTAACTAGTAACTGTTTAGCGTTAGTAATTACATACTAACAGTTTACCTCATAGTTGTGAAGCTCTGTGGTCATGTGATTGGGCTGAGACGACCAATTAAGTGTGAACTATTCCTTTAAACATTTGAAAACTCATGCATTCCAAATATTTTAGCAAAAATGTCTTTGGTCTGTATGTTAAAGGCCGTGTTATAATATCGTGCCATCTTTCGCTTGGATTGGGTGTTTGGAAAAGAATGTAACTGAGGCCTAGATCACGTTATAAAAGTGCTGCATCCGGACATCTACATATTATTGTTATTGTGGATTTATTTAGCGCCAACATCTTCCGTGGCGCTTTACTGACCACGTGCACTTAAGGTTTGCTGGATCTCCACTTGCTGTTGTTAGCAACGGAGTGTACAAATGTTTTATTTGTGATTTATTTTCCCTTTGAAAACCTGTTGAACCTGTCCCTTCAACCATAGATTAAATAGTCTCCGATCTTGTCATATTTGTTGGTTTAGACTAATAAATATAATTTGACCCTTCAGGGATCCTCTTCAGAGTTTGAAATTTTGGATGCGCATGGAACAAGAAAGCCTTTGGAATCTAGGAAGTCGGTAAGAGGATAATCCAAGAGCCTGTGTTCTGTTTTGGGTTAGGATGTTATTTTAACATGTGAAAGATTGTATGTCCGCATACATGTTCCAAAAATCATGGCAAAATCTTTTACTATGAGAATATCTGTACATTTATTGGCACCTTAAAGGGCATTTCCACTAAAAACAATTGGTGACTTGTCAGTTATCTGCCCACAACCCCAACTGCTATTTATACCAGTTTATTACATGTTTTGTAACCATATATTTAATAATAACTTCTACTCCTTTCTGGCAAAGGTATCTGCCTCTTCCCTCTGCTCAATGAGCTTTTATCACCTTAAGGATGTGCAGAGGAGGCAGCAGGTGAAACAGCAATCAAACATTGGCTGTGATGTCAGGGATTGACTGCATGGAGGGAGGGGCCTGCTTACTCTGCCAAAATGGAGGCAGTTGTTATCCTTAAATATTTGGTTAGTAATGCATCTAATAATGCTGAATATATAGGAGCGTAACTGCAGGGGCCCAGGCCCACCCGCAAGACTGGAGGCCGGGCTGATGAAGTAGGTGAGATGATTGTGGGTGCAGATCAGTTGTCCTGCTGGTTCTGCGAGTTATTAATCGAGTCCATGTTTACAGTCCATTGCATTGCATTGCTGGGTTGGTTTGGCATTTGACAACATTTTTCTTTGTGTATGTGTTCAGTTTGTGGTATTTTGTGTTATAAAAAAGTCAACAAGTAACCTTGTCGTACTATAATTATGAAATTTGCTGTTTCATGCTCTTGTAACAAAAGCGTCATTCCCCTTTAAGAAAAAAGAAAACATGTTTATGTAAGATGCGTGATTGCATTTTCAGCTGGGGATTTCCAGCCATTTGTCTGACTGCAAGGCACAGGGTTTTCAGGTGCAAAGACGCTCAGTGTACCGGATGATTGAATGCACAGGGCCAACCCTAGATAACACTGAGTTTATCTTGTTACTTTTTATGTCTTTAATTACATTTATAATTCTATCAGTGTCATTGGGAATTTTGGCCATAGGCTAGACAGCTGTGGGGTACAACTTGCCATGGAAGGGCTGCAAGTTTCACTTTTCAGGTCTTCAGAATGGGGACAATGGCTGTCTTTACACTAATGGGGGCACTGGCTGTCTTTACACTAATGGGGGCACTGGCTTCTTTACACTAATGGGGCTTTGACTGTCTTTACACTAATGGGGGCACTGGCTGTCTTTACACTAATGGGGGCACTGGCTGTCTTTACACTAATGGGGGCACTGGCTGTCTTTACACTAATGGGGGCTTTGGCTGTCTTTACACTAATGTGGGGCACTGGCTGTCTTTACATTAAAGGGGGGCACTGGCTGTCTTTACACTAATGGGGGCACTGGCTGTCTTTACACTAATGGGGGCTTTGGCTGTCTTTACACTATGGGGGCACTGGCTGTCTTTACATAAATGGGGGCACTGGCTGTCTTTACACAATGGGGCACTGGCTGTCTTTACACTAATGGGGGGGCCTGGGCACGCTGTCTTTACACTAATGGGGCACTGGCGTCTTTACACTAATGGGGGCACTGGTCGTTTTTACACTAATATGGGGGGCACTGCTGTCTTTACACTAAGGGGGGCATTGGCTCTTTACACTAATGGGGTCACGGGCTGTCCCTTTACACTAATGGGGGCACTGGCTGTCTTTACACTAATGGGGGCTTTGGCTGTCTTTACACTAATGGGGGCACTGGCTGTCTTTACATTAATGGGGGCACTGGCTGTCTTTACACTAATGGGGGCACTGGCTGTCTTTACACTAATGGGGGCACTGGCTGTCTTTACACTAATGGGGGCACTGGTCGTCTTTACACTAATGGGGGCACTGGTCGTTTTTACACTAATGGGGGCACTGGTCGTTTTTACACTAATGGGGGCACTGGCTGTCTTTACACTAATGGGGACTGGTCATCTTTAGACTAATAGGAGCATTGGTCGTCTTTACATGAGTGGGAGCACTGGTCGTATTTAGACTAAGGGGGCATTGGCAGTCTTTACACTTATGGGGCACTGGCTGTCTTTACACTAATGGGGGCACTGGCTGTCTACACTAATGGGGGCACTGGTCGTCTTTAGACTAATGGGGGCACTGGTTAGTCTTTAGACTAATGGGGGGCAAAATCAAACATTGGCTGGATGTCAGGGATTGACTGCATGAGGGAGGGGCCTGCTTACTCTGCCAAATGGAGGCAGTTGTTATCCTTAAATATTTGGTTAGTAATGCATCTAATAATGCTGAATATATAGGAGCGTAACTGCAGGGGCCCAGGCCCACCCGCAAGACTGGAGGCCGGGCTGATGAAGTAGGTGAGATATTGTGGGTGCAGATCATTTTTGTCCTGCTGGTTCTGCGATTTATTAATCGAGTCCATGTTTACAGTCCATTGCATTGCATTGCTGGGTTGGTTTGGCATTTGACAACATTTTTCTTTGTGTATGTGTTCGTTTGTGGTATTTTGTGTTATAAAAAGTCAACAAGTAACCTTGTCGTACTATAATTATGAAATTTGCTGTTTCATGCGCTTGTAACAAAAGCGTCATTCCCCTTTAAGAAAAAAGAAAAACATGTTTATGTAAGATGCGTGATTGCATTTTCAGCTGGGGATTTCCAGCCATTTGTCTGACTGCAAGCACAGGGTTTTCAGGTGCAAAGACGCTCAGTGTACCGGATGATTGAATGCCAGGGCCAACCCTAGATAACACTGAGTTTATCTTGTTACTTTTTATGTCTTTATTACATTTATAATTCTATCAGTGTCATTGGGAATTTTGGCCATAGGCTAGACAGCTGTGGGGTACAACTTGCCATGGAAGGGCTGCAAGTTTCACTTTTCGGTCTTCAGAATGGGGACAATGGCTGTCTTTACAAATGGGGGCACTGGCTGTCTTTACACTATGGGCACTGCTGTCTTTACACTAATGGGGGCACTGGCGTTCTTTACACTAATGGGGGCTTTGACTGTCTTTACACTAATGGGGGCACTGGCTGTCTTTACACTAATGGGGGCACTGCTGTCTTTACACTAATGGGGGCACTGGCTGTCTTTACACTAATGGGGGCTTTGGCTGTCTTTACACTAATGGGGGCACTGGCTGTCTTTACATTAATGGGGGCACTGGCTGTCTTTACACTAATGGGGCCTGCTGTCTTTACACTATGGGGCACTGCTGTCTTTACACTATGGGGCACTGGTCTCTTTACACTAATGGGGGCACTGGTCGTTTTTACACTAATGGGGGCACTGGCTGTCTTTACACTAATGGGGGCATTGGCAATCTTTACACTAATGGGGGCACTGGCTGTCTTTACACTAATGGGGGCCTGGCTGTCTACACTATGGGGGCACTGGCTGTCTTACACTAATGGGGGCACTGGCTGTCTTTACACTAATGGGGCACTGGCTGTCTTTACACTAATGGGGGCACTGGCTGTCTTGCACTTATGGGGGCACTGGCTGTCTTTGCACTAATGGGGCACTGGTTGTCTTTACCACTATGGGGCACTGGTCTTTTTACACTAATGGGGCACTGGTCGTTTTTACACTAATGTGGGGCACTGGCTGTCTTTACACTAATGGGGACTGGTCATCTTTAGACTAATAGGAGCATTGGTCGTCTTTACATGAGTGGGAGCACTGGTCGTATTTAGACTAGGGGGCATGGCAGTCTTTACACTTATGGGGCACTGGCTGTCTTTACACTAATGGGGGCACTGGCTGTCTACACTAATGGGGGCACTGGTCGTCTTTAGACTAATGGGGGCACTGGTTAGTCTTTAGACTAATGGGGGCACTGGTTAGTCTTTAGACTAATGGGGGCACTGGTTAGTCTTTAGACTAATGGGGGCACTGGTTAGTCTTTAGACTAATGGGGGCACTGGTCATCTTACTCTAATGGGGACACTGCCTGTCTTTATACTAATGGGGGACACTGCCTGTCTTTACACAAAGTATAGGTGAGTCCCTATGCTGTGTATAGGGAGAATGCTCTGGACTGTCTGTTCCCTGATCTTTGAGACGTATGTATGTATGTATGTATTTTATTTCTTATATAGCGGTACATATTCCACAGCGCTTTACAATTATTTACTCAATTCACATCAGGCCCTGCCCCAAAGGGCTTACAATCTAATCACTTTATGTACACATACAACCTATCAGTATGTCTTTGTGATTGTGGGGGAAACTGGAGTGCCAAGAGGAAACCCATGCAAGCACGGGGAGAACATACAAACTCCTTGCAGATGCGTCCAAGGGTGGAATCGAACTCAGGACCTCATGACAGACAGGATCTTGTAGCTCATGCCAGTGATCTTTCAAACATCTGTGATGTGTGTACCTAGTTTAAGAGGCTATTGTTTCCTGGTGTGAGATGAGATTTTGCTCCAGATCCACACTCTGTGCTCACACTGAGAGCTCTACATTTTTGCAGAATGTGTTCACCACTTGGGTTTACTATTTCCCTTTATGTGGTCTCAGCGGCAGTGATTAATGTAGCCAGTGAAGGAAACGTTTCCCTATTGTTTTGCAATCCAGTAATTTCCAAACTCCTATCTGGTTTGCTCAGTGTGACTCACCCTAACAAAAGATGGCACAATGGGCCCAGAATAGGGACATTGGTCCGGATAAACCAAGAGCCGCAGCGGTTATTCAATATCGGTTACTGCGACTTTAACCCCTGGCTTACGCTTGTGCACCCATTTTTGCATGATTTTTTTAATGTCCGCTTTAATAGTTGGCATTAAAAGCCATGCAGGGGTTAAAGGCTGTTGAGCATTCACCCAGAATCTCCTATTGTATGGACACTGTCAGCAGACTGCAGCCCGGGAACAGTATTGGAGAAATTCTGATCATTGGGGTTGCAGGAACCATTTGACCAATTAACAAAGTTAGGAATATTCTGATGGCAGCACCTTTATTATTATTGGCAGGAAATACATCCATTGTTTACAAAAAGACAACTAATTGTTATTAAAGGTCAAGTTCAGGTAAAATTTACTGTTAAGTATTTTATAGGCGGATAAATTCTAAAAAGTTTTACAACTGTTTTTTTTTCCCTTTCTGTTTATTTATTTTGCTTTAGCAATATATTGCATAGAAAATCCTCAACTGGAGAGCTACCAGTCACTGGGACTTATTTAATAAGAGGTGTAGATATTTGGCCTGTGCCAATGAGATGTTATCTAACTGTAATAGACCAGTAAAAAGCTAAAACAGCCATTCGTCCCAGGAGTGTCACATGGTCTGGCGCCAACCTGTTTAAGTTGCTTTTCTACATTACAATACTAGAGCTGACCGAGAGGACCATTGTTGCTTATGTCATTTTTTTACTAAAGAAAATCCAATGACTTGCCACGTAAAACATACGTAAAAATGTTATGGTGCATTTCAGAAATCTGGCTATAGAGGGAGCTGTAGCCTAACGTTTAATAGGCAATGAATTGTTTTAGAAACCGTAACAGCTGTAGTTGTAAACTTTCAATGATGTTTTTAGTCCCCAAGATTCTTTTGCCTTGTAAATAGCACAACTACCATGCAATGAAATCTGTCGGCAATATGTGGTAGCAAGCACATACACTACCCTATAGGAGCCTCATTTTACATTCGGGTTTGTTTTGGAAAAATAAGAGAAGATCACCAGCCTCTCTGTCAGGATAACTCCATAGCAGTTGGATAGGTGGCTGTGGCTTCAGTTAATGTAGTAATTTATACAAGAATACTGAGTTTGCATGGGCAATAAGAGTGGGTAATAAGGCTGGTATGTGTGTATGTATTGTAACCTTTTCAGGTAGCACGGAAAGTTGTCTCCCAGGAAAGACAGCCTTTGGGCACAATTTAACACACAGAAGCAGGCAACAGTCTTTGGTTTGATTTTAAACTGACCTCAGTCAGGTATATTTAGGGTATTAGCTCACACAATAAAATAATAAATCCTATGCCACACTGGCCTTACTAATACAAAATAAGTGTCCCTGACTGTTTGAACACTCACAGTCCAGTACTCACACAGCTCTGTGTCTCTCCCTGGAGAATTACCGTGGTTGGTTGTGACACTCAGAGGTACTGGTCTGCCTGCTTGCAGACCCACGGGCTCCTTGCCTGATCAGACTCTTCCCCAAAGCAAGCTACACCTGCCCTTTTAATTAGTGAGCTCCAGCCACAGGGAATGAATTGATCTTAACTGGACTGGACTGTAACCATTTACCATTAGTGTCTTGGGCCACAGTAAAGCAAACTATATCACAATTTAAACCATTTTATGACTTTTACATTTACACCTTTACAGTATGTATGTATAGTTTATTTATAAAGCGCTGTACAGTAACAAAATACAATAAAGTCATACAAGGGGGACAAATACATAGATAGTTCAGCTGTTAACGAGTCTTCTGTGACATCACACTTTCATCATGTTGGTGCACATAAATTGTAGCCTAGGGACAAGCTATGGAGGTCAGAAGTCACCACAAAGTGGAGGCCAGGAAAACTGAGGATTATCGAGTGAAGGTTAATGTTCTAGTTTGTGGTCTAGGCTTATTAGTAGGCATGGAGGAAAGCATCAGGAATTCAATTATGAGAATTTGGACCTTATTGGGTATGAAATGTGAGTTCGCCACCCTAAGCTTGAAAACAAACAACAGCCCCTACAGTAGAAACATAAGGTTTCCCTACCACAAATACATTTTCTATGCAGCAGAAAAGATCATGGGACAACATTATAGGATACAAAGGGTGTACTGTTAGGGTTTATTTCACGCCAGTCAACGATCACTGGATAAACCACAATTAAAGGGTAACTGTGGCCCCTATCAAAAAGGATAGGATGATGTCTCTAGATTTTATGGATCTTAAGTTATAGGCTGACATGGCAAAGTTGCTACGGTTGACAGTGTTTTTCAAACAAATGGTTGGACGGAGGTCATGACCAGCCCAGGTAACCATCCAGTATTTCTGCCCAATTGACCAATACACTGAAATGTCAGTTGGTTTGACCGAATTATTGAATGTTGTGTACCCTTAACGAACAGGAAATTATCATTTTCAGGCTTGTGGCTAGCTTTGAAAATAATTTAGAAGTTTGCGGGCGGGGCTTATGATGCTCCAACCTAGCAGTTGGCATGCTCTCACCAGCAGGAAAAAACACCCTTTATACTGCTGTAACTTTGAATAGACTGCAGCTAGAATCATGATCCCGGAGTCATTTAAATCATTATATTCTTAAAAATGCACTGGAAACAGTAATTATTTTTACTGTAAAAACACGGAGAAATTCCACCATGGATTGCATTCCAAAGTAAATACATTTTAAAAGTCAGATTACACAGAAGAAAAGGGGATTTTGACCATCAAATTACATTTTTATTTATGTTCATAGTGCAATAAATTATTAAACCTTATAAAAAACATTTATAAGTTAATAATCCTATAACGAACGTAACCATGGTGGGCTGCCATCAAAGATGGCGGCCATCAGAGTAGTTAAACATGCACGCTGCAACAAGAATTGGGACTTTGCATTCTAGTGTAAATAATTTTAAGCTGGGTACACACCATCCAATATTTTGGATGTTTTTTGGGCGGCCCTGACAGACTTTGGCCTAGGCTACTTTTGCTGTGACTGACAAGTCCCATCGTGTGTACCCAGCCTTACAGCTATTGGACTTGAAACTTGTGACAGTAGTTCATTTTCCCTTTTAGTATCAGATCTTTGAATTTGTGAGAAGTTTTACCTTTAGTTCATTATACTGACTTATGGAAGTCACAGATTCATGTAATTGTTTGTGTGCCATTAATGTTGTGATGGTAGGATAGCAAGCCTCTAACATGGTATGATAGTAAGCCTCTAACATGGTATGATAGTAAGCCTCTAACATGGTATGATAGTAAGCCTCTAACATGGTATGATAGTAAGCCTCTACATGGTATGATCGTAAGGCCTCTAACATGGTATGATAGTAAGCCTCTAACATGGTAGGATAGTAAGCCTCTGACAGGTATATATTAAGCCTCTAACATGGTATGATAGTAAGCCTCTGACATGGTATGATAGTAAGCCTCTGACATGGTATGATAGTAAGCCTCTGACATGGTATGATAGTAAGCCTCTGACATGGTATGATAGTAAGCCTCTAACATGGTATGATAGCAAGCCTCTAACATGGTATGATAGCAAGCCTCTAACATGATATGATAGCAAGCCTCTAACATGGTATGATAGCAAGCCTCTAACATGGTATGATAGCAAGCCTCTGACATGGTATGATAGCAAGCCTCTGACATGGTATGATAGCAAGCCTCTGACATGGTATGATAGTAAGCCTCTGACATGGTATGATAGTAAGCCTCTGACATGGTATGATAGTAAGCCTCTAACATGGTATGATAGCAAGCCTCTGACATGGTATGGTAGTAAGCCTCTGACATGGTATGGTAGTAAGCCTCTGACATGATAGGATAGCAAGCCTCTGACATGGTATGGTAGTAAGCCTCTGACATGATAGGATAGCTAGCCTCTGACATGATAGCAAGCCTTTGTCATAATAGCAAGCTTCTGACATGATAGGATAGCATGCCTCTGACATGATAGGATAGCACGCCTCTGACATGATAGGATAGCACGCCTCTGACATGATAGGATAGCACGCCTCTGACATGATAGGATAGCAAAAGCCTCTGACATGATAGGATAGCAAGCTTCAGACATGATAGGATAGCAAAAGCCTCTGACATGATATGATAGCAAGCTTCTGACATGATATGATAGCAAGCCTCTGGCATGATAATGCTCTTGTTACTCTGGATCTATACGTTCTGTTGATCAGTAAAGCACACCTTCTAAAGCTTCATAAATCAAAGAAAATATTTTTGCAAAGTTATTATCTCTCCCTAACCTGCTGTCTACTGACGCCGTCTATAACATCTGCATACTCTATAAATAACCGCGGCTTTGGTCTCTTTTTTCATATAGTTCATTGCCCTCAAGTGTGTAACTGATCGCCTGCTCGCTTTATTTATTTTGGCATTTAGAGAGACCAAAATATTCCTACGTGGAGAATAGTCAAGGCAGTGACATGTAACACGCAGCTTCTAGGATTCTTAACAAAGAAAATCAGTTTTTTTTTTTCTACAACTGTTATTTTCAATAAAATGTTTTAAATGAATAAATGTGTTCAACTGGTTAATGTGAAATGTATCCTTTATTGCACAATTCATTGTTGATCAATTCAATTGAATAATAATAACAAACAATTTTCGGTGTAGCTTTCTTTGTTTGGTGACTTGGTCCTTTGTTTTGGAAAGCTGGTGGCTATGCCGATTTATAGTTATTGATATTAGTAGGAAGGGTGTCCAGTCACATTGTAGGATATTAGTAGTGGAGAACTGTACCGTGCACGAAGAATGAGCTTAAGTGCTTGGAAAGCTTAAAATTCAATCATTTTAGTTTGCTAATAAAAGGTCTTACTTTATATCCAAGATGTCTTTGCATTGTAGGATATTGTAATCAATAAGTAAAGATTGGTAGAGAGAGGCACAGAACAACTTCAAATACCGTAATTAAATGATTTATTCAGTAATGTGCTGAAGCCACAGTATTGAATAAATCATTTAATAATTTGAAGTTGTTTTGTGCCTCTCTCTACCAATCTTCGTGATATTTATCGGGTATGGTACAGGTTTCCCAGAGTGCCCCTCTCATTATTCCTGCTAGGACTCTACAACACGTTTGCTACTAATCAATAAGTAACTTAAATACTGTTGCCTTCTTATAGCACCTCCTGTAATCCTTGTGTAATATATTCCTAGGCCTTTAGGATCACACGTGAGACATAGGCCTCCTGTTTTAACACAAGCCACAAAATAGTGTCCTAATATTGGAGATGGTACATTATCTTTTTTAACGCATAATAAAACCTAATATGATGTATTCGATGTGAAAAATGACATATTTTACCTTCTCCTTTAACACGGTCCCATTTACCTTTCCCCGTCCATATTATTTCCATACTGCGAGGACAAACCTTGGGTCATGTGGGGGAGCAACCTTTTAAAGAAATCTTATTAACTGCAATAGACCATCAGCCTCATTTACCGAGAACTGCTGCGCTCTTATTTGGAGTTAACGTCACGCTCAATATCCTTGCTGGCGATTTCATGTGTGTTTTGCCTGTTCCAGGATCCTGGACCCACATTGGTGCAAGACGATGATACATTACATCTGCATTTACAACGCATGGAGAATTCTCTCTCCATGTTTGCCGAGGAGCCTGATCGGGACAGACTTCTCACCCACGTCAGTCGCCTGGCTTTGGATTTTAACCGATTGTCAAGTAAAGTTCACAAGAATGAAAGGAGAACCTCCGTCCTTCAGGTAACATACTGCTAGATTGTATACATTCCTATTAACAAATGCGGTGTTTCTCCTTTAAACTATAGGTACACGTGCGATCGTGAGTGCTGACCTGCAACACACAATGTGTACGAACGCCCGTTTCGGTCAATAATCGGCCCGTGTATGGGCACTTTATTGGCCGAAACTGACACTCTTCCGGAGATCGGTGCCTGATCTCCAAACGAGCACCTTTTTGGCAGATAAAGCATGCACGAGCCGATTATCGGCCATTTGTACACTGTGCGTCGCGGCTCGGCACCCACGATCACACGTGTGCACTAACCTAAATCTGATGGGTTCTAGATTTTAGGCCTTCCAAAAGCACAATTGATAATATAGATAATTACAATGTTACAATCCCGCTGCCATGTGCAAATTATCAACAATCTCTGCAGTCTGTAGTGTACTACAAACCACACATCCTTGATAGTAAGGCTGGGTAGAGACAGTACCGTTTTTTCAAGATTCTGTCCCCTTTGAAATATGTGGCTACTCACAGTCATTGTTGTCCCTATATAAAGTACATATAAAGTATAGGGAGATTGTTTGTGACTACCATACTCCCTATATAAAGTACATATAAAGTATAGGGAGATTGTTTGTGACTACCATACTCCCTATATAAAGTATATATAAAGTATAGGGAGATTGTTTGTGACTACCATACTCCCTATATAAAGTACATATAAAGTATAGGGAGATTGTTTGTGACTACCATACTCCCTATATAAAGTATTTATAAAGTATAAGAAGAACGTTAGTGACCGCCATACTCCCTATATAAAGTATTTATAAAGTATAGGGAGAACGTTAGTGACTGCCATACTCCCTATATAAGTATATATAAAGTATAGAGAGAACGTTAGTGACTCATACTCCCTATAAAAAGTATATATAAAGTATAGAGAGAACGTTTTGACCGCCATACTCCCTATATAAGTATATATATAAAGTAAGGGAGAACGTTAGTGACTGCCATACTCCCTATATAAAGTATATATAAGTATAGGGAGAACGTTAGTGACTGCCATATCCCTATATAAAGTATATTAAAGTATAGAGAGAACGTTAGTGACTGTCATACTCCCTATATAAGTATATATAAAGTATAGAGAACGTTAGTGACCGCCATACTCCCTATATAAAGTATATATAAAGTATAGGGAGAACTTTAGTGACCGCCATACCCCTATATAAAGTATATATAAAGTATAGAGAGACCGTTGTGACCGTCATACTCCTATTAAAGTATATATAAAGTATAGAGAGAACGTTATGTGACCGCCATACTCCCTATATAAGTATATATAAAGTATAGGAAACGTTAGTGACCGCCATACTCCCATAAAAGTATTATAAAGTATAGGGAGAACGTTAGTGACTGCCATACTCCCTATATAAAGTATTATAAGTAGGGAGAACGTTAGTGACTGCCATACTCCCTATATAAAAGTATATAAGTATAGGGAGAACGTTAGTGACTGCATACTCCCTATATAATATAATATAAAGTATAGGGAGAACGTTAGTGACTGCCATACTCCCTATATAAAGTTTTATAAAGTAAAATAAGAACTTTAGTGACTGCCATCCTCCTATATAAAGTAATAGGAAGAACGTTAGTGACTGCCATACTCCCTATATAAAGTATATATAAAGTATAGGGAGACGTTGTGACTGCCATACTCCCTATATAAATTATATATAAAGTATGGGAGAACGTTAGTGACTGTCCATACTCCCATATAGTTTATAGTATAGGGAGAACTAGTGACTGCCATACTCCCTATATAAAGTATTTAAAGTATAGGGGATTGTTTGTGACTACCATACTCCCTATATAAAAGTATATATAAAGTATAGAGATTGTTTGTGACTACCATACTCCCTATATAAAGTATATAAAGTATAGGAGATTGTTTTGTGACTACCATACTCCCTATTAAGTATTTAAAAAGTATAAAAACCGTTAGTGACCCCTACTCCCTATATAAAGTATTTATAATTGGGAGAACGTTAGTGACTGCCATACTCCCTATATAAAGTATATATAAAGTAAAGTATAGAGAGAACGTTAGTGACTTCATACTCCCTATATAAAGTATATATAAAGTAGAGAAAGAACGTTAGTGACCGCCATACTCCCTATATAAATTAATATAAAAAGTATAAAGAGGAAACGTTAGTGACTGCCATACTCCCTATATAAAGTATATATAAAGTATAGGGAGAACGTTAGTGACTGCCATACTCCCTATATAAAGTATTATAAATTAGAGAAAGTTAGTGACTCATACTCCCTATTAAAGTATATATAAAGTATAGAGAGAGACTTAGTGACCGCCATACTCCCTATATAAATATATAAAGTATAGGAGAACGTTAGTACCTCCATACTCCCTATATAAAGTATATATAAAGTATAGAGAGAACGTTAGTGACCGCATACTCCCTATTAAAGTAAATATAAGTTGAGAGAAGTTAGTGCCGCCATACTCCCTATATAGTATATATAAATTATAGGGAGAACGTTAGTGACCGCCATACTCCCTATATAAAGTATATATAAAGTATAGGGAAACGTTAGTGACTGCCATACTCCCTATATAAAGTATATAAAAGTATAGGGAGAACGTTAGTGACTGCCATACTCCCTATATAAGTATATATAAAGTATAGGGAAAAACGTTAGTGACTGTCTACTCCCTATATAAAGTATATATAAAGTATAGGGAAACGTTAGTGACTGCCATACTCCCTATTAAGTATTTATAAGTATAAGAAGAACGTTAGTGACCCTACTCCCTATATAAAGTATAGAGAGAACGTTAGTGACCTGCCATACTCCCATATAAAAGTATATATAAATTATAGAGAGAACGTTAGTGACCACCATACTCCCTATATAAAGTAATATAAAGTATAGGGAGAACGTTAGTGACCACCATACCCCTATATAAAGTATATATAAATTAGGGAGAACGTTAGTGACCACCATACCCCTATATAAGTTAGGGAGAACGTTAGTGACCACCATGCTCCCTTATAATATATTAAAGTATAGGGAGAACGTTAGTGACCACCATACTCCCTATAAAGTATATTAAAGTAAGGGAGAACGTTAGTGACCGCCATACTCCCTATATAAAGTATATATAAAGTATAGGAGAACGTTAGTGACCGCCATACTCCTATTATAATATATATAAAGTATAGGGAGAAGGTTAGTGACCGCCATACTCCTATATAAGTATATATAAAGTATAGGGAGAACATTAGTGACCGCCATACTCCCTTATAAATAAGTATATATAAAGTATAGGGGAAGAAGTTAGGACCGCCATACTCCCTATATAAAGTTATATAAAGTATAGGGAGAACTATGTGACCGCCATACTCCCTATATAAAGTATATAATAAAGTATAGGGAGAAGTTAGTGACTGCCATACTCCCTAATAAAGGATATATAAGTATAGTTAGAACGTTAGTGACTGCCATACTCCTTATATAAAGTATATATAAAGTATAGGGAGAACGTTAGTGACCGCCATCTCCCTATATAAGTTATATAAAGTATGGGAGAAGGTTAGTGACCGCCATACTCCCTATATAAAGTATTATAAGTATAGGGAGACCGTTAGTGACCGCCATACTCCTTATAAAAAGTATATATAAGTATAGGGAGAAGGTTAGTGACCACCATACTCCCTATATAAAGATATATAAGTATAGGGGAAACGATGTGACTGCCATACTCCCTATAAATAGTATATATAAAGTATAGGGAGAAGGTTAGTGACTGCCATACTCCCTATATAAAGTATATATAAGTATAGGGAGAATGTTAGTGACTGCCATACTCCCTATATAAAGTAATATAAAGTATAGGGAGAACGTTAGTGACCACCATACTCCTATATAAAGTAATATAAAAGAATAGGGAGAACGTTAGTGACCCATACTCCCATATAAAGTATTAAAGTATAGGGAGAACGTTAGTGACCACCTACTCCCTATATAAGATATATAAAGTATAGAGAGAACGTTAGTGACCCCATACTCCCTTATAAAGTATATATAAAGTATAGGGAGAACGTAGTGACCACCATACTCCCTATATAAAGTAGAGAGAACGTTAGTGACCCCATACTCCTATATAAAGTAATATAAAGTTATAGGGAGAACGTTAGTGACTGCCAACTCCCTTATATAAAGTAATATAAGTATGAGAGAACGTTAGTGACCGCCATACTCCCTATATAAAGTATATATAAAATATAGGGAGAACGTTAGTGACCGTCCATACTCCCTATATAAAGTATATATAAAGTATAGAGAGAACGTTAGTGACCGCCATACTCCCTATATAAAGTATATATAAAGTATAGAGAGAACGTTAGTGACCGCCATACTCCCTATATAAAGTATAAAGTATAGGGAGAACGTTAGTGACTGCCATACTCCCTATATAAATGTATAGGGAGAAGGTTAGTGACCGCCATACCCCCTATATAAATTATATAAAGTATAGGGAGAACGTTAGTGACGGCCATACTCCCTATATAAAGTATATATAAAGTATAGGGAGAACGTTAGTGACTGCCATACTCCCTATATAAAGTATAGGGAGAAGGTTATTGACTGCCATTCTCCCTTTATAAAATATATATAAAGTATAGGGAGAACGTTAGTGACCGCCATACTCCCTATATAAAGTATAAGGGGAACGTTAGTGACGGCCATACTCCCAATATAAAGTATATATAAAGTATAGGGAGAACGTTAGTGACTGCCATACTCCTTATATAAAGTATATATAAAGTATAGGGAGAACGATAGTGACTGCCATACTCCCTATATAAAGTATATATAAAGTATAGGGAGAACGATAGTGACTGCCATACTCCCTATATAAAGTATATATAAGTATAGGGAGACGTTAGTGACTGCCATACTCCCTATATAAAGTATATATAAGTATGGGAGAAGGTTAGT
This sequence comes from Hymenochirus boettgeri, assembly GCA_019447015.1. Taxonomy (NCBI): domain Eukaryota; kingdom Metazoa; phylum Chordata; class Amphibia; order Anura; family Pipidae; genus Hymenochirus; species Hymenochirus boettgeri. Next base: position 33,432,161 of record CM033471.1, read on the forward strand.
GACGCCATACTCCCTATATAAAGTAATATAAAGTATAGAGAGAACGTTAGTTGACGCCATACTCCCTAATAAAGTATATATAAAGTATAGGGAGAAGGTTAGTGACCGCCATACTCCTTATATAATATATTAAAGTATAGGAGAGAACGTTAGTGACCGCCATACTCCCTATATAAAGTATATATAAAGTATAGGGAAAGGTATGACTGCCATACTCCCTATATAAAGTATATATAAAGTATAGGGAGAACGTTAGGACTGTCATACTCCCTATATAAAGTATATATAAAGTATAGGGAGAACGTTAGTGACCGCCATACCCCTATAAAGTATATTAAGTATAGAGAGAACGTTTAGTGACCGCCATACTCCCTATATAAAGTATATATAAAGTATAGGAGAACGTTAGTGACTGCCATACTCCATAATATAAAGTATAGGGAGAAGTTAGTGACCGCCATACTCCCTATAAAAGTATATATAAAGTATAGGGAGAACGTTAGTGACGCCATACTCCCTATTAAAGTATATATAGATATAGGGAGAACGTTAGTGACTGCCATACTCCCTATATAAAGTATGGGAGAAGGTTGTGACTGCCATTCTCCCTTTATAAAATATTATAAAGTTATAGGGAGAACGTTAGTGACCGCCATACCCTATATAAAGTATATATAAGTATAGGGGAACGTTAGTGACGGCCATACTCCAATATAAAGTATTATAAAGTATAGGGAGAACGTTAGTGACTGCCATACTCCTTATATAAGTATATATAAAGTATAGGGAGAACGATAGTGACTGCCATATCCCTATATAAAGTATATATAAAGTATAGGGAGAACGTTAGTCCTGCCTACTCCCTATATAAAGTATATAAAGTATAGGGAACGTTAGTGACTGCCATACTCCCTATATAAAGTATATATAAAGTATAGGGAGAAGTTAGTGACCGACCCATACTCCCTATATAAAGTATATATAAGTATAGAGAGACGTAGTGACCGCCATACTCCCTATATAAAGTATATATAAAGTATAGGGAGAAGGTTAGTGACCGCCTACCTCCTTATATAAATTATATATAAAGTATAGAGAGAACGTTAGTGACCGCCATACTCCCTATATAAAGTATATATAAGTATAGAGAAGTTAGTGACTGCCATACTCCCTATATAAGTATTATAAAGTATAGGGAGAAGGTTAGTGACTGCCATACTCCCTATATAAAGTATATATAAAGTATAGGGAGAACGTTAGTGACCTCCATACTCCTATATAAAGTATATATAAAGTATAGGGAGAAGGTTAGTGACCGCCATACTCCCTATATAAAGTATATATAAAGTATAGAGAGAACGTTAGTGACTGCCATACTCCCTATATAAAGTATATATAAAGTATAGGGAGAACGTTAGTGACAGCCATACTCCTTATATAAAGTATAGGGAGAACGTTAGTGACCGCCATACTCCCTATATAAAGTATATATAAAGTATAGAGAGAACGTTAGTGACTGCCATACTCCCTATATAAAGTATATATAAAGTATAGAGAAATCTTAGTGACGCCATACTCCCTATATAAAGTATATATAAAGTATAGAGAAAACGTTAGTGACTGCCATACTCCCATATAAAAATATTAAGTATAGAGAGAACGTTAGTGACCCCATACTCCCTATTAAGTATATATAAAGTATAGGGAGAACGTTAGTGACTGCCATACCCCTATATAAAGTATATAATAATAAAGTATAGGGAGAACGTTAGTGACTGCCATACTCCCTATATAAAGTATATATAAAGTATAGGGAGAACGTTAGTGACCGCCATACTCCCTATATAAAGTATATATAAAGTATAGGGAGAACGTTAGTGACTGTCATACTCCCTATATAAAGTATATATAAAGTATAGAGAGAACGTTAGTGACCGCCATACTCCCTATATAAAGTATATATAAAGTATAGGGAGAACGTTAGTGACTGCCATACTCCCTATATAAAGTATATATAAATATAGGGAGAATTTGTGACTGCATCCTCCCTATATAAAGTATATAAGTATAGAGAGAACGTTAGTGACCGCCATACTCCCTATATAAAGTATAGGGAGAACGTTAGTGACTGCACACTCCCTATATAAAGTATTATTAAGTATAGGGAGAACGTTAGTGACTGCACACTCCCTATATAAAGTGTATATAAAGTATAGAGAACGTTAGTGACTGCCATACTCCCTATAAAAGTATAATAAAGTATAGGGAGAACGTTAGTGACCGCCATACTCCCTATATAAAGTATTATAAAGTATAGGGGAACGTTAGTGACCGCCATACTCCCTATAATAAAGTAAATATAAAGTAATGAGAACGTTGGTGACCGCCATACTCCATATAAAGTATATATAAAGTATGGAGAACGTTAGTGACAGCCATATTCCTCCCTATATAAAGTATATTAAAGTATAGGGAGACGTTAGTGACCGCCATACTCCCTATAAAGTATATATAAGTATAGGAGAACGTTAGTGACCGCCATACTCCCTATATAAAGTATATATAAAGTACAGGGAGAACGTTAGTGACCCTCCATATCCTATATAAAGTATATATAAAGGTAAGGAGAACGTTAGTGACCCCATCTCCCTATATAAAGTATATATAAAGTATATGGAGAACGTTAGTGACCGCCATACTCCCTATATAAAGTATATATAAAGTTAGGGAGAACGTTAGTGACCGCCATACTCCCTTATAAAAGTATATATAAGTATAGGGGAACGTTAGTGACTGCCATACTCCCTATAAAGTATATATAAAGTATAGAGAGAACGTTAGTGACCGCCATACTCCCTATATAAAGTATATATAAAGTATAGGGAGAACGTTAGTGACCGCCCATACTCCCTATAATTATATAAAGTATAGGGAGAACGTTATGTTACCCGCCAACGCCAAACGTTATATACAGTAGATATAAAGTATATATGAAGTATAGAGGGATTGTTTGTGACTACCATACTCCCTATATAAAGTATATATAAGGTATAGAGGGATTGTTTGTGACTACCATACTCCCTATATAAACTATAATGAAGTATTTATAAGTATAAGAGAACTTTAGTT
>CM033471.1:33435430-33459309 GCA_019447015.1 Hymenochirus boettgeri
TGGCAGTAACTACGTTCTCCACAAAAGAACAAAGAAAAAAAATCTATACTTTATATATACTTTATATAGGGAGTAGGCGGTCATTCAACGTTCTCCCTATACTTTATATAATAACTTTTTTTTTTATTTATGGGAGTATGGGCGGTTCACTAACTGTTCTCTCTATACTTTATATATACTTTATAAGGGAGTATGGCGGTCACTAACGTTCTCCTATACTTTATATATACTTATATAGGGAGTATGCGGTCATAACGTTCTCCCTATACTTATATATACATTTATATAGGGATTGGCGTCACTAACGTTCTCCCTATACTTTATATATACTTTATATAGGGAGTATGGCGGTCACTAAGCTCCCTATACTTTATATATACTCTTATATAGGGAGTATGGGGGCGGTCACTAACGTTCTCCCTAACTTTAATATACTTTTATTAGGGAGTATGGCGGCACTACGTTCTCCCTATACTTTATATATCTTTATATAGGGAGTATGGCGTCACTAACGTTCTCCCCTATACTTTATATATACTTTATATAGGAGTATATGCGGTCACTAACGTTCTCCCCTTACTTTATATATACTTTATATAGGGAGTAATGGCGGTCACTACGTTCTCCCTATACTTATATATACTTTATATGGGAGTTGGCGTCACTAACGTTCTCCCTATACTTTATAATCTTTATATAGGGAGTATGGCGTCATACTAACGTTCTCCTATACTTTATATATACTTTATATGGGAGTAGGGCGTCACCAACGTTCTCCCTTACTTTTATATACTTTATATGGGAGTATGGCGGTCACTAACGTTCTCCCCTATACTTTATATACTTTATATAGGGAGGTATGGCGTCACTAACTTCTCCCTATACTTAATATACTTATATAGGGAGTATGGCAGTCACTAACGTTCTCCCTATACTTTATATATCTTTATATAGGGAGTATGGCGTCACTAACGTTCTCCCTATACTTATATATACTTATATAGGGATGTGGGCAGTCACTAACGTTCTCCCTATACTTTATATAGGGAGTATGGCGGTCACTACGTTCTCTCTATACTTTATATATCTTTATATAGGAGTATGCAGTCACTACATTCTCCTATACTTTATATTACTTTATATAGGGAGTATGGCATGTCACTAACGTTCTCCCTATACTTTATATATACTTTATATAGGGAGTATGGCGGTCACTAAACGTCTCCTCTATACTTTATATATCTTTATATAGGGAGTATGGACAGTCACTAACGTTCTCCCTATACTTTATATACACTTATATAGGGAGTATGGCGGTCACTAACGTTCTCCCTATACTTTATATATACTTTATATAGGGAGTATGGCAGTCACTAACGTTCTCCCTATACTTATATATACTTTATATAGGGAGTATGGCAGTCACTAACGTTCTCCCTATACTTTATATATACTTTATATAGGGAGTATGGCGGTCACTAACGTTCTCTCTATACTTTATATATACTTTATATAGGGAGTATGGCAGTCACTAACTTCTCCCATACTTTATATATACTTTATATAGGGAGTATGGCGGTCACTAACGTTCTCTCTATACTTTATATATACTTTATAGGAGTATGGCGTCACTAACGTTCTCTCTATACTTTATATATACTTTATATAGGGAGTATGGCGGTCACTAACGTTCTCCTATACTTTATATATAGGGAGTATGGCGTCACTAAACGTTCTCCCTATACTTTATATATACTTTATATAGGGAGTATGGCAGTCACTACGTTCTCTATACTTTATATATACTTTATTAGGGAGTATGGCGGTCACTAACCTTCTCCCTATACTTTATATATACTTTATATAGGAGTAGGGAGTCACTAACGTTCTCCCTATACTTTATAATACTTTATATAGGGAGTATGGCAGTCACTAACGTTCTCTCTATACTTTATATATACTTATATAGGGAGTATGGCGTCACTAACCTTCTCCTATACTTTATATACTCTTTATATAGGGAGTATGGCGGTCACTACGTTCTCCTCTATACTTTATATATACTTTATATAAGGAGTATGGCGGTCACTAACCTTCTCCTATACTTATATATACTTATATAGGAGTATGCGGTCACAACTTTCTCTCATACTTTATATATACTTTATATAGGAGTATGGCGGTCACTAACCGTTCTCCCATACTTATATATACTTTATATAGGGAGTTATGGCGTCACTAACGTTCTCCCTATACTTTATATTACTTTATATAGGGAGTATGGCAGTCACTAACGTTCTCCCTATACTTATATATACTTTATATAGGGAGGTATGGCAGTCACTCGTTCTCCCTATACTTTATATATACTTTATATAGGAGTATGGCAGTCACTAACGTTCTCCCTATACTTTATATATACTTTATATGGGAGTATGGCGTCACTAACGTTCCCCTTATACTTTTATATATCTATAGGAGTATGGCGGTCACTAACGTTCTCCCTATACTTTATATATATTTTATAAGGGAGAATGGCAGTCACTAACCTTCTCCCATAACTTTATATAGGGAGTATGGCCGTCACTAACGTTCTCCCTATACTTTATATATACTTTATATAGGGAGTTGGCCGTCACTAACGTTCTCCTATACTTATATATCTTTATATAGGGAGTATGGCGGTCACTAACCTTCTCCCTATACTTTTATATATGGAGTATGGCAGTCACTAACGTTCTCCCTATACTTTATATATACTTTATATAGGGAGTATGGCGGTCACTAACGTTCTCCATACTTTATATATATTTATATAGGGAGTATGGCGGTCACTAACGTTCTCTCTATCTTTATATATACTTTATATGGGAGTATGACAGTCCCTAACGTTCTCCTATACTTTAATATACTTTATATAGGGAGTATGGGCAGTCACTAACCTTCTCCCTATACTTTATATATACTTTATATAGGAGTATGGCGTCACTACTTTCTCCTATACTTTATATTACTTTATATAAGGAGTATGGCGGTCACTAACCTTCTCCCTATACTTTATATATACTTTATATAGGGGTATGCGGTCACTAACGTCTCTCTATCCTTTTATATATACTTTTATAGGGAGTATGGCGGTCACTACCTTCTCCCTATACTTTTATAATACTTTATATAGGGAGTATGGCAGTCACTAACGTTCTCCCTATACTTTTATTACTTTATATAGGAGTATGGCAGTCACTATCGTTCTCCCTATACTTATATATCCTTTATAGGGAGTATGGCAGTCACTATACGTTCTCCCCTATACTTTATATATACTTTATAAGGAGTATGGCGGTCACTAACGTTCTCCCTATACTTTATATATACTTTATATGGAGTATGGCGTCACTAGTTCCCCTATACTTTTATATAGGGAGTATGGCGGTCACTAACGTTCTCCCTATACTTTATATATATTTATAAAGGGAGATGGCAGTCACTAACCTTCTCCCTATACTTTATATAGGGAGTATGGCAGTCACTACCGTTCTCCCTATACTTTATATATACTTTATATAGGAGTATGGCCGTCACTAACGTTCTCCCATACTTTATATTACTTTATATAGGGAGTATGGGCGGTCACTAACCTTCTCCCTATACTTTATATATGGAGTATGGCAGTCACTAACGTTCTCCCCTATACTTTATATATACTTTATATAGGAGTATGGCGGTCACTAACGTTCTCTCTATACTTTTATATACTTTATATAGGGAGTTGGCGGCTCACTAACGTTCTCTCTATACTTTATATATACTTTATATAGGGAGTATGACAGTCACTAACGTTCTTCTCCCTATACTTTATATATACTTATATAGGGAGTATGGCTTCACTAACGTTCTCTCTATACTTTATATATACTTTATATAAGGAGTATGGCAGTCACTAACGTTCTCCCTATACTTTATATATACTTTATATAGGGAGTATGGCGGTCACTAACGTTCTCTCTATACTTTATATAGGGAGTATGGTGGTCACTAACGTTCTCCCTATACTTTATATATACTTTATATAGGGAGTATGGGGTCACTAACGTTCTCTCTATACTTTATATATACTTTATATAGGGAGTATGGTGGTCACTAACGTTCTCCCTATACTTTATATATACTTTATATAGGGAGTATGGGGTCACTAACGTTCTCCCTATTCTTTATATATACTTATATAGGGAGTATGGTGGTCACTAACGTTCTCCCTATACTTTATATACTTTATATAGGGAGTATGGCAGTCACTAACATTCTCCCTATACTTTATATATACTTTATATAGGGAGTATGGCAGTCACTAACCTTCTCCCTATACTTTATATATACTTTATATAGGGAGTATGGCAGTCACTAACCTTCTCCCTATACTTTATATTACTTTATATAGGGAGTATGGTGGTCACTAACCTCTCCCTATACTTTATATATACTTTTTATAAGGGTATGGCGGTCACTAACGTTCTCCCTACTATTTATATACTTTATATAGGGAGTATGGCGGTCACTAACCTTCTCCCTATACTTTATATATACTTTATATAGGGAGTATGGCGGTCACTAACTTTCCCCTATACTTTATATATACTTTATATAAGGAGTATGGCAGTCACTAACGTTCTAACTATACTTTATATATCCTTTATATAGGAGTATGGCAGTCACTAACCTTCTCCTATACTTTATAATACTTTAATATAGGGAGTATGGCGGTCACTATCGTTCTCCTATACTTTTATATATACTTTATATAGGGAGTATGGCGGTCAACTAACCTTCTCCCTATACTTTATATATACTTTATATAAGGAGTATGGCGGTCACTAATGTTCTCCCATACTTTATATATACTTTATATAGGGAGTATGGCGGTCACTAACCTCTCCCTATACTTTATATATACTTTATATAGGAGTATGGCGGTCACTAACGTTCTCCCTATACTTTATATATACTTTATATAGGGAGGTATGGCGGTCACTAACGTTCTCCCTATACTTTATATACTTTATAATAGGAGTATGGTGGTCACTAACTTCTCCCTATACTTATATATACTTTATATAGGGAGATGGTGGTCACTAACGTTCTCCCTATACTTTATTGGAGTATGGGTCACTAACGTTCTCCCTATACTTATATATACTTTATATAGGGAGTATGGGGGTCACTAACGTTCTCCCTATACTTTATATATACTATTATTAGGGAGTATGGTGGTCACTAACGTTCTCTCTATACTTTATAATACTTTATATAGGGAGTATGGCAGTCACTAACGTTCTCTCTATACTTTATATCGGGAGTATGGGTCAACTAACGTTCTTCTTATACTTTATAATACTTTATATAGGGAGTATGGCAGTCATAACGTTCTCCCTATACTTTATATTTTATATAGGGATTATGCATGTCACTAACGTTCTCCTATACTTTATATATACTTTATATAGGGAGTATGGCAGTCACTAACGTTCTCCCTATACTTTATATTACTTTATATAGGGAGTATGGCAGTCACAAGTTCTCTCCTATACTTTATATATATACTTTTATAGGGAGTATGGCGGTCACTAACGTTCTCCCTATACTTTAATATACTTTATATAGGGAGTATGGCGGTCACTAACGTTCCTCTCTATACTTTATATATACTTTATATAGGGAGTATGACGGTCACTAACTGTTCTCTCTATACTTTATATATACTTTATATAGGGAGTATGGCGTCACTAACGTTCTCCCTTATTTAAATACTTTATATAGGGAGTATGGCGGTCACTAACGTTCTCTCTATACTTTATATATACTTTATATAGGGAGTATGACATCACTAACGTCTCTCTATTTATTATAACTTTATATAGGGGTATGGCAGTCACTAACGTTCTCCCTATACTTTATATATACTTTATATAGGGAGTTGGCAGTCACGAAACGTTTCTCCCTATACTTTATATATCTACTTTATATAGGGAGTAGGCGGTCACTCAACGTCTCTCTATACTTTATATTACTTTATATAGGGAGTTGGCAGTCACTACGTTCCTCTATACTTATATATACTTTATATAGGAGTATGGCGTCACTAACGTCTCCTATACTTTATATACTTTATATAGGGAGTATGGGGTCACTAACTTTCTTCTATACTTATAAATCTTTATATAGGGAGTATGGTAGTCACAAACAATCTCCCTATACTTTATATGTTTATATAGGGAGTATGGTAGTCACAACGTTCTCCCTATACTTTATATATACTTTATATAGGGAGTATGGACGTCACTAACATCTCCCTATACTTTATAAATACTTTATATAGGGAGTATGGCAGTCACTAACGTTTCTCCCTATACTTTATATATACTTTTATATAGGGAGTATGACGTCACTAACGTTCTCTCCTATACTTTATTATACTTTATATAGGAGTATGGGGCAGTCACTAACGTTCTCCCTATACTTTATATATACTTTATATAGGGAGTAGGGCAGTCATCTAACGTTCCTCCCTATACTTTAATAGGGAGTATGGCAGTCACTAACGTTCTTCTTATACTTTTATATATACTTTATATAGGGAGTATGGCAGTCACAACGTTCTCCCTATACTTTATATATACTTTATATAGGGAGTATGACAGTTACTAACGTTCTCCCTATACTTTATATATACTTTATATAGGGAGTATGACAGTCACTAACGTTCTCCCTATACTTTATATATACTTTATATAGGGAGTATGGCAGTCACTAACGTTCTCCCTATACTTTATATATACTTTATATAGGGAGTATGGCGGTCACTAACGTTCTCTCATACTTTATATATACTTTATATAGGGAGTATGGCGGTCACTAACGTTCTCTCTATACTGTATATAACTTTATATAGGGAGTATGGAGTCACTAACGTTCTCTCTTACTTTATATATACTTTATATAGGGAGTATGGCGTCACTCACGTTTCTCCCTATACTTTATAATACTTTATATAGGGAGTATGGCGTTCACTAACGTCTCTCTATACTTTATATATACTTTATATAGGAGTATGCAGTCACAACGTTCTCCTATACTTTATATACTTATTATAGGGAGTATGGCAGTCACTAACGTTCTCCTATACTTTATATATACTTTATATAGGGAGTATGGGCAGTCACTAACTTTCTCCTATACTTTATATATACTTTATATAGGGAGTATGGCGTCACTACGTTCCTCTCTATACTTTATATTACTTTTATATAGGGAGTATGAAGTCCCATACTCCCTATATAAAGTATATATAAAGTATAGGGAGAACGTTAGTGACTGCCATACTCCCTATATAAAGTATAGGGAGAACGTTAGTGACCGCCATACTCCCTATATAAAGTATATATAAAGTATAGGGAGAACATTAGTGACCCCATACTCCATATATATAAAGTATAGGGAGATCCCTACGGTCGCGGCCGACTGCGAACAAGGGAAACTTTCCTTCCGGATCTACCACTGCGGTTGACGCTATCTCTATATATGTATATATATGGTATATCGCTAATGTGTGTACCCATTCTATCTGTTATCTTTAAAAGATGTGGCTAAACACAGTCACTAGCGTGTATAGATAAAGTATAGGGAGCATGCTCATGACTGCCGTAGACCAAACAATCACAGCCAACTGCCTATACCTAAGTACAGGGAGCCGACTGAGTGAGGGAAATATGCAGTTCATAATGACCGTTTCCGATGCTGACGCAGAACATTTGCTGGCAATATTTTGGCTGATTAGGCCGAAACATTCATTTACATTCATTTATTTTCATTTTCATATACGATTTTTCTATGAAATTGGTCCAAAATTCGATTGGACCTGTCATTAATTTCAGCCAATCACCCTCTCTACAATACTCCTTGCAACTGATCATGCATTGGCGGTACTGCATTACTGCATTATTTTTGCCTGACAGACTTCCCATTGGTTCATTTGGGAAAAAGGGTCAAAAATGACCTTTATCTACAGGCCCTAAAGGTGGCTACACACTGTAAAGCTGGGAACACACAGTACCAATGTTCACTGTCTGCCTCGGAATCGCTCAGAACTGCCCCGGAAATTTCCCTCAGCCGTTCTGAAATGCAGAACTGGTGTACCCAGGTTAAGCTGGAGCTCCGATTTCATAGTAAATGGTGGTGATGCAAATTACTGCCTTTTTTAAAGGAAAACTGAACATAAAATTATAAACAATAAAAATATATTAATATTGCGCTTATATCATTTAGCTACATTTTGTGTAACTTTTTTAGTCACATAAGTGGTAAGACCAGACAATATTTTACCCTAAGGTGCAAGTGAGAAATAATATAAAAAATATATATGTATATCCTCCATTTAACTCGCGCGCATGCTGTCTTCATCCGGTGCCTCGGTACTTCACTGAAGAATAATCACTGCAATCAAGGGATGAAGCACTCATAGGTCTTCTAGCAAAATAAACTTTAATTTAGTGCATCAGTGCATCAACGCATCTACGCATTTCGGCTATAGAATTAGCCGTCCTCAGGATAATTAATACTATAGCCGAAACGCGTTGATGCACTAATGCACTAAATTAAAGTTTATTTTGCTATAAGACCTACGAGTGCTTCATCCCTTGATTGCAGTATAAATTTTTTTTTTTTTTTTTCAAACATATTACACAACACTTCCACAATTAGTTTATCCATTCCCAGCATGTCCTGCCCTGAAGAGCCTATAAAATAAGGGTGTGGAGTGATATCACAGTGGAATGATACATTAACCACTCAGTGACAGTTACTGCATTACAGAAGTAGAACATGTTTGGAATCGTGTTTTCCAAAAAAGTTTTTAGAAATGGGGCAGGCCCAACAAAAGGAATGAAAACCCCATGTTAACCCAATATTACATTAGGTATATCATATGTGTTTTTCACTCATTATGAGAATATTGCATCACCCCCAGATCACACACACAACTTCTAATTCCCTAAGATTCCCCCTAAAGGGACTTACCTGACAGACGCTTCCAGGAAGCTCTTCACTGCTGCTATTCTTGCTCAAAACAAGCTCATAACAGCAGCAGGGGGCAGTAACCAGGCGGCGAGGGACCGGTTCCGGGAAGTCCCTTCAGGACAGGGGCATCTTTGGAAATTATCTATAATGCAAATTTGGGGTTTGGGGGGTTGCTGTACATTAATATAACCTTTTTTTAGTCTGGACAAGCCCTTTAAAGACAAAAAGAAATTGGGGTGTGATGCACAGTAATGGTGTCAGTGTGTAAGGAAGGGATAAATTGAGGATAAATGATACAATTAGGGCACGGCCACACTGCAACGCAATCGCACACGGAATCGCATGCAATTTCATGTGCGATTTTGTTGCGTTTGCGCGTGCATTTTTTTTCAATAAGTATTGCGATTGTGATTTAAAATATGAATAATGATATGAAAAAAACGCAAAAAAAAGCGCAGCAGTGTGGCGTAGCCCTTAGCAGCAGAAAAAGAAGACAGTATCCCCCTTTAATATTTACCCAATCCACACCATATCCAGGAAGGATAAAAGATAAAGTTTCAAAAGATATCATTTTATTGGATATACATTAAAATTCAAAATACACTCAAATTAAAATATCATAGTGGGAGCTCCCTAATGTGAATTTTATTAGCTGGGAGACTACAGACACAGGGTACAGGTACTGTTAAACCCTTTAGTGTTAATCCTATTAATAGGGAAAAGGGGGGGAAGGGGAGAGATACCTCTCTACTGCCCCAATTAGCCTCAAAAACAGAGGAATCCACCTATATCACTTGGTGCTGCTCCCAGTTGAGATACAGGGAACCCTGATTTTGGTCCCTGTTAGAATGGGTGCAATCCCCACATCTAAGTAAAAAGAGGGCTCAGCCTTCAGTCGGGAGATAGCAGCGTGCTAGTATTGCAGGCTGCCTACATACAGCATGTTAGATTGTCTGTATTACGCCAAGGATCAGACATATCACAGACCTAGCATAGAGCTTAAGTTATATTAAAACATCACACAAGGACTCTCGATCCTTGTGTGATGTTTTAATATAACTTGAGCTCTATGCTCCCCCTATCTCTCCCACTCCCCCACTTTTCCCTATTAATAGGATTAACACTAAAGGGTTTAACAGTACCTGTACCCTGTGTCTGTAGTCTCCCAGCTAATAAAATTCACATTAGGGAGCTCCCACTATGATATTTTAATTTGAGTGTATTTCGAATTTTAATGTATATCCAATAAAATTATAACTTTTAAAGCTTTATCTTTTTCTCTTCCTGGATATGGTGTGGATTGGATAAATATTAAAGGGGGATACTGTCTTCTTTTTCCGCTGCCAAGCCCTTTAAAGGACAACTACGCTATAAAAATTAACTTTTTAAAAATAAATGGGGCTGGTAGGTAGGATTGGTTATTTCTACCTTCCAATATCATGTTAAGGAGTGCCAGCATGTACTATTTTCATCTGCCAGGTTAGTGTCCTGGGCCTTCCTGTAATAAAGGTGGTGCTGAAGCACTTAGAAAGCCTGGCAGAAGCCACAGAAACAATATTGGGAGGTAGTAATTACCAATCCTACCTCCCAGACCCAGGTACATTTTTTGTTTTAAAACATGATATAGTTCTCCTTTAACCCCAAGATGTAGAGATAGGGTACTTAGATTGTAAGCTCTTCAGGACAGGTCCTCATGTCAATAAATGAACTAATTGCCAAGCGTTGTGTTTGATGTTCACCACTATATATGGCAAATACAACCTATATCGAGCTGACAGGTGGATTGCACAATATCTTGCATGCAGCGCTCTCTATGTGAAGCTCTTTAGCACATGCTGTGTTTGACAGACTCTGTGTGAACAACTTCGAAAGGAGAATGAGGATTTGCGCAACAAGCTAGAGATGGACTGGAACCAAAGAACGCAGGCTGAGCAGGCATACAGGTGAGAGATTAAAATAGCAATGTGTTCCAACCAGCAAATCCCATATCTGCATGTCTGGATATAGTTAAAGGGCATGTCCACCCCCTGAGAGACAGCCAATCAGAGACCCGGCTGCTCAGAACACCGGAGGAGAGAGGTAAGGTAAGTAACTATCGGGGAACTTTCTCAAAATTCTGTTATGGCTGGGGGACCAATAACTACAATATTACCAAGGGATTTGGAGCTAGGGGGAGGGAGAGGAAAGGGGAGGGAGAGGAAGGGGGGGAGGACTCTCCTGCACATGCCTCAAACCTTGTCGAGGTTGAGGCAGACAAAGGCACAGGATGAGTCAGTGACAGCTTCTACACTGCTGTTTTCCTGACTTTGGAGGGGCATAGCAGGAGAACCATTTGGAGCAGGGATGTAAGGTAAGGATTTTTGTACACTACAGAGTGGGGCCAGTATGGGGTTAAATTTCAGTTTTGGGGGTGGACATGCCCTTTAAAGGGTATCTCACTTCCCTGGCTCGTAGTCTGACAGGTCCAGACAGACTCTGTCTTCTATGCCCATATATTGCGCATGCACATAGAGTCCATCGGGACCTGTCAGTCTACACGCAGGTGGAGCGAGCGATCGGGTAAGTTTGTTAACTTCTCTCCTGGCTCCTGATAATTTTATTGAAGAACAGGAGGTAGGACACAGCTCCTTTACCTCCCATTCTTCAATAAATCTAAATGGCCCAACTTTATTTTTTATTTTTTTTTTTTATTCTGTAAAATTCTGTTAAAGTAGAATTAAAGCCAAATAATAACTTCAGATTATTCCCCATGGTAAGAATGAATATTATTATAGGAACCATGAAGAGATATAGCTGGAATATGAGTTCATACGGTAAGGGTGTAACGTAACTTGTTCCACTTTTGTTGCACCAGAACTCGTACTGTGTATGTGGTATTTTTGGTAAATGCCACATCAGGCAATATGGTTACCACAACTTTTCCAGGAAATAGTCTTTATTTTCAACTGTCCACTGGCGATATAAGATTTTCCCAGAGGAAAACAAAATGGTGTCTTTTCCAATTTGCAGCAGACAATCAAATCTTCGCTTACTGAGTTACTTCAGTTCGATAACTTCTGATAAGTTGCTGAAGATTAATAGCACAGGCAAATGGGACTTTTTAAGCAAAGCAGTAAAGTTGAGTTTGTTTTTATTTCAGTGTTGGAATAAGTAGAGTTTAGGTAAAGTGTTACAAAGGATCTTTTTCTTCTTTCCTTGGTATTTTCTTGGTGTCTTTACATGTTTTTTTTTTCTTTTCCAAATATATAGAAATGAAAACCTGGAACTTAGGAAGCTCATCTTGCAAATTGAACGTGGGACTGGCAAGCCGATTCATGGGGGAGACACTCCAGCAAAAGAGGCCATGGCCAAGTTAGAGAATGGCGTCGTCCACCAACAGGTGAATTGCTCTAAAATGGTCTTTCAAATAGGTGAATTCTATTCCGAATTCTGTTCCTTTTCCACTATCTATCTGCAAATTCCACACTACATCTCCCTGTACTGGGGGGAACAGGCCCTTTATGTATGAAAAACTATTGCACCTATGTCCTGGTGTATCTGAGTCTCCAATGAAACAATCTGTTTTAAATCAGAAATCAGTGCTACATTCAGGGGCAAATCCTGTAGGCACAAAAAGCCTAGCGTCCTAAGCCCCACCCCCTAAACACAGACAACACCCCCAAACCACACTCCCTTACTTCCTTTTTTGGGAAGAAAATAGAATATATATGGGGTGAAGCAGTGGGGGGAGATTGAAAGCCGTCCCTTTATTGGAATTCTGGAAGCCGTAATTCAACTGCAGTAGGCCTGTTTGTTGGTGACCCGGACGCTTTTTTTCATCAACTATGCAGTGAGGTTATTAAATGCTCTGACCAATCATGTTTTGTTAACAGAATATCTGAACACATTACAAGGAGGCTTAAGCCTTGTACGATGCAGCCGACGAATGGTCAGCAACATTATCGTTAATCCTCATAATTGAAACTACACCTGTACACACAGCAACAGTCACCACGATAGTTGTTAGATATAGACGTTCGTACGTAAAGTAACGTTCGTATCTTCGCACAATTACGAAAGCAGCGCATGCGCCTTTTATATATTTTTTCGTAGAACGTTAACGATAATCTGTACAAATGTGTACAAATATACGATAATCGGCAGAACAAATCCGCCAGGCTGATCGTCAGAAAAAGCCGTCAATAGTCGACGGTCGTTGGTCTTTGATGATTGTTGACGCTATATTTTTGTACGAATATTGTGCGATTGCTCGTTCGTCAGCTGCATCATACGACAATTATCCAACGTGTGTACGAAGCTTAAGATGTCTTCTTGAACAGGGTTACAGCTGGTGATTGGTTGTGTCCTTGTTCATGTTGGTATACTGGGGGCATGGACCGGGTGGGTAGAGGAAGCTGTACTATTTATTGCATTGGACATGCTGGGTTTTGCATGAAGAGGTGTGGAAGAAAAATCCTTTAATAATTGTTTTTTTTAATTGTAGGCGGCCAAGTTAATGGAGAAGCCAACAATAAAAGACCCCAATGTGTCTCTAGTTAAAAAAGTGAAAATACTTGAGCATCAGAGAACAGAGGTAAAGCAAATGTGAAAACCAACGTTCCTTCTTACTGTACATTAACTGCATTGTTACATATGCAATGGGCATCCTGCTTGTATTTTATTCTGTTGCAATTTATGTAAAGCAGTTTGCCATCATTTCTTATTTTTAATATTCGCTTATCCTGGGCTCGCAAGTCCTTCCTCACAAATGACATCAATCCATATAATTTACAAGTGAGCGAAATGCGTCCTGTTCAAGTTGGATAAAAAAAATAACTATTGGTTAACGCTGTGTTGCATGTTATAGTGACAGCAGTTCAGCTGCATTGTCCAATAGGACATGGACTATATGTCTTCACCCACATTTCATGGAGTGAAGATTTATCCCTTAACTTGTTGAGCATTGCTGCAATATCAGGAGCATATATAGCACCTTGTGTTTCTCTGCATATCTCCAATACAATTTAATGTCTGTTCTGTTGTGACTAAAGTGAGAGTGCAGCTGTGAGAAAAGTGCAGCTTGGTCATTGTGTCTAAGGGAAAAGGACGGGCCATTTCCTGCCTTTTACCATGTCCGTTTCTTGATTATCTTACTGGAACATGATGACTTGGCTAAAGTAACGTCCTATAAGAAAAAGGAATTTGTAAAATCGACTTCCTTCCCTTTAAATCCTTCTCTTTGTATTTTTGTATATTTGTGCAAAATGAGGGGAATGTTGATCGTCGTATAATGCTTGGTTAGTGTCTCTAACCTTAAAGTTGACTTTACACGCTGGGTGTATTCTGCTTATAAGCAAAACCCTGGTATTCCATCAGTGAATACGACTCTACAGTGATAATCATAACATGAAGCTTATAGACGTTGGTGCACAAAAATTTCTTAAGAATAAATTCTGTTTTACAGTATTGTAACTACGGGGTTCCAGGCTGCCCTATAAGTTTTTGGCCCACTCCCTCTGTCCAAACCTCGGTTCTGGTCCATTTCATAATGATCCTACCCTTAGTGGCATAACTAGTAATCACTGGGCCCCCAGCATAACTATGACGGGGCCCATATGCGTGCTTCATCCACAGTGCTTTTCTGGGAGGAGGCTATGTCTGTCATAGGAAAAAAAAGAAGATGGGGCCCCTTTGGCTCTCGGGACCTGATACATAATCCATAATTCCTGAGTCATAGAGAAACTAACCAATTAATAATTCTTACAGCTTCTGGAAGTGAATAAACAGTGGGACCAGCAATTCCGCTCAATGAAAATGCAGTATGAAGAGAAGGTATGTAGCGAACTGTGACTGAGGAGAAAGTTGTTCACATGGTGGGAGATCAGGACTTACTAGTACACATGTCTCACAGATTACATCTCTACGTCAGAAGCTCGCTCAGGCCCTGAAGGTCGAGAGCGAACAAGAGACAGAAAAAGACAGAAAGCAGCGAGATTTTGATCGGAAACTCCTCTTAGCCAGAGACAAAATAGAAGAAAAAGAGGTGAGGAGTTGGAAATTTGATGGTAAAAAAGAGGATAGGATTGGCTGTAAAATGAGACCAATCATATAGTTTTGTGTTTTCTAAAACTGGACCCTATAATTTTGTGAAGATTTGGGATCAGTCTCTTTCAACCAGTACTGGAGCCCTTAGTAGGACTCTGAGGTTGCACCTTGGCCTGAACCTTTACTTTTTGTGTAAAAATAAATCATAGTATTAAAATGGGCATAATTATTAGTTTTATAGAAGACAAAATATAATGAATATTTAGCAGTGAGATATGTTTATATAATACACAAGTGTGATATTTTATAATGGGAGCTGCAGTGGTATATATCCTTATAAAAATCACTTAGTTATGTCACTAAGTGACTGATTTCTTATATCCCACTGCCCCTCCCATTCCAGTGTTCATGCCTGGACAATGACTCAGCGTTTTTTGCCGTGTTTAATTTCACTAACGGAGCCTGCCAGAGCTTCTTACTGTCACTTCATAACCAATGTCTCTCTCCTCCTCCTCAAAGATTTGTTTAACCGCGTAGATGCTGGGCTGGGATGTTCCTTTCTACTGGGTATAAGGTTACAGAAGGTAGCTTGGGGGGTTTAAATTAAAGTTAGAATAGGGACAAGGCTAAAATTTAAAATGTGTTCCATGGAACACTGCTGAAATCTTTGACCAGTTGTGCGTGGCACAATTAGACACAGATTGGAAATCCAGCTAAAGCGTGTGTTAACACAAACTCTTTACAAAGAACCTTAGTTTTAATAGAGTTAGACATGTTTAAATAGATCCAACACAGCACAAATAAACAATGCAAAATAAATCTCCCTCCCCACTGGGTATTTCTCTCATTCCACTACATTAATACTACAACCCCCATCGCTCTCCTTTATAGTCGCAAATTCAGAAGATGGAATCAGAATTTAGGGAAGTGAAACAGAAGAACAAATTCCTGCACGAGCAACTGAGTTCCACCAGCAAACAGAGAGAGTTCCAGGAACGAGAAATCAGCCGACTAAACAAGGTGATAAGGGTCAAGGGTAATAGGAAGAAGGTCTAAAGCTGGGTACAAACAGGACAAATTGTAAATGATTTTTTTCTGCTGAGCAATATATAATCCCTAGTCTGTCAGTAGAATATAAAGCTGCGTTGACAATATTTCTGGCCAGTGCCACTGGATGGGGCGAAAATTGCCTGTATATCTGATCGGTGTTTCAACTTGTAGGCCATACACTCAACAATCCTGGTCATACAATATCAGAATATTCTAATATCATATGATTGTCGGATCATGTATGTGTGATCGTACACTTTTAAGACAATTTTGAGACATGTTTAAAATATTTAGCAGACCAATACTGGTACAATAACATGATCTTACAATTGGTATTGGTGCGTGCAACTGTAGACAGTAGACAAAGCCATAGTGTTTGCCCCCTTTCTTGTTTTATTGCCTGGGCATGCTCAGTGAGCTTCATCCAGGAAATGAGAGGGCAGCTCTCCAATCAGTTAGTTTGTATCGCTCTAAGCCAATGAAAGAAAAGTGGGTGTTAATAATCCCTTCAACTAGCAGTTTAATTTATATAGAATGTTTCAAAATATGGCTGTAAATGACACCGGAAAATGCTAAATCTAGACTCTTGCTAGGAAACCAGGAAGAATAAGATCTTCAACATTCCTTAAATTTGCAGGCTCTGGAAGAAGCTCTGAATATGCATGTATCTGGGCCACGATCCCCCACCTCGGTTACCTCCATTCAGGACAGTGAACTACCACAACGACAGGAGCTTAAGATGCAGAATGATGTCCTTAAACAGCAGGTACCTCTAGACTGTGCTTTCTATCTTACCCTTGCTAATAGTTGATCCAGACGAAGGCAATAAAACCCCATTATGAGGCAGGAAAAGAATTCCTGACTCTTGGAAACTGGAATGTTCCCTAGATCCACCAAAGCAATATAATGTATTAATGGTATTTATACAAATAATCTATTAATACCAGAAATTTTCAATGTTTTCCAATTTGTTCAGTGGTTATAAGGTGTTCTGGCAGCAATCAATGGAATGGTAGGTTCTTACTTGGCTACTGCAGTAAACAACATCTGGTTGATTGCTGAAAATTAAGCATGTGTTTATATTCCACTGATATCTACAAGGTGTATGGGTTCCTTTAGTTGTATAAACTATAACTATCAGCAAATACTTAAGGTGACCATAGAGGGATTAATATTATCATCTGATCACAGTCAATAGTATTGATTGGCTGAAAACAGGACGATCTTATTGGCCACACATTTATTTATGTCCACCTTTAGTATTGTAAAAACTTGTTACATAACAAAATAGCACAAATTGATGTACAGAGATTTTGCTGTGTATGATGGGTATTGACGGCACCTACTTTGGGCTCTTTGTAGGAATGTTCAGGGTGCAGTGATGGTTATTTTATTTGATTGAGACAGGTACATAAATCTTGTGTTGTCTTATATCTGAATAGCACTGACAGGTGTTTGATGAAGTAAGCTCGTCTCCTGCCCTATGTGCAAAATCCATTTATCAAAACAAAGGTCAGACGCACATCAAGCCCATTAAACTTGTGTCCCCCCCCCAAAAAAAAAATCAAAAATCCTGTGTTTTGCAAAATCCAGCAATGGTACACATCACAATGTCACCCTTATCGTTTTTCTTTTTTGGATTCCCTGGGCAGACAATTGCACAGAGGATAGAAAATGTGAGGATTACGTGTGGTCATGTTCATTTTGTAATTTGTTTTGTTGTAAAACCGTAACTTTGTCTAATTGTTTATTCTGTGTAATAATAGGGAAAACAGGATGGAATATTTCAACAGATCTTTATCTGACCAGGAGAAAGTTTAACAACTTTATAGGGTCACTATACTTTACATTATCTGAAACTACAATATGAAAGTAAAATGGTGGCACCCACTTGCTTTGTCATTAATTAATGTTAAGTGAGTGCTCCTTACTGCCCCCCACCCTCACTTAATCACTGCCGTCTTGTAATGTCTGCGGCACATATGTTATGCACTGACAGTGAGTCATCTGGTCCCTGCTGCTTCCTTAACCTCAATAAGGACTGTGAACATGCACAGGGGAGCCCCCCCCCCGACATGCACAGGGGAGCCCCCCCCGACATGCACAGGGGAGCCCCCCCCCCGAAATGCACAGGGGAGCCCCACCCGACATGCACAGAGGAGCCCCCCCCCGACATGCACAGGGGAGCCCCCCCCAACATACGCAGCTGGAGCACACACCCACACTCCACATCCCTCTATTGCTGCCCTTCCTCCTTGCTTGAAATCTTTTGGCCATATTAAAGCTCTCCCCTGTCCACCCCAACCGACGAT
The DNA here is from genome assembly GCA_019447015.1 of Hymenochirus boettgeri. Classification (NCBI taxonomy): domain Eukaryota; kingdom Metazoa; phylum Chordata; class Amphibia; order Anura; family Pipidae; genus Hymenochirus; species Hymenochirus boettgeri. The sequence continues at coordinate 33,453,886 of CM033471.1, forward strand.
TTAGATCTGTAATAAAAGGGTGCAAAGGGCTGTAAGTAAGACTCGAAACATTTTATTACAGATCTAAATCAGCAGTTGGGGGTGGGCAGGGGAGAGCTTCAATATGGGCAAAGGTTTTTTTTTTTGGACATACACTTTAAAAAATTTTTTAAAAAAATAAACCTATTTTTCTTTTTACTATGACAAAGGATCTACATATACCTATTATTCCCTACATATACATATTATTCCCTACATATACCTATTATTCCCTACATATACCTATTATGACCTGTAGCTAGACTAGAGGCTCCGACAGAGACAGAGTACGCACATCAGATACCAGGAGGCCCGGACAGAGACCGAGGGGGCCCGACAGAGACCTGAAGAGGGCCCGAAAGAGACCATGGAGGAGGGCCCGACAGAGACCGAGCGAGGCCCGACAGAGACCGAGGAGGCCCGACAAGAGGACCAGAGGAGGCCCGACAGAGACCAGGAGGCCCGACAGGAGGACCGAGGAGGCCCGACGAGAGACCGGAGGAGGACCGACAGAGACCGGGGATGCCTCGGACAGGAGGAACAGAGAGGACCGACAGAGACACGGGAGGAGGACCGAGAAACCAGAGACCGAGGAGACCGACAGAGACCGAGGCGACCGACGAGACCGAGGAGGCCCGACAGAACGAAGAGCCCGAAGAGACGAGAGGCCCGACAGAGACCGAGGAGACGGACAGAGACGAGGAGGACCGAGACGAGAACACGAGAGGCGACGGACAAGGCACGACAAGACGAAGAGCCCGACAGATACCGAGAGGCCGACAGAGACCGATAGGAACCGACAGAGACCGAGGAGGACCGACAGGACTAACGAAAGAGGCCGACAGAGACCGAGGAGGCCGACAGAGACCGAAGAGGTCCGACAGAACCTGAGGAGGCAGCCAGAGACCGAGGATGGCCCGACAGAGACCGGAGGAGGCCCGACAGAGAACCGGAGGCCAGAACGGGCCCGACCATGAGACCGTAGGCCTGAGGACGGGGATCCCGACAGAGACCGGGGAGTCCCTACATATACCTATTATTCCCTACATATACCTATTATTCCCTACATATACCTTTTATTCCCTACATATACCTTTTATTCCCTACATATACCTATTATTACCTACATATACCTATTATTCCCTACATATACCTATTATTCCCTACATATACCTATTATTCCCACGCTCCTTGCAAGCCAATATTCTCTACAAACCCCCTAAGAACACTGCTTCCTCCTGTCTTAAACCATTCTCCCTTGCTATTCCCAACCTTTGGATCTCTCTCCCTCTCTCACTTTGCCAGGTGACATCCATTAATACTTTCAAATCTAGACTGTTATTCTATATTTCTAAAAAACAGCACTATTAATGATTGTTAGCTGTCTGAGCATTTCGTCCCTCCTACTTAGATTGTAAGCTCTTCGGGGCAGGGATCTCTTTTCTAATATGTCAAGGCAGAGGCCCGGCGGTTGATATGGGCAACCTGTGCGACCGCACAAGTTGCATTACCAAGGGTGCCAGCCGGGAGGCTTAGGTCACAGACCTGTAGGACAAAGTTGTGCATCAGAACCACAGCCTCCCCAGTTATGGTCCTGCAGATCACATGTATGTATCAGCACCACCCCACAGATAAAGCCCCAACACATATAAGCCTTACTTAAGATGTCTGTGTTTAGTGCGTTACATGTTATGTAATGATGTACGCACGATATATACAAGCACGCACTGCACATATTGGAAAAAAAGTAAGTAAACACAGGTGGCGGACTTGATTTGAAGCAGGCCAGAAAAAGCAGCATTCAGCAGCTTATTGTGTGATCCCAGGTTTTTTCTTTGAAGGGGCGCAAGTAAGAAATCTTGCACAGGGTGCTATTTATCCTAAGGCCGGCCCTGTCAAGACACACCACACTTATTAAATATATATATATATTCTTCTTAACCTTTGAAACTTTATTTATGTAAATTTAATTTATCTGTATAATGGCTTGCACTTATCCCCCTGTTGGTAAACTCTGGGGCATATTTATAAAGGGCGTTAACTTTTCACGGCCGAGTTTCCCGCTGGTTTCGCCAAAACCGATATTAACGCGTTAACGCGTTTTATTAAGGGCGAAACCCAGCTGCGAAAAGTTAGCACCTCGTTAACATCGCATCAGTTACCACTCGCTCTTATTTATAAAGTGGCGGTAACTGATGTGCGGCGTTAATCTTGCTGTTTCACCTCGCATTCATTTCGCCTTCAAGGTGGTGAAAATGGCAGAGATTGTTGGGGGTCGGGGCGGCCGCCCCCCTATCAGGGCCCTTGCAGCACTTACAAGTGCCCTTGCGGCCCTGAGAAGGGCCGTACCGAGACCCCCCTCCCCGGCCCTTGTAAGGGCCCTTGTGGCACCGATAAGTACCTTTGTTGGGGGCCCTGCAGCTCGAACCGAAATATGATTGGGTACTGTATAACCATGTGATACCAAGCATTGAAAAGTTGACCAATCAGAATCAGATTAGGACTTTCTGCAAACCTATATAAAGAGCTGCAATCCTCCTCCGTACACCCAGCCTCCTGCTCCATATGTCAGATTTGAGCTCTCTTTGCCGCAAAGGGAGTTCAAACTACCGCCGCACATCGCTGCTGTAATACTTTTCATGGCGATGTGCTTCCCCTTTATAAATATGGTGAAAACTTTATTTTCGCGGCGGTAACTTTAAGGCGGTAATAACGCCCATTTATAAATCAACCACTATATAAATATAATCATACATACCTACATTTCCATAATTTACTACTGTGTGTTGTTTACACAAACCATGTAAAGCTGTGTGAATAAAATAGAATATTATTAAAAAAACGAGCATGTAAGCACTGAGTGAAATCTGTTCTTGTGATGGGTAATACTTATGAGCAGTGTATTTGGCAGATGATATGCTTGTGTGACGGTACAAATGACAAATTTCATTCTGCATTCTGTAGAAATGTAGAGATAATGAGGCGTGGGGGTGGGTGGGTGTTAATGGCCGTGACATTGAGACTCCATTGCAACATGACAGCTATAGAGAACCTGGCCAACTAGATCTAGAGTTTACACTTGGTGAACCAGCTTAGATACAGGATATGATCTGTCCAATACACTGTATTTTGGTTTGTGACTATTCACCAGAGTGTTAAGACAGGATGTGCGACAGTCTACAAGGCTATCAGTCTACATGACATATTTGCTATGGGTTAAGAGGGGAATAGAAAGATTATTAATGGCAGCAGTACAGGTTGTTATTAGTCTATTTCATTTTCACTTTAAAGGCTTTATCCAATCATATTAACAGATTTGGGGAATTCAGTTTTATTGAAGAATGGGAGGTAAAGGAGCTGTGTCTAACCTCACGTTCTTCAATAAAACAATCAGGAGCTAGGAGAGAAGGTAAAGAACTCGCTCGCTCCCCCGACGCGTCCTCTGACAGATCCAATGGACTCTTAGGGCTATATACTGAGAGCCGGTATCACTCTCTATTGCCTCCCCTAGGCTAGGCATTGAGCTGATAACGGCTCTCAGTGCAAAGTGAATGGGGTTAACCCATTCTGGAACTTTAACGCCAGCTATTAGCTGGCGTTAAAGTTTACATCTTTAAGAGCCGTTATCGGCTCGGTACATAGCTTGCGGTGGTTGCTCGACATAACTTTTGCGTACCACCGCAACCCCCGTTAGTTATGTCTTAAAGTCACGTTAACCATCGGTACATGGGTTAATGGGACTTTAGACATAAAAAGCTGTTTGCGGCTCTCCGTACATAGCCCCTTCTGTCTTCTATGCGCATGCACATCGTATGCGCATAGATGACGGAGCGTGGGAGTAAGAGTGGGTACATTCTTTACCTTCTCTCCTGGCTCCTGATTCTTTTATTGATGAAAGACACAGCTCCTAAAACTGAATTCCCTATGAGTGGAGATAACCTTTAAAACATAATGGACTTGGCTGCCAGGATAGCGGCTTTTGGCAAATTTTCCAGCTACTTCATAACTTTGTGCCAAAGTTTAAATAGCTAGTCTTTTCTCTCATTACAAATATTACCGGGATCTGCTTGCCATTTAGAGTCAGGAACTGCCCCCCTACCTCTAAATCAATGGCTAGGCAGGGATTATGGGTAGTCTAAAAAGGTTGGACTGTATAAAAACACATTCAGGGAGATTCAATAAAAGTTCTTATAGTTTAAAATGGGGCTAATTTTGCCCCAACCAATCAGGTGTTAGCTTTCAAATGTTAAATAAGATCTGATTGGTTGGGGCAAAATTAGCACCAATTATTAAATAACCCTAATAGTGTGTAGCAAGCCCTTTATAGCACCAATAAACATCCAACCGCTGCCTGTCCCAGTTTATCTAAAATTGTAGCACCCTGCCATCCCAGAAGGGTTTCACCTATTATCTAATTGCTGTCCTCAACAGACCAAACCCCCATTAAATTAAAACGATGGATTCAGTTCTTTATTGGAAGGAAAAATAAGCTGCATCATATTAAAATTGCAGACACTTTCAGTACATGGAAGTAGACAAGATCCGCCTGCTGTTTGGTCTACCCATGCTTATCAGGGTATCCTGAAAGAGAAGCAGAATGCAGGAAAGCGATTATTTAGGGGTAAAGCAGAAGGCAGAAGTTGTGAACATGTAATTTCTTTATGACAAAATGTCAGCTTATGTCGCACAAAGTGTTTCACCCTTCTGATCTTCTGGTTGCTCGAGGTTGGGCTTATCCAAAACTTCTATTTATTTCTCATTGGTTTCAGGTAAAGATCTTCGAAGAAGACTTTCAGAGGGAAAGGAGAGACCGGGAGAGGATGAATGAAGAGAAAGAAGAGTTGAAGGGACAACTGGAGATGTTGCAGACTAAGTTCAGGCAGGTCAACATGCAGGTAATAAAAAGGATTTTGTTGACACTTTCCCCTGTACTGACATAGCCGGGGAATATTGAAAATAATGGTATTCAGCTTTTTATTAACAATGCAATAGAATATTTATGTTGGTTCCATGTTTTCAGAGTACCCAACAAAGACCAGTTAGTTATTGGCTCAGACTCGGAGGCATAAAGACTAATGAGCACCCTCAAGGGGAATTGGACTGTAATGCATCTGAAGTGTGCAATGCCTTGGGAAGTCTTTGGAGCCAATTTCAAAATCCAGAGAACATGCAAAGACCAGGGCAGGCTATACTGTATCAGTAAACTTTCTAGTGTTAAGTAGGCAGGAAACCAGAATATAACAAGAATTTGACTGTGGCAGAGTAATCCTATTTAAAACCACATGACTTGAAGGAAATTACCACTTGTAACCAGATATTTAATGCTAAGTTCTGGCAAAGGTCTCTGCCTCCTCCCTCTGCTCAATGAGCTTTTTATAAGATTGATCATGTGCAGAGGAGGCAGCA